>BSBK01003684.1:735000-1100000 GCA_027943335.1 Chamaecyparis obtusa | reverse complement strand
GTTGAAAAATTAATTAAAAATATAAAAGATAAAATTGCCTAATATTCATAATAAAATCCATGATTACACATTTGTTTGGAGAAAAAAATTGCTGACAGTATAAATTATAGTAAGCTGGTAAATTCGAATTCCAACGCATTTGGTCTAGTGGTATGATTCTCGCTTAGGGTGCGAGAGGTCCCGAGTTCAATTCTCGGAATGCCCCATATTCTAAAACTCAAAAACATATTGCTCTATTTTCCTGTTTAATTTTGATTTTAAAAATATTTCCTAGATCATTTTGTGCATTATATTTCAAGAGACTGCAACCAAAATTGTTTTTCAACTGTGATATAAATAAGAACAAATATTTGAGTCTCATCAATTTCGCTGGACGTTTATAGTTGAGCACTACGCTGTAATAGTTTGAAGTATTAATGCATGCTTTATATGTCTTTCCAAGGGTATTATTCACGTTACTGTGAACTATACAATCTATTGTTGTACCAACTTGTCATATTTACACCACTTTGTTAAAATTTGCCATCAAACTTCAATGAATGTGTCTAATACTTATTGCTCTTTCCATACTCATACATGTTATGAAAGACATTGAATTTAACATAGATGCCAGAGACACCCAAGTGCAGATGAACCCAAAGAGGACAGCAAGGCATATTATAGGTGACATAAATTTAACCTGTTAATATCTCCATCCAAACACTAAAATGGCTGAGATCCAATACTGTTTTTCTTCATTTGTCAAGATGAAAACTTTTCCATCATGAATCACTGCCTTGTGAGGTTTGTAGATGTACTGCTAAAACTGCTATAAATGTTCTCATTGCTGTCATTCACACCACTGTCTCAAGTGGCCCTGGTCATACTGCTCTTTCTACTCATGCTTCATAATCCGGTTCTCCATTCTCAAGATTCTCAAATAGTTTTCTCAGTGTTGTTATACTCTCTTAGTTTCAGGGTTGCAGTCACAAAGTAGCAAAGGTAAGCCCATGACTGAAAAATGGCTCAAACCAATAAAAGCTATTTGAAACTAGCTGCCGAGCCTTCCACATGCTACTAAATGGAGCTGATAGGCGGACCTCTAAAAGGGGAGCTAGCAAAATCCTATCATGCAAATGAAGTGAGTCCCTGTTAGAGGAATACAATAGAATAGGAGAAGACCAAAATATTGTTATATCTTATTCATAAAGATTGATTACATTTAAACACATAGAGGACAATTAAACAATTGGAACAAAAATGCTCTAGAAAATTGAAAAAATAAACAAATGGTAGCTATTATCAAATTTGTAACATAGACAAAAACAAGTCCATTGTGTCTAATGTGCACTATTATCAAATTATAACATGAACAAAACAAGTCTTTAGTACCTAATGTGTGCTATTTTTTAGTGATTGTGAATCCAATTTGTGCTATTTTAGAATGGATAAAACAAGTCCTAATTTGAGACTTGTCAAAGCAATAAGCTCATTATAAAAAATTGAGATCTGTCAAAGTAACACGCTCAATTATAAAAGTTTGAACCCTGTCAAGGTAACAATGTTATTTCAAACAAATTTTAAGATCTGTCATAGTAACAAGCTTTTTGAAGAAGATTCTTATCAGTTAACAAATGTTTCCACCAAAGTGCTTGGCCAAGAGAACTTTGTGCAGTTCAAAATACTACCTAATTTCAAGATAAACCCTTCAAATTAAAGACATTTCATGTTGAATCTTCCTCTACTAGTGTTAAATTGGTTGAACCAAAGTTATGTTCATACTGTGGTCGTCAAGGCCATACATCAATTTAATGGTTTGATCTACACCCTTGTTCTTCATGTGGTCAACATAACCATGATTCCTTTTAGTGTTTTCAAAAGAAAGTGCAAAAACCTATGTTATGTTTTGTTAATCCTTTGTGTGAACCATGACTAGGGAGGACATTAGATGCTTCTCTAGATTTTGCAGTTGTCACATCTTTACCAATAATTCAAACAGATGCTCCAAATAAGACCAGTGTTGATGACAATATTGACTGTGATGAAAATCTTATTAGTGAAATAATTGTGCAGACATTGGAGATATATTTTTTTACAATTATGATGATGTTGGCCCTTACTAATGTATTCCACATATTGACATTTTGGAGATTAAATAATGTTGCCTCTCGTTCAGGAACTCCATGTTGTTAATATTTTTCCTCTCATCTTTTAGGCGGGGGGGGGGGAATACTATATATATGTTAGATTCAAGTTTGAAAGTAAGAACGGTGATTAAAACACAATATCTTGATTTCACTCCAACATGTGCTATTCCAATTTGCATTGTTAGTCTAGGAATACAATAGAATAGAAAAAGACCAAAATATTGGTATATATTATTCACCAAGATTGATTACATTTAAAGGGATAGAGGATAGTTAAATAGTTGGAACAAAACCGCCTTAGAAAACTTAAAAATAGCCAAATGGGAATACCCTAGTGATTAATACATTAACATGTCCCATGTGCTATCCACAATAGTAGTTTGCATCTAAAAATGGATTATTTTTGTATGATTCATCACCTTCCAAATATCTCACAATCCATTTGGCTAAAAGATAGAACCTTTGCATATATGGATCAATGATACCCAATCCACCTTCATCCTTTCGCGGAATATAATTTCACCAAGATGTTGTGGGCTTTCCATTATTTTTTCCCCATCTATCCCAAAGCTAGTTTCAAATGGGCCATGCTAGCTCATTATAGTATAATTTAGAGGGTACACAACATGATGAGATATAAACATGGCTCACCAAGAAGAAATAATTTTTCATTGAATGCAATTTACCATAGACAAAAATAGTTTGTACAAGATGATAATTTATTTTTAACTTTTCTTGAAATCGAATCCATATATCCTTTAGAGAAACAACTGTATGATGCATGCTAAGCTATCTAGTAGTGGTGTCTTGTTTCACCTCAATCTACTCTTAAGGAATCCATGGTGGACGAGGCTTGGGAAATGTCACTGGAAGAACTCTATTTTATGCATTGTCAATTAAGAGGCAATGATGATTCAAAAGAACTCTAGAATATATTACTACATAGTGTATTCTTTATCTCCTTGATGGAATTTCAAAATAGAATCATGTTGTCATTAGTGAAGTAGGAGTTGAGGGCTGTAACATTCCCATAAAGAGAAATTCCTCATATTGGACCTTATTTGCATGCGCTTGTTGATAGCGGTATCCAAGGGCATTAATCCCAAGGATGTAGAGGAAATGGTTAAAGGGGTAATTAGACTTTTGAAGGAGGATTTGTTAGGAAAAAGATCCATTGATTACCAATCCAAGTGATATTGACTTTAGTTATTGAAGTTATTTATGGAATCATTTGGATCCATCCTCTTGGTATTGAGACCAATTGAGTATGGCATGCTTATGGTTGGCAAATGACATTGTGTAATTGAGATATTTGATGTATTGAGGTGTTTTGCATTGGATTTTGACAAGTGAATTGTGGCATTGTATTGTTTTAGTCCTCATTCCATTGAATGGGATAAGCTTAGGTCTAGGTACTATATTGGATCTAGGAAGTGGCTCCAAATGTGTCCCTAGCCAAAAGTGGCTTGTAGGCTTGATTATTGTGTGAGGAGTCTCTTAATAAAGTGATAACATAATTAATACTTGGGTGGGTTTGAATATTAATAAGTGGATTCCTCAAGCATGTCATGAGCACCATCACGAAGCTATGGGTAAATTGAGAAGGCATGACCACACATGGAGTACATGGGGACTTTTCCAAAGAGACTTGATAGATTTGGCATGATAGAATATTGTGGTATAATGGTATTATATCTATGGTTTTTGAATTGGGATCAATTTGGATCCAATTCCACACTTTTGAGGTCATATGGATATTTTGCAAATAGTGGCATTGAGATGCATTAGTTGTGAAACTCTTGAGATTGTCAGTTACATTGGCTTTTAGTTATGGAAGTTATTTATGGAATAATTTGGATCCATCCTCTTGGTATTGAGACCAATTAAATATGCCATGCTTATGGTTGGCAAATGACATTGTGTAATAGAGATATTTGATGTAATGAGGTATTTTGCATTGGATTCTTGGAAAGTGAATTGTAGCATTGCGTTTGTTTTGATTCCTCATTCGATTTAATTGGATAAGCTTAGGTCTAGGTACTACAATGGGTCTAGGAAGTGGCTCCTGTAATACCCCAAAAATGGGCTATAAGTTCATTAACCTCCTACATCGACACGTCAAACGAAATTGACATCGAAGTCCTAACCTAAGGCACATCGGCACATTATTGAATCTTAATTGATTATCCTAAATTCTGCATCGGGGAATATTCCTTATTCCTATTTATCCTAATTATCTTTAATTTAATGATTATTTGGCGATAAATCATATTTATCCAAAAGTTTGATTAATTGAATATTCTAAATATTTAATTAATTAGATTTAATACTGCCACTTAATTATTTAATTATATTTATTCCTAAATTGTTTTATTTCATTTTGACAATAAATCAAATATCCTATGACTAATTGATTAAATTCTTATTTAATTAATTAATGTCAATTGTCAAATTTAATAATTTAGTTTTTGAATAAAAGTTTGATTTAATAATTGATTAGCCCATAAATCAATTGTTTTATTTTTCAAAATCAGTTAAAGTTGAGGATAAATCACTTTATTTATTTAATTAATTCATGATTAATTATGCATATCCAAAAAATAGTTAAACTTTAAATCAGAAAATCAATTCAAGTTGTTTTAAAAATAAACTCAACTCTCTTTTGAGTTGAAAGCTGATCTCAACTTTTGATTTAAATCAAAAAGCCGATTTGCATGATTTTGTGAGTTAATTTATCTCTTAATTCTTGATAACTCAAAAATCAACTTGAGTTTATCAAGAGTGATTTATGGCTTTTTCCATGCACCTCCAAAGTCCTGGATTTCTATAAATTAAGGCCTCAACTCTTCATTTTGGATCCATCCACGAATTGCATCCTCACGTTGGTGAATTGGTGATCGAAGAATCAATCTTTGCGAATCCAAGCTGTTGTGAGATTTTCATTATTTTTGAGCATTCATATCATTTAGCATATCATTGTTAGATTACTTGCATGTCATATCAATTTTTCATATAGAATAGATTCATATCAATTTGTTTCATCTTATTGCATAAAAATCCAAAAATATAGATTAATTTGCATTCATCTCATATCTAGATTCTGCATTCAAATCCTTCGTTTAGGTGTCGTCAAGGTCACTGATCTTGATCTAATCTGAGAATACATACTTGCATCTACTAGAAGGCAGTAAATTGCCTGGTTAGATTAGTTTCCATTTCACTGCACGATTTTGATTTCTACTAACCTCTAATGTTTTACTGAAGTGTTGTGTCTACAACTAGGTACAAAATTCACACACACATTTCTGGCACCCACAGTGGGGCCCTGAAATGGATTTCCATTCAATTTCTATCATCTTCTTGTCATTTTCTGTTCCAAGCTGCGATTTTTAATTTCTGTCCATACAATTTTCGTACGAGTTTTGTCAGAAACTTGTATCAGGAGGTACCCACTGTCGTACAACAGTTGATTTGATTGAGGATCATACCATCAGAAACACAATGTCATTTGGAAGCTCTTTTGTCATATGATCTGATACCCATTGTCGTATGAGTTTCTGGATTGTCGTCTGGTAGGTGACCCACTGTCGTACGAGTTTCAGTACCAGGTTTCAATTGTCGTTTCACTTTTTAGGTAGTTTTCTAGATTTTTTTTTTCTGATTTGGACTGACAACTAACATTAACAATTGAAATTTGCTATTTCTGATTGATTTCTGCTGATTTTGATTGGGAAAAAGTGTGAGAATTGCTAAAAATAGGTAATAATCTACTAAGTGCGTTGCGAGGAATTCAGGTAATCTTCTCAGCTGATAACATTTTGATTTGGATTAAAAAGAACTCTTGCATGTCAAGCTTGTGTGACCTTTATTGCTTTCATATCACAGATTTCATTTTGGGCTATAAAAATGAACATAGATTTGCTTTTCAACATCTTTGTTACACATAGTAAATAGGCCCTATGAACACTATTCATGGTTCTTGAGAGAGTGGGTTTCTAGCGAAACTCTTCTCAACGAAGGAACCCTTGTAGGTAGGGAGGTTACTGAGAGCGTCTCACGTTCTACTAGATTTGTGTGTCTTCAACTTCTGATTGATACATTCTCTCTCTAGAGAGGTTGATAGATCATAAGTGGTTGACATCATAGATCTTTGTGAGATAATCTTGGTCTTAGCATGTTGGATTAATCTGTCTGGTTTGTTTGGGTTAAAAGTGAAAAGGCTAGAAGGCTAGAGGACTATGCTCTACTCCCTTTTTGGGTAGTACCAAAAACTCATATCCTTGAATCTGGAACTAGTCTCCATGTGGTATCTTTTGTGAGTCACCTTTAGAGAGGGTTAACCGTAGTGGACATTTCCTTAATTGGGTCAATGATGTTGACGGAACCTCAAGCGGTAATAGTCATTTTCATCGTGGTAGAAGTATCTGCTATATAAATGTCCTTGTGGAGGAAATCTTCACAGGTGTGGTCTCTTGTTGGGCTGTCAGATCTCCCTAGCAGCTCCTGATTGATTAAATTCTCGGATTGTGTCAAAACTCCGGTGCACCTAGATTGGAGTTCGCCCTCTTGAGATCACAAAAGTTGTAGAGTCAAACCATTACTAAAAACCCTAGTGAGGCCAAATTTTCATTTCTAGGAATATGTGCATTATTGAAAAACTTTTTGGAACATACACTGTTAGCACTCCTAGAGATTAGCACATTCAGTCACTTGCTTGTTCATTCGCAAGGTTGCTTTGTCCCATGTTCATTGTTTTCAGACGTGCTTGAAATCACTTGCTTGCTATTTTGCGTGCTTGTTTATCTATCTGGTTACTAAGAATGAATCAATTCGATACAATCTTCAAATCTGGATAGACAATTTTGTGAACAATCTGAAACTGAAAATCTAAAAAATTGCAAAATTTGATGTCAAACACCTTTCTGGAGTCAAAAGTCATCTTGTAAAGTCAGAAAGTCGTACGACTTTTGGAAAGTGTCATTTCGTTACCCCCAGATTGTCGTATGGTAACTGGTATATTATTGTACAAGTTTTGTTGCCAGTCAATTCAAAAAAGTCAAAAACTCTACTATCAACTATCGTGCAAGTTTTGCAATTACCGTATGAGTTTGTCAATTATCATTTCATAGCCTACCCACTATCGTACAAGCCTGTAGAAAGTCGTTTGAGAAATTTTGAAAAATTGCTAGAAAGTTGTCAGACTGTCAGAGACCCAGCTTTTCCAGCCTATTTCCAAAGTCTGTCAAGAAAATCACCATGTCAGGAATAGAGCAGCAACTACTGAGAATCCAATCATTTTCCTAAAGTGGCCTTTTCAATCCAATTTAGCCTTCTGTTTAATTGATTTGAGTCTTTTTCATCTTGTGTCAAAACCTTGTCATAACTATCAATCTTCAATCCATCTTCAAAATGGCTAAGTGTTGTGAACTCGTGTCCGCTATATTTTGGGCATCTACCCATACATCCAGGGCACAATCTCCTTCATTTATGTCTAATCTAAGCTTCAATCAATCAAATCTTGACAAGGTTGCGTCATTTTATCTTCTTGAATCAAATCTTTCTTCAGTTTTCTTCATCATATTCTTTTGTTTCACCTAAGGTTAATGGTGAAAACTAGATCTTCCTCTCACAAGAAATCTAGAGAAGCATCCCATACCTTACCTATAACCACTATCAAGGGTCCAACTCTTGAGCTACTCTACAATTCTAGTCTTTACAAAGACGACAGTCTTGGCAACTTTCGATTAAAAATTGGATACATATCCCCTCCATCAACTCACGGAGGTAATCAATAAACTCCTCCTCAATCTATCCTAGGGAGAACTCCTACCATGTCTCAAGCAGGGACAAACCATGGCTCTCAAAGAGCTCAATCTCAACATGGTGCAGATCAGGAACCCACACTTGAAGAAATTGCTTGGTATCAAAATGAAGATGACTTCAAAAGAATGATGAAGCATTTCTTGAAAGAAGATAGAGAAACATACTTTTTACAGTTAGCTCATCAAGGAGCTAAACTTCCTCCCAATTTTAATGTGGAGGATATCATTACACATGAGGAAGAAACGCCTATTTTGGCTCTGCTGAAACAAATGCATGCCATGCAAGTAAAACTTAACAAAATGGAAAAAGAAAAAGAACCTAAGGAGTTCTCCATGGAGGCCCTATGTCCTTTTCCATTCGATAAAGACTTGTATATGCCACCATTCCCTAAAAGGGTGGAAATGCCGAAATATGATAAGTATGATGGAAAATTTGATCCTCAAGATCATGTCGGAGAATTTTGTACTCAATCTATGGAGTTCATGCATGAACCAACCTATCTAATGCGTCTTTTCCCTTGATCTCTAGGAGGAGCAACCATTCATTGGTTCTCTAGGATGCCTCCTACAATTAAAACCTTTGGGGAGTTGATCAAATTGTTCTATCAGCAATACTCCTACAACATCCAACATCCAGTCACCATGATTGATATCTACAATCTCAAACAATATCCAGGAGAACCATTTCTCAAAAGATGGAGAAAGAAATTCTCTCTATATGCTAGGCCTATTCTAGAAACTGAGAAGCTGGAAATCTTCATCAACAATCTTGTTCTAGAAATCAACTACCCTTTACAAATGCAAAATCATACATCTTTTGACAAGATGGTAGATAATGCAATCAAAATTGAAAAAGTACTTGTGAAAAAAGGAGACGTCACACTTCAAAAGGACAAGTATGAATCTAGTTCTAAGGATAAGAATAAAAATTGGAACAAGAATAAGGGCATCATCACATATGGCATTGTTGATAATCTCCATGCCCCATCTAAGGCACCAGATTTCAATCTAATCATTGGTACTCAAGCCATCAAAACTTTAGAACAAAAGGTGTCTAAATCATCTCAAAAGAAGCTAGAATACAAATCTTGGTCCGCTGATAATAAACAAAAGTTCACTCCTCTTGGAGAATCTTTGCAATCAGCTATGAGAACTCTGTTGGCTAATAACATAATCTCTTTGCCTAAGATTTGACAATCTGATCCTGATCCTAAGCTAAAATGGTGGAGAGAGAATGAATTCTGTGATTTCCATTGAGGTAAAGGTCACAAAACTAATAGCTGCTTGCGCTTGAAGCATACCATTCAAGACAAGATTAATAGTGGAGAAATCATGATTGATAATCCTAAAAGTAATAACGATCACACAGCATTCACCAAACCATTTCCAAAGCATAGCCAAGGAGATTCATCTTCTCAGCCTAATGTGGGTGCTAAGGTCAATTATGCCTATCCTGGAAATAATACTGTTATCAATATGGCTGAACCAAGCCTATCTAAGCATTGCAATGTCATCACAATTGTAATAAGAGGTAGAGAAAATCAATCAGCTAATGCAGTTACTCAATCACAAGCTCAAGCACACCTACAAGGACAAATCCCAGATCAATCAAATGTCCCTAAGGTGCCTTTCAATCCGTCTTCCACTTCTAAATAGAGGGCAACATCTAAATCTTCAAATCTTAAAGACACGAGGCCTATTTCATACAGTATCGTTCAACAACTCCAACATACTAATTCTAAAATCTCCATGTTTGAGTTGCTTTGGATATCTCCAACTCATAGAGCCATTCTAGACAAAGCTCTGCTTGGATCCAATGTTCCTGATAATCTTGATTTAGACAGATTCTAGGCTATGGTTGGTCATCTTACATCTCCACAATATATCTCCTTTTCAGAGGACGATGATAACTCCTTGAGTCATCCACATAACTAGCCCTTGCATATTGAAGTCTTGATCCAAAACTATCATGTCAAATGTGTGTTGATAGATGGAGGCGTTGGTTTGAATATTTGTTCTTACAGCTTGATCACACAATTGGGATTTTTAGAAATAACCATTGATCCTAGAAAGAAAATAACTATCAAAGCATATGATGAAGAGGAAAGATCCTCCAAGGGAACAATTGTCTTGCCTCGATCAGAACAGGTCCTGTCATCAGAGATACTATATGTCAAGTTCTTGATATACCTTTGGCTTACAACATCCTTCTAGGGAGACCCTGGATACATGAGATGAGAGCTATTCCTTCTACATACCATCATTGCTTGAAATTTCCTTGTGACAGAGTAGAGGTAACCATTCCAGCTGATGTATCAACAACTTGCAATGCATTGAAGCCAAATGCGGATAAACTTGTTCCTAATAACAGAGAATCTTCCACCAAGAAAATAGATGTAGCATCCACCTCTAAGATGGAAGACATTGCAAAAGAGGTCAATATCAAAGAAAATGGTATGGGAGAATATACTATAAAGTCAGTCTTGTCTTTGAAATCTCTCCCTATCTCTCCTAAGTCTTATGGGCAAGCTCAAAAATAGTTCAAACCAAAATCTAAGGAACCTCTTGAGGCATATAAAGGAAAATTTGTTGCAAACTAAGCAAGAATTTGAAGAAGATGAAGTTGTGCTTGCATGGCTTTACAAAGATGAACCGGAATCCCAAGTTGTTCCACCTAGTGACTCCAAAGTATCGAAGGTTCCTTCTAAATCATATGGCCCAGGGGATAAAATGATAGCTAAGATGGGATATAAAGGAAAAGGACCTCTAGGACTATAGGGTTAAGGTCTTTTGTCACCTCTTGAACATCATGGTCAAGCCAACAAGAATACAACAGGTCTAGGATACACGAAGAAGCCTTTTTGTCTTAGCAAGAACTCCCCACATGTTCTAGAACAAATTGAGCCTTTTGTAGCAAATCAACTAAAGAAGGAAATAACTAACCAATCTAATAGTGATGATTCTGACACCATTGATGAGCTCATTCCTTATGATTGTTTTCCTAAAGAAATCAAAGATCTCCTTGATGCTGAAGATGATCCAATAAAAAGAATTAATGTAGTAGAAACACAAGAACCTACTATAGAGAAAGATATAGTTGCAACACAAGAACCATCTAATCTCGAAGACAATCAAATAGACAAATAGGAAGGTGGTACTTATTCTAAGACAGATTCCCATGAGTATGAATTCAAATCAGAATTTGAGGGTAACCCTTCTTGGGGTATTCATCCTGACTTTACTCATGTTCTTAGATTTCCTAGAGGCATAGATGAAGAATCTAATGACTATGAATGGGGAGCCATTCCAGAAGAAGATGAGCTTATTATAGAGAAACATGTTGATGTTATTCACCAATATGCACCTAAACCCAATGTGAGTCTAGAGCGAAATGATGAACTTATCAAGTCTGATCCACCGATGGCTGAAGTGGACTATCACAATGACATTGAGCCTATTCATGAATTGAATGTCTTAAGTTGTAATATCACCTTTGAACTCGAGCATTGGGTTAGGACCAATGATGACAGATCCATATCCGTAAACACTCTTTCCCAATCTTTCACCACTTTGACCATCCAACATCTTGAACTTCTTGATCAAACCTCCACAAATCCGAGCCATGGTATTTATACCTTCCTGAATGACTATGCCCTTGCTTGCTACCTCAATGCAGTTGAGCCTATGAGGAATTCCATCAGTGAATCAAGCGTTAGCATGACGGAGTCAGACATCAAGTATCTTAGTCAGAAAAATAAGAATAAGAATAAAAAGAAGAGGAGTTCTGAGGGTGAAAACCACTTTGTGGCAGTCTTAGGACCTACACAAGTAAAAATAAAAGATGTATCCAAAGGTGAAAACCTCTCTGAGGCACCTAAGGATGAGATATTTGATGTCCTTTCAACTCATTTATAGGACAGATCTCCAATTCTAATTGATCCCACTCAATCTATCAACTTGGGAATGACAGAGGAACCACAGTTGATCCATGTAGCACAATCTTTATCAGAAGAAGAAAAGAAAAAATTTACAACATTCCTAATAGAGAAGAAGATCAACTTTGCATGGAAATATTCAGATATGCCAGGGTTGGATCCTAATCTTATAATGCACCATTTATCTATAGCTCCAAACGTAAAACCAGTTAAACAAAAATTAAGAAAGATGCATCCTCATGTTGCACTCTTGGTAAAAGCTGAATTAGAGAAGCTCCTAAAAGCTGAATTCATCTGAGTTATTGATTATGTAGAATGGATCTCTAATATTGTACCTGTTTCAAAACCAAATAAATCAATCAAAGTGTGCACAAACTTTAGAGATGTAAATAGAGTGTGCCCTAAGGATGATTTTCCACTACCTAACATTGATATGATAGTGGACATGACTGCGGGCTTTGAGATGTATTCTTTAATGGATGGTTTTTCTGGATATAATCAAATAAAAATTGCTCCAGAGGATCAAGAGAAAACTGCTTTCACATGTGCATGGGGCTCCTTCTATTGGAATGTCATGCCATTTGGGCTTAAGAATGCTGGTGCTACATATCAAAGAGCCATGACATTTATTTTTCATGACATGATGCATAGGACTATGGAGGATTATGTTGATGATACTTTAGCAAAATCTATGATTAGAATTGAACATCTAAATGACTTGAGCAAGATACTAGATAGAATGGAAAAATTTAGTCTCAGACTAAATCCTAAGAAGTGTGCTTTTAGTGTCACTTCTAGAAAGCTCTTAGGATACATAGTTTCAAAGAAGGGCATTGAAGTTGATCCAACTAAAGTAAAGGCTATAATGGAGATTTAACCTCCCAAAAACATTAGTCAAATGAGGACATTGCAAGGAAGAGTTCAATCTATTAGACACTTCATTTTTCAACTAGCAGCCATATCACATCCTTTTACAAAAACATTACATAAAGGTGTGACATTTGCGTGGAATGAAGAATGTGGGAACAAATTTAACCATATCAAGAAGTATCTATCAAATCCTCCTATCTTAATGCCTCCCATTCTAGGGAAGCCTTTGATCTTATATGTCTCCGCTACAGGTACATCATTGGGGGCATTGCTTGCACAACATGATGAGAACAAAAAGGAAAGAGCTATATACTATATCAGTAGGACATTGGTGGCATATGAAAAGAATTATTCTATGATTGAGAAGGCTTGTCTAGCTGTGATCTTTGCATCTCAGAAACTGAGACATTACATGTTGGCACATACCACCCATTTGGTAGCTAAGATTGATCCACTAAAGTACCTACTAAGCAAAGCTACCCTCATGGGTAGATTAGCTAAATGGGTCATGCTCTTAAGTGAAATTGACATTGAATATGTTGAAAGAAAAGATATAAAAGGATAGGTTATTGCTGATCAATTAGCAGATGCACCTATGATCGATGATACACCAATGCAAATGGAATTTCTAGATTCCTCTATCATGACTCTTTCTTCTAGAGAATGGCAGTTATTCTTTGATGGCTCCTATACATAGAATGGATCAAGAGCAAGAATATTATTTATAACTCCTCAAGGATACTCCATACCTAAAGCATTCAGATTAAAGTTCCCTTGCACAAACAATATTGCAGGATATGAAGCCCTTCTTAATGGCATGAAACTAGCAATTGAGTGGAGAGTAACAAAATTACACATTCATGGAGACTCACAACTTGTAATCCATCAAGTCAATGATGTGTACCAGACTAAAGATGAAAAGCTCATCCCATACAAGAGAATGGTAGATGATCTAAAGCAGTATTTCATATCTATCACATTTGAGAAAATACCTAGAATAGAGAATAAGGTTGTCAATGTAATGGCAATGCTATCTACTTTATTACAACATCCTGAACATGAGCTACGCTACGAGTTCATGGTGGAAGCACTATCTTATCCTGCATATGATTCTCCCGAAACCTGCATGATCTGCACTATTGTTGGTCACGATTCCTCTAGATACAAAAACCTATTCTCCTATCTCCAAGACCAAATCATTCCTGATACCTTCAACCGCCATGAAAAGAGATACATTATCTGTAATGCCTCCTGATATGTCATCATTGGTCATGATCTGTACGAACGAGGTCTAGATGGTAAGCTACTTAGATGTTTAGAATGGGAAGAGTCTCAACGTGTGTTAGAGGAAGTCCATGGTGGTATTTGTGGGTCACACTCGAACGGTTTAACACTAGCTTGAAAACTTATTAGGGCTGGGTACTATTGGCCTGAAATGGAGAAAGAGTCTATCAAGTTTGCTAAGAATTGTCAAAAGTGCCAAGTGCATGGCAACTTAATTCATGCTCCAGGGAGAGATCTAATTCCCTTTACTACACAATGGCCTTTTCATCAATGGGCCTTTGATCTTATAGGAGCTATACATCCTCACTCTTCTAATGGACATACCCATATAATCACAGCTATAGATTATTTTACAAAATGGGTAGAAGCAGTCCCTTTGACACAAGCAACTGGAAAACAAATATCTATGTTCATATTGAACTATATCATATGTAGATATGGGATACCTCATTCCATAATCATAGACAATGGTGGAAAATTCAAAAATAAAGACCTAAATGATTTATGTGCTAAATTCAAGATTACACAACATTGGTCATCCATCTATTATCCTCAAGGGAATGGACAAGTAGAGGCTTCTAACAAGAATCTATTGAAAATATTACATCATATAGTTAATAAAATAGGAAGAGATTGGAATCTCATGATCAATCCAGCTCTCTAGGCCTATAGAACAAGTATCAGAACGCCCACTGGGGCTACACCTTTCACTTTAGTTTATGGGTCTGAAGCAATACTACCTATTAAGGTTGAAATCCCATCACTAAGAATTAGAATGCATGGTCTAGTAACTGATGATGACTACAGACTGTATAGGTTGCAAGAACTTGAACTACTAGATGAGTGCAGACAAGCAGCACATGATCATCTCAAAGTATATCAGAAGAGAATGTCTAGAGGTTGCAACAAGAAAGTCAAACACAGAGAATTTCAAGTTGGTGATCTAGTCTTGAGAAAAAATCCTAAAAATCAATCACATCGAGAACATAAGGGGAAGTTTGAACCCAACTGGCTGGGTCCCTTTGTTATCACTTCTACTTTTGGCTTTGGTGCCTATCAACTCTCAACGACTGAAGGAGAACAGCTCCGAGAACCAATCAATGTTCTCCATCTGAAGATATTCTACGCCTAAGGCATTCAGTCTATGGTAAAATGTCCTGAAAAAATCTTAAAAATTAGAAAAAGTCCTAAAACAAATGAACATCTTGGTGAAAACCTAGCAATAGGCACCTTGATGATTCACAAAAAAATTCAAAATATCAAAAATACAAAAAAATGAGAAAAAGAAAAAAGTGCCTTGGTGAAAACCTGGAAACAGGCGCCTTAGTAGCAAAAATAGAATCTCTGCCAAGATGGTGAAAACTTGGCAAACGGGCACCACTTGTTTCAAAATGCTCCATCTATCAGCACAATCTTGGTCTTTCCCAGCTTTCAGTCTTGCTTTTGTTTATACATATCTCTTGGTTTGTTCTTGCATTCCTGTTTTTAATAAGTCAGTTTGTGCACCAATCAGCTAAAGCGTCTGTATCCTATCAATGCTTAACACTTGGGGGCAATTAATGTCATATCCTATGGCCTCCAATGTATCTTAAACATATCATATCCAGTTAGAGTCCTTTGAAGCTTCATTTGAGTCAGTCAGTCAGTCTTGTCTCCAGAAAAGATTTTGCATCTACAACAACACAATCGAAAATCAAACAAAAAACAATCTATGCTTTTACATGCTTTTATCTCCTTGTATGCTTATTGATTCACATTGATATTTTTGTATATTGTGTCCCTTCAAGCTCTTTGATGATGTCCTTTACAAGATTTAGAGAGTGATGATTGAGGGCATAATCTTTTCTTTGTTTTCTTCTTGTATGTGAAAATCTAACAACTTTGGAAATTCTAGATTGAAATGGTGTCTGACTGTAAGAGCCTCTATCTTGAATTGGATGGCCATGTGTACCTCGACTATTGATACTCAAAAAATTTAAGGAAGTTTGATCTAACTATTGTCTTTTTGAGTGAGTTCTTTCTCCTACTGTGAAACGCAATCTTACCCAAGGATGTGAATGATAAAGGGTCACTACGGGTAATTCACATTGGATTTAGAATGATCTCTTGACTGCTTGATGTGTTTGTAATGCAAGGCGTATTCAGGTCATCACAATGTTTATGTTTTGATGCTTATACAAATTGCAATATCAAAATGGACATGATATTCAGGTCATCCTAGCGCTTATGCCTTGGTGCTTATATCTAATCTGACATTTCGAAGACAAAATCAATATTCATATGTCCATGGTTGCCTAACCAGTGGGTGTTGTATTGATTTTTGCACATACAAATTGATATTCATATGTCTATGGTTTCATAACTAGTGGGCATTGTATTGATTTATCCGGTTACCTAAAAATTCAATGATGAAATCAACCGACACATGATCAATGACTAGGTCCTAGGTCTTAGATTGCATTTTTACATGGTTCTTTGCATTTTGCATGATCTCACAATGGCTAAACAAACTTCAACACTTACATGATTCTTCAATCACCTATTCAAATCTAACAAGAGCTTAATCTTACACGAAGGTCCATCCAACGAAATAGCAAGTAGAACCCTTTTTTGGGATCAAAATCAAAATCTAAGATCGTTCATATTATTAACTACTTGCATAATCGACCTTTCAATCATCACAGAAATTTAGAATTCAACTTAACTGATTATCTTACATCAAACTATCAAAATTTCAACTTGGTCAACCATGGTCAACTCATGGTCAAACCTCATCAAACTTGGTCTTCTGGACCTCCAAACAATGTAGAATGCGTTCTCAAACGTGTTTAACCACTTCTCAAATCAATTAGCATGCTTTTGAACTTTTCAACGTTGACTTTTCTTGTCAGATTTCAATTTTTATCTTGAAGGGGGAATGGTATTGCACATCATTCAGAGTCTGTAATCTAAATTTGAAATCATATCTTTCCTCAGTAATCAAGACAACAACCATGTCTAGTTGTTGATTCATCAAAAAGACCTCATCGCTTGGGGCAAATCAATCATCGCTTGGGGCATATCAAATTCATCGAGATCCATATCAATCTAGTATTCTCTTAATCTTGTAAACTATATCAACTTTTTGTAACAAATGGTTCATTTGCGTCATTTCCTTGGTTCTTCGTAACTAAAGGGTTTAGATGTGATACCAATGTGATTCTTATCGACAATCGGGTCTAGAATCGGTCACTCACTTCTTCACAATCATAAGGTTCAGAATCAGACATTTTGACACTTTTTCGCAATCATCAGTTCATTGCTGTTATAGTTAACATTATCTTTGGTCATTCAGGACCTATTATCTTCATATCAATTTCAATTAGTTTCTATCTCATATCAATTTCAATTTCAAACATTAGTTTCAATATCATACACAGACTGTCTTTGAACCACTGCAATTTGCACAACAATTCAAAGAGGGGCAAAATGTAATACCCCAAAAATGGGCTATACGGTCATTAACCTCCTACATCGACACGTCAAACGAAATTGACATCGAAGTCCTAACCTAAGGCACATTGGCACTTTATCGAATCTTAATTGATTATCCTAAATTCTACATCGGGGAATATTCCTTATTCCTATTTATCCTAATTATCTTTAATTTAATGATTATTTGGCGATAAATCATATTTATCCAAAAGTTTGATTAATTGAATATTCTAAATATTTAATTAATTAGATTTAATACTGCCACTTAATTATTTAATTAGATTTAATTATATTTATTCCTAAATTATTTTATTTCATTTTGACAATAAATCAAATATCCTATGACTAATTGATTAAATTCTTATTTAATTAATTAATGTCAATTGTCAAATTTAATAATTTAGTTTTTGAATAAAAATTTGATTTAATAATTGATTAACCTATAAATCAATTGTTTTATTTTTCAAAATTAGTTAAAGTTGAGGATAAATCACTTTATTTATTTAATTAATTTATGATTAATTATGCACATCCAAAAAATAGTTAAACTTTAAATCAGAAAATCAATTCAAGTTGTTTTAAAAATAAACTCAACTCTCTTTTGAGTTGAAAGCTGATCTCAACTTTTGATTTAAATCAAAAAGTTGATTTGCATGATTTTGTGAGTTAATTTATCTCTTAATTCTTGATAACTCAAAAATCAACTTGAGTTTATCAAGAGTGATTTATGGTTTTTTCCATGCACCTCCAAAGTCCTGGATTTCTATAAATTAAGGCCTCAGCTCTTCATTTTGGATCCATCCACGAATTGCATCCTCACGTTGGCGAATTGGTGATCGAAGAATCAATCTTTGCGAATCCAAGCTGTTGTGAGATTTTCATTATTTTTGAGCATTCATATCATTTAGCATATCATTGTTAGATTACTTGCATGTCATATCAATTTTTCATATAGAATAGATTCATATCAATTTGTTTCATCTTATTGCATAAAAATAAAAAATATAGATTAATTTGCATTCATCTCATATCTAGATTCTGCATTCAAATCCTTTGTTTAGTTGTCATCAAGGTCACTGATCTCAGTCTAATTTGAGAATACATACTCGCATCTACTAGAAGGTAGTAAATCACCTTGTTAGATTAGTTTCCATTTCACTGCACGATTTTGATTTCTGCTAACCTCTAATGTTTTACTTAAGTGTTGTGTCTATAGCTAGGTACAAAATTCATACACATAGCTCCCAACGTGTCCCTAGCCCAGAGTGGCATGTAGGCTTGATTATTTTGTGGGGAGTCTCATAAAAAAGTGATAACATAATTAAAACTTTGGTGGGTTTGAATATTAACAAGATAAGTGGATTCCTCAAGCATTCACTATCAAAAAGCTATGGGTAACTTGAGAAGGCATGCCCACACATGGAGCACATGGGGACTTGAAGGAGGATTTATTAGGAAAAAGATCCATTGATTACAAATCCAAGTAGTATTCTATTCTAACCACATGATTTGGAATAAATCCCAACCAATAATTTTGAGGGGATATCAAATGCAATTGTATACCTTGTCAAAAAATAATTTGACAATGAAAGCATTGTTAGGATTAACAAGACAGAAATAACAGTTACATGCAAATATAACCAATATCAAAAAATAATAAACCACATAGAAGAGAACATAAGACACAAAGATTTAATGTGGTTCGCCCAATCCCTAGGCTACGTCCACCAACAATGAGTCCAATATTATTATTATCTAGTGATTACAACATGATTACAATCCACAATCACTTACAACTCAATACCGCCGCAAGAAGCTACTAAAACATACATCATAATGAAATCCCTAACCCTAAGCCATTTTATACAAGATTATTTTGCCACTTTAGGGTTAGAATTGGTTACAACATGTCGGCCCAAAAATAGCCCCCCCAAAAAAATTTATCAGGGCCTACCACCCCTGAACCCCCACTCAGGGCCCAGCCCAACCCGAACCCCGGCGAGGGCGGGAGAAAAAGTGTATAGTACTTTCCTGATTAGTTGCCACAAGCCAACTATTGGTGTAATTAAGTATTTACTAATTACACTTTACTTAAGTTTACTTAGGATAATGCATTTGCATAGTTAGTTGTCTTTGAGACACCTAGGAGTTTGCATTTTTTTTAGCACATGGTTAGGAGAATCTCCACTTTAGGTGTGATAGTTGTCATCACATACCTCTTTGTGTGTGAGATCCACCTTTAGTGCTCTTATCACACTATCATCCTCTCATTGTTGCACATACTTTCATGTATAATGGAGGATGATCCACCTCTAGTGGACATGTGATTCCACCATGTCTAGTTGATATCTTATCACTTGCATATCTTCTAGTTATCATGCATTGCCTATATATTGAGGCATTTCTACATTGTATGTAATCAATCAATTATCCATCATTTGATCATATTATCTTGTCTCTCTTGTTTGTGCTATCTCTTGAGCTTCTAGATCTTGGTTTCTACTCTTTTCCTTAGGCAAATTCTTACATGGTATCAGAGCCAAAGGAGTTTTCATTGCATAGCCATTGGAGAGCAATTGATTGCTTTAACTTTTGAAGGGTCACGAACCAAATCTGGGATTAGCATTTTGTGGGAGCATTTTGAGCAAGATCGGACCTCACCATTGCATTTGGGTGGCTGTTTCCATAAATTTTAACTATAAATTTGCCTATATTGGGCAAAAGTCAAATCTAAGGCAAATTATTTTTGCAAATCGGACCTCTAAGGCCCGATCTACAAAATTGGGTAATTAGTTTTTCAATATTTCCTTCAGATCTGGTATTTATTTCCATTTCTGTCAATATTGCGGATCTGCAATTATTTTTATTTTTAGATCTGTTATTATTTATTTTAGATCTAGAAATATTCCATTTTTAGAAATATATTCTATGGCAAAACATTTGCCCTATCTAGCCTATTGTGTTAGATAGGACGCACATGCTACACACCCTAACCGGAACTGACAAGTACAAGTCACATCAAATAACGTAGACCAAGGACTGCAAAAGCCTCAAGCTCATAGGAGAAAAATAGCCGCGGTTGCTTGTTTATTAACTAGCGGGGGCTCTTCATACATAAAGGGATATAAATCCCTACCCATGATACATGTGGGATTAAACCCCAGCACAGGCCACCTTAGACCTCCGCCTGCAGCACCTCCCACGCGAGCCGCTCCTGCTCAAAGGGCCTCTAGATCATGCCACCGCTTGGCTGTCTCCCATGCCACTTCCAGTCCTCCGCTGCGTAGCCCTTCCGCCATAACCTCCTCCTCAGCACCACCGCGCCTCCCACTCGGGGTTCCCCGCATGCCAAGACATAGTCCAACGCCTCTGCCCTGGCGTAGCTCCACCTCAGTCCAGGCCATGCAACTTCAGTACCACACCGCCCTGTGGAAGGCACCCCATGCGTAGCTACCACTCTTCCCATCCACACCGCCGCTATCGCTCTACTCGGATCTCCTTCGCATCGCTGCCCTCAGCGCTCCCCTCCGCAGATCTCAGCGTGGCACTAGCGGGTAGATACTCCTCCGCTGCTCCGCTCTAGATAGCCACCTCCACTCGGCCACTTTTGCCCCGTGAATTCCATCGTTCTTACGTACGTGGTCAGGAAACACCAATTAGAAAATGCCACGTTTGCAGCTCTCCTGAGCCACTCACAATACACCATGTGGTAGACCACAAAATGGTATTTTTAAATTATTATTTTTTTTGTATTTTTGGCAGTTTTGGTGTGTTAAAATTGACACCCATCTAGACATCATTTGGGGCATTCTTTCTTGGCAGTGACGGTCACCAAGACGTCAAATTTAAGATCATGATCGCGTCACCATTTTTATAGGTTAATTTTGACAGCCATTTGACCGTCAAACCTAGGCAACTTGCACTGCGATGATGGTCATTTGAATGTCAATTTAACACCATGAAACTGGTGACATCAGTAGTTTTCAACAATTTGCAGCCCTCACTAATTGCATTTTTGATTTGGCAGTCTGACTTTGGGAGGCCATAACTTGGTCATCCGGACTCCAAATTGAGTGCAATTTTTTTTATTTTGGCTAGAATTTCGTGAACTTTTTAGTGGTGCTATTCTTTTCTAGTTTTGGATCACGGATTTTGCAAAAATTGCAATTTTTGGTGATTGTACCTGTCTGATCCCTATTTTTGCAACTTTAGAGGCTTCGTACAGGCTCATACAGACACATTTTTAGGTGAAATGTTTTTTGAAAGTGCATGATTTTTTGTCTACTTTCCAGATCTGATATCAGTTTGGAGAAATTTTGTGTAGACACAGTACTTTCAGAAAGTGGTCTATTTTGGCCTATTGTGGCACTGGTAATTGATCAAATCCTTAAGTGATCTATTGTCCTATCTTCTTGAGTCTGCTATAGCTTCACATTTGTAGTTGTAAACATCAAAATCAGAAGTCCACTTTGATCAATTTTGTCAAGTGGCAATTGTACACGCACTAGCTATAAAGTGCCAAAATCATCATTTTGGGGGGGTTCTTTGATTGAGTGAATTGGGGGGGTGTCTTGTGTGTTGGTGTCTCTCTTTCTTGTGCTCTTTTCATTTCTGCATCGTGGGTTCTATTGCAAAATTAACTCCACATAACTATGCTACATGGAAAGATAATGTATGGAGCAAGTTAATGGTTAGAGGTTTAAATCCTTATGTGGATGGTACACTTAAAAAACCTGTTGATGATGATATTGCTACACTACAAAATTGGTCAAGTAAAAATTATAAAGCATTAGGAGTCTTAAGAGAGAATATCTCTCAGGCTATCATGTATCACATCAAAACCATAACCGATGCTAGAGATGCTTGGGATAAACTTGTAGAATTGTTTGGTAAAGTGGATGAAGAAATGGGATTCAAAATTGAGACTGATCTCCTCAAATTAGATCCCAGGAATTTTGACACAATCCAAGATTATCTCAACAAAGTCAATGACTATAGAGCATAACTTGATGATTGTGGTAATCCCATGAAGGATGCGAAGTTGGTTAGTCATTTGTTAAATCATCTTCCTCCTGAATATGCGACTTTTGTTTCAAGTTACAATACTCACAAGTTAACAATGGGTAGTGCCTTCACTAAGCCTTCATTTGAGTCATTTTCAGAAATGTTGGTCTTAGAACAAACAAAATTGATGAGTATGGGGATTCTCAAGTCTTCAAAGTCTAAGGCATTGGTGGCTAATAATGGGAATCAAGGGAATCAAGATGGTAAAGGTTCCAACAAGAAGCAAAAGAAGTGGAAGGCTAAATCACAATCAGACACTCAACAATCTTCCTCCTCACAACAAGGAAAGTCTTCTCCCACCAACAACAACAACAAAAACAAGGGGGATAGTTCTAAGAAGGAGAAGAAAATTTGTGCATATTGCAAGAAGCCAAATCATGATGAGCATCAATGCCACAAGAAAAAAATTGATGAGTTGACAAACATAATAAAGAAGCATCACATTGATTTGCCAAATGCCTATAAGGGAAAGGATTCATCACCTTCCACTTCAAAGGGTAAAGGGCAAGCATTTGTGGCAAGTACAACTAATTCAGAGGAATGGATCTTTGATTCAGGAGCCACACATCATATGGGTGCAACCAAGGAGCAATTTTCTTCCTTGAAACCATATATGGTACCTCACATCTATGTAGGAGATGATACTCAAGTGGAAGTTGAAGGAAAAGGGGAAGTTGAGATGGAAAATGGAGCTTTCAAAGATGTTCTCTATGTTCCAAACCTTAGCACAAACCTCCTTTCAATTTACCAAATCACTCACTATGGAGGTGGAAAGTGTAATACCTCAAAAATGGGCTATAAGTTCATTAATCTCCTACATCTTCAATTCGAATGAAATCGACATCAAAGTCCTAACCTAAGGCACATCTAAACATCATCGAATCATAATGGATTATCTTAAATTCTGCATCGAGGAATATTCCTAGTAATATTCTTAATCATCATAATTATCTTTAATTTTATAATTATTTGGCAATAAATCACATTTATCCTAAAGTTTGATTAATTGAATATTTTCATATTTAATTAATTAGATTTAATATCTTGCCACTTAATTGTGTAATTAAATTTAATTTTATCTATTATTAATTGTATTATTTAATTTGGACAATAAATCTAATATCATATGAATAATTGATTAAATTCTTATTTAATTAATTAAAGCAAGTTGTCATTATTTAATAATATAGTTTTTAATAAAAGTTTGATTAAATAATTGATTAACCCATAAATCAATTGTTTTATTTTTAAAAGCAGTTAAGTTGGAAATAAATCACTTTATTATTAAATTAATTCATAATTAAAACATGCACAATCATAAAAGTAGACAACTGTCAATTATCAATTAAAGCTAAACTCTATTTTGAGTTAAAGCTTAGCTTTTGCATGTTTTTGTGACTTAATTATCTGTTATTATCAGATAACTCAAAAATCAACCTGAGTTATTTAAGTGATTTATGACTTTTTCTCATGCACCTCCAAAGCCCTAGATTTCTATAAAATCAAGGCTTTAATTCATCTCTCAATCATCTCTCAAATTTGCATCCAAGCATCTCATATTTTTGCACAATCACGCTGGAGAATTGGAGGCTGAGGAATCAACTTGCGAATTCAAAGCTTTGTGAGATCAATTTCAATTGCATAGTTTTTATATCTTAGCATAGAATTTCATAGTTTTCATATCATTGTTAGAATCTTCATTGTTAGATCATTTAGCATTCATTTCATATCAGTTTTCAATAGCATCCATAGCATATCAGTTTATCATTCTTATTGCATAGAAAATATAAAAAATATAGATTAATTGCATTCAATTTCATATCCATCTTTTGCATTCAAATCCTTCATTTAGGTGTCGTCTAGGTCACTGATCTCGATTACAATCTGAGAACATCAATCTCACACCTATTAGAAGGCAGTAAATCGCTTGGTTAGATTAGATTTCAATTTTGCACGATTTTGATTATAGCTAACCTCTAATGTTTTACTGAGTGTTGTGTCTACAGATCAGGTACAATTTTCACACACACACATTTTTGGCACCCACCGTGGGGCCCTGAAATGGGTTTCCCTTCATTTCTATCAATTTTCTATCTTTTGAGGATACACATTTCAAGGGTCCTGGTATACTCTGTAGGATGTTATTTTTTGTTTCTTTTTTGCCTGCAAAAAAGAATTTTTTTTTTTTTTGGCACCTTTTCTATCAAAGTTGTCCATACACAATGATTTTTATCATTCTGTCTGTACTTTTGTACATCTCTGTATGAATTCTCGCGTGAGATTTCACTTGCATCGTGTGAGATTTCTTTCTGTGTCGCGCGAAATTTCACTGGTATCATTTTTGTGCGCAAAAAAAATCACTTTCTCGTGCGAGACTGCAGTTCCTCACGCGAGAATTTATCTTTTATCGCGTGAGATTCCACTTCCTCGTGCGAGGCTTCATATTTTTGTCACGCGAGATAGTACTTCCTCACGCGAGACTTCATCCTTCGTCACGCGAGATAGTACTTCCTCGCGCGAGACTTCATCCGTCATCGCGCAAGATAGTACTCCCTCGTGCGAGACTTCATTCTTCATTGCGTGAGATAGTGTTTCCTCGCGCGGGACCGCATTCTGCCTCATGCGAGATTTTGCTACAAAGACACATAATTTATAGATTTGTACTTTCAGATTATTGATTTCTAACGCTTACAATTTGCTGTTGATTGGTCTTGATTTTGTACTTTCAGACGTGTGCTAAATTTTGGATTGCAGAGTGTTGGACCTAAGGTATTCTTCTCAAGCTGATAATATTTCAATTTGGATCCTAAAATAAATCTCTTATGTGTTTGGCTTGTGTGCATCTTTTCATGCTTTTATCTATTTCTACACACTTGCATAATTGATACTAGGTTGTGACCCCTTAAGGATTCATTAAGTAGTCTTAGAATACTTGTGATTGATCTTGATTGCTATCTTGGGTTATTGGACTCGCTAATCTGCCGGCCCCTCATTTTCACCCTGTGATTGCAATCTCAACGTCATAAAGGGGAGGGGTCAACAGGACAGAAGCGTTAAGTGTTCCACTTGGCAACCCTTTTGTGCTTTTAGGAACTCACTTGTTTTCTAAGTTGGGGACTCATTTTCAGCTTGTGTGAGGTGTTAAGTGTTCCACCTTGTGGACTCATCTCATATTTGCTTTAAGCGTTAAGTGTTCCTCTTTCTATTTTTTGGATGCTTTTGGTAGATTTGCTTTTGGAACATACATCTGTGCTCACATAGTAATTAGGCCCTATGAACACTATTCGTGATTCTTGAGAGATTGGATTCCTAGCGAAATCCTTCCTTGACGATGGAATCCTTGTAGGTAGGGAGGATACTTAGTGCGTTTCACATTCAACTTGGTTAGTGAGTCTTCTCTTATTGATCGACACATTCTCTCTTCGGAGAGGTTGATAGATCACGTGGGGTTGATATCACGAGCTTTGGTGAATCAAAATTGGTTAGTGCGTCTTCTCTTATTGATTGATACATTCTCTCCCTGGAGAGGTTGATAGATCACGTGGAGTTGATATCACAGACCTTGGTGGAACAAAACTTTGTCTTAGCGTGTCGGATTAATCTGCTTGCTTTGTTTGGGTTAAAAGTGAAGAGGTGTCAAAACCTTGAATCTGGAGCCAAGTCCCCTTGTGGTATAAATCTGTGAGTCACCTTTAGAGAGGGTTAACCATAGCGGACAATCCCTTCACAGGGCAAACTGCGTTGACGGAACCTCAAGCGGTAATAGCCATTTTCGCCATGGTAGTGACAGCCGCTATATAATTGTCCTTGTGGAAGAAATCTCCACGGGTATGGTTCATTGTTGGGTTGTCAGATCTCCCTAGCAGCTCTTGAAGATTAAGTTCTCAGACTGTGTCAAAACCCTGGTGTGCCAGGATTGGAGTTCACCCCTTTGAATCATAAAAGTTGCAGAGTCAAACCATTACTAAAAACCCTAGAGAGGCCAATTTTTCACTTTCAGGTATATGTGTGTTATTGCAAAACTTTTCAGAACATACACAATTAGTACTCTCAGGGATTAGCACAATTTGGTCACTTGATTGTTCATGCGCAAGGTTGCTTTTGCCCTTGTTCATTGTTTTCAGACGTGCTTGGAATCACTTGCTTGCTGTTTAGCATGCTTGTTTATCTACTTGGCTATAAAAAATGATCAAATCTGGTATAACCTTCAAAATTTGGATAGTACAATTTGCAAACAATCCAAAACTGAAGACCTTAAATTTTGCAAAAATTGACGTAAAATCTTTTCTGGAGTTAAAAGTCATTTCAGGAAGTCAAAAGTCGTATGAGTTTTGTTAAGTGTCATTTCAGTATTGCCCATCTGTCGTATGATTGAGTACCCAGTGTCGTACGAGTTTTCAAACCAGCAAATTCAAGAAAGTCAAAACCGTGTTAGCAACTGTTGTATGATATTGACAACTGTCGTTTCATTTCTACCCAACTGTCGTACGAGTTTAACAACTATCATTTCATAGACTACCCAGTGTCGTACGAGTCTGCAGAGTGTTGTTTGGAAAAATTTGAGAGTTGTCAGAAATTGTCAAATTGCAAGATATCCAATGTTTCCAGCCTAGTTCCAGAATCTGTCGAACAAATCACTGTGTCAGGAACAGAGCAGTAGCTATCGAGAATTAGTACACATGTCTCAAAGAATCAGTACACATGAGGAAAAAATTTTGATCGCCGTTATGAGGAAACAGCTGCATGCTATGCAAGTCTAGCTTGACAATCTTAAGAAAGAGAAGGAATCTAAAGAGTTCTCCATGGAGGCCCTTCACCCTTTTCCATTTGATAAAGACTTGTACATGTCACCATGCCCCCGGACAAAATTTGAGCAATGTGATAACCCTTATGATACCTCTTCTACGGAGAGTGACACATCCAGCTTTGGAGACTATGATGACTATGACGACAGACAATGTAATGATACCTATGACACCTTTGTTCCTAAGAGTCCTCCTCATCGTTCATTCCTGCTTACTACAAATGGGCCGTCACATTGGATAGATCGTGATGGTGATCCATATGATTCTGATTTTGAAAGAGATTTTGATGGCTTTTGTGGACAATACCTTGATGATGATCCATCTACTACTGCTGAGGACTATAAAATACATCGTGCTAGCTTGAAACGTCAATATTATAAGAATCCTTCTCCTAAGGACTCTCAGGCTGAAAATAAAGATTATACTCTCAAGGAAGATCATGTTAATGCTGAATCTTTGTCTGGTGATGATTCCCTTCCATCCCCTA
The DNA here is from genome assembly GCA_027943335.1 of Chamaecyparis obtusa. Lineage (NCBI taxonomy): Eukaryota > Viridiplantae > Streptophyta > Pinopsida > Cupressales > Cupressaceae > Chamaecyparis > Chamaecyparis obtusa. The sequence continues at coordinate 1,072,133 of BSBK01003684.1, read as the reverse complement.
CTTCCTCCAATACCCATACATTTCCTAAAGCTTCCAAGTCTTTCAAATCTTTCACAGAACCTTCATCTGACACAAGCCCTGATACTTTTCATGCGGTTCCCTATAGTTATCCCCCAGGGCTACCTCTTCAAGAAATTCAAGCTAACCTTCACTTGGCTGCAAATACTTTCAATAATGATAAACCTAAAGAGCCTAAGCCTTTATGCGCTACAATGCCTACTTTAGCTGGTCCTTCACCATCTCTGCAACACTCTTCCATACCATTCCAACATGCTTGCTTGTCTTTAGAAGTGGCTCCATGTCAAGAGGACTCTAAAAATGATGAAGACAAGAACATAAAGAAAGATCAAGATCAAGAACCCTCCATGTCATCCACTCCTTTTCATGATGTCTCTTATCCGCCTCAGGGTTCTTTTGATCCTGTACCCCCTTTTTCATGCATTCCACCATGTCTTAAGTCTTCGCCTAAGCAAGATCAAGCTACTACTTACACTGTTGAGCTTATTGACAATCAAAATAACCTTACTACGCTTGCGCTTTCCAAAGATGATACTTCCATTAAGGTTGGTAAAATGGTGTTCCTTCCAATGTTAAGCCTATTGAAAAACAAGAGAAAAATTATGCGCTTATGCTATCCAAAGATCCTTGTCAAGATCAAAGTCTTCCATCTTCTTGTTCTACCACTCCATGTTCGCTTCCACTTTCTACTCTTCCTAAGTCTTTGCAAGCTTTGAACAATCCTATCAAAGAAGGTGCTCATATTCAAGATGTCCATGATTCTATTGAAAATTCTAATGCTCACTCTAAAGATGCTGATATCCTTGGTTGTCATATAGATGCTGATGAACTTATTGATTATCCTTTTGCATCTTCCACTTCCATCCTCGGACCTTTTCCACCACTACAAAGATCTTCACGTCTTCCTTCCATCTTGGGTCCTTATGTCCCTTCACTTTCCCCTCCTAACTCTCTTAATTTTCCATCCATCTTAGGTCCTTACATACCTCCATCTCCTATCTTTCCTCAAGATCAACATAGATGCATACCCTTGAATCCTTTTCATCCACCCGCCCATCTAAACCAGTCATATCCTCCTTCTTCTTCCACAAGTCCCAAGTTCTTTGGAAGTAACTTGAATGCTCAATACAAGAAAAAGAAGCAATACAAGAATCCATCAAAAAAAGAAGATCACCATGTCTCCTCTCATCGACATGGAGGCATAAAGTCAAAAGAGATATCTAAGAAAAAAACTACAAGACAAGTATGGGTTCCAAAATCCATCATTGAAGATATTCTCTCTAGATCATCAAAAGGAAATAAAAAGCCTACGGCTATATGGATTCCAAAGTCTCTCTTGAAAGAGTCTAGTGTTGAGCAAAAAGTGAAATTGACATTCAAGCTTCCAAAGGCTTCCACTTCATCTCCCTCCAAAAATATTCTTCCATTCCATGTGCCTAAACCACAACCTCTGCTATCCATTCGCCATATTCCTTCACGTATTCCTTCATTCAAAATTCCTCCATCCTCTCACCACCCTTCAAGGTATGTGTTGATGTTGAGTTTGCCTTCCTTTCCATCTACCCTTTCACAATCCTTCCATTCATTATCCTTCTACATTCTATCATTTTTCCTCATTTGCCTATTCCTCCTATCTTCCAACCTCACTTGCTTTGCATAAAACCTTATCCTCCATTTTTCTCTTCCATCTCCCTTTCCCTATCAGCATCTTTGAGCATATCATTTTGAATCTTTGGCATATCATGGTTTATCCTTTCAAGGAGCATTATCTAAAAAGCTTGCCTTCTTCCAAAAAGAGAAAAAATAAAAATAAAAATAAAAATTGAAAACGTGCCTTGGTGAAAACTTGGAAACAGGCGTCTTGGTAGCAAAAGTAAAGAGAAATAAATTCATCCTATGGTGAAAACCACTCCCTTGTGGTGCCTTGGATAAGTACCATGATGAAAACCTGACAATCAGGCATCATGCATAGTTCTTCTACATATTTCATCCATTTCATCTTCTCTCTTTGATCTTGACAATGTTGATCTATACACGAACATTTGGCTATTTTGTGAGTTGTCTGATGATGATCTTACTTTCAATTCCTTCCATGTTTATCCTTCATATCCATCTTCCTCCATTCATTTTTGCCTATCACTATCCTTTTCCCCTTTGCTCTTGATCTAAAAAAGAAAAAAGAAAGAAAGAGTAAAACACAGTTCTATGAAGCCTCTTAACATGTCTACTCTTTTGGACTACATCCTTTCCTTCTTTGGCATTACGCTATTGTGACTTATCCTATGCTAGCCTTTCATTTCTTCTCCAAATGCGCTTTACATGACAATTTTTCCCTAGCTTGGGTATTCTTGAGGAGTTTTCCCTTGAGGATTTCTTCCCTTCACTCTCCTTCATTCTCTTGTCTTCCATCTCTTCCACTAGCTTGTCAATCCCTCTTGTTCTCCACCTTGCTAGACATTGGGACTGCATGATATGATCTTACTTAGGAGTTTGCAATGGAAAAAGGTGCTATCAAGTATACCAAGTATCAGAACTAGTGTCAGAATCAGTATCAGACCACTATCAGAATGAGTATCAGAGCCAATATCAAAATAAGTATCAGAACCAATATCAGAACAAGTATTAGAACTAGTATCAAAATAAGTATCAGAACCAATATCAGAACAAGTATTAGAACTAGTATCAAAACAAGTATCAGAATCAGTATCAAAACAAGTATCAGATCAAGTATCATAACTCCCACTGGGGCTACACCTTTCATTTTAGTTTATGGGTCTGAAGCGGTACTGCCTATTGAGGTTGAAATCCCATCACTTAGAATCAGAATGCATGGACTTGTCACTGATGAAGACTACAGAGTGTCTAGGTTACAAGAACTTGAATTACTAGATGAGTGCAGACAAGTAGCGTATGATCATCTTAGAGTGTATCAGAAAAGAATGTCTAGAGGCTACAACAAGAAAGTCAGACACAGAGAATTTCAGGTTGGTGATCTAGTCTTGAGAGAAAATCCTAAAAATCAATCCCATCGAGAACGCAAGGGGAAGTTCGAACCCAATTGGCTGGGTCCCTTTGTTATCACTGCTACTTTTGGCTCTAGTGCCTATCAACTCTCAACGACTGAAGGAGAACAGCTCTGAGAACCAATCAACGTTCTCCATCTGAAGAAATTCTATGCCTAAGGCATTCCGTGCTTGGTAAAATGTCCTGAAAAAATCCTAAAAATCAGAAAAAGGTCCTAAAAAATGAACATCTTGGTGAAAACCTAGCAATAGGCACCTTGATGATTCACAAAAAAATCAAAAAATATCAAAAATTAAAAAAAATTTAAAAAAATGAAAAATACAAAAAAAAAGAAAAAAAAAGAAAAAGTGCCTTGGTGAAAACTTGGAAACAGGCGCCTTGGTAGCAAAAATAGAATCTCTGCCAAGATGGTGAAAACTTGGCAAACGAGCACCACTTGTTCCAAATGCTCCATCTATCAGTGCAATCTTGGTCTTTCCTAGCTTTTAGTCTTGCTTTAGTTTGTACATATCTCCCGGTTTGTTTTTGCATTTCCAATTTTCAATAAGTCGGTCTGTACACCAACCGGCTCAAGCATCTGTATCCTATCAATGTTTAACACTTGGGGGCAATCAATGTCATATTCTATGGTCTCCCATGTATCTTAGACGGATCATATCTAGTCAGAGTCCTTTGAAGCTTCAAGTTGAGTCAGTCTGTTTGTCTTGTCTCCAGAAAGGATTTTGCATCTACAACAATGCAATCAAACATCAAAACTCAACTGAAAACAATCTATGTTTTTTACATGCTTTTATCTCCTTGTATGCTTACTGATTCACATTGAGATTTTTGCATATTGTGTCCCTTCGAGCTCCTCAATGATGTCCTTTATAAGATTTAGAGAGTGATGACTGGGGGCATAATCTTTTCTTTGTCTTCTGCTTGTATGTGAAAATCTAACAACTTTGAAAATTTTGGATTGAAATGGTGTCCGACTGTAAGAGCCTCTATCTCGAATTGGATGGCCATGCGTACCTTGACCATTGATACCCAGACAATTCAAGGAAGTTTGATCTAACTATTGTCTTTTTGAGTAAGTTCTTTCTCCTACTGTGGAACGCGATCTTGCCTAAGGATGTGAACGATAAAGGGTCACTACGAGTAATTCACATTGGATTTAGAATGATCTCTTGACTCTTTGATGTGTTTGCAATGCAAGGCGTATTCAGGTCATCACGACATTTATGTTTTGATGCTTATACAAATTGCTATATCAAAATGGACATGATATTCAGGTCATCCTGGCGTTTGTGCCTTGGTGCTTATATCTACTCTGACATTCCAAGAACAAAATCAATATTCATATGTCCATGGTTGCCTAGCCAGTGGGTGTTGTATTGATTCTTGTGCATACAAATCGATATTCATATGTCTATGGTTTCATAGCTAGTGGGCATTGTATTGATTTATCCAGTTACCAAAAAGTTCAATGATGATAACAAATCGACATATGATCAGTGACTAGGTCCTAGGTCTTAGGTTGCATTTCATTTTGCATGTCTCTTTGCATTTTGCATGTTTGCATGATCTCACAATGGCTAAACAAACTTCAATGCTTAAACAATTCTCCACTTGTCTCTTCAAATCTAACAAGAGCTAAATCTCACACGAAGGTTCCTCCAATGAAATAGCAAGTAGAATCCTTTTCGGGATCAAAATTGAAATCTGAGATCATTTATCTTATTCACTACTTGCATAATCAACCTTCAATTATCACAAAAATCTAGTATTCAACTTAACTGATTATCTAAACATCAAATTATCAAAATTTCAACTTGGTCAACCATGGTCAACTCATGGTTTGACCTAGTCAAACTTGGTCAACCATGGTCAACTCATGGTTTGGCTTTTTTTCTCATGCACCTCCAAAGCCCTGGATTTCTATAAAAACAAGGCTCAGCTCTTCATAATTCATCTCTCAATCATCTCTCAATCATCTCTCAAAATTGGCATCCAAGCATCTCATATTTCTGCACAATCACGCTAGAGAATTGGAGGCTGAGGAATCAACTTGCAAATTCAAAGCTTTGTGAGATCAATTTCAATTGCATAGCTTTTATATCTTAGCATAGAATTTCATAGTTTTCATATCATTGTTAGAATCTTCATTGTTAGATCATTTAGCATCCATAGCATATCAGTTTATCATTCTTATTGCATAGAAAATATAAAAAATATAGATTAATTGCATTCAATTTCATATCCATCTTTTGCATTCAAATCCTTCATTTAGGTGTCGTCTAGGTCACTGATCTCAATTACAATCTGAGAACATCAATCTCGCACCTATTAGAAGGCAGTAAATCGCTTGGTTAGATTGGATTTCAATTTTGCATGATTTTGATTATAGCTAACCTCTAATGTTTTACTGAGTGTTGTGTCTACAGATCAGGTACAATTTTCACACACATAGAAAGAAAGTTGAATTCCTACCTAATTCAGTTGTAGTAAAAAATCTTAAGGATGATTCTATGGTGGAAATAGGAAAAGCAAATCATGACACAAGGCTGTACTCATTTTCTAGTTTTGTACCTAAGACTCCTTCACATGCCTTGTTGACACACTCAAATTCGCAAAGTAAACTTTGGCATGAAAGATTTGGACATCTCAACTATAGATATCTTCAGCAGTTTAGCAGCAAGGATATGGTGAAAGGTCTACCTCAAATCAAGTATTCAAAGGGTGTATGTTCAGGTTGTGAAATGGGAAAACATCCCAAAGAGAAGTTTGATAAGGGGAAGTCTTGGAGAGTGACATTTGTTCTTGAGTTGGTTCATAGTGATGTAATGGGCCCATTTCTAGTGCCATCATTTGGCAAGGCTCATTATGTTCTCACCTTCATTGATGACTTTTCACGCTACACTTGGGTCTACTTTCTTGGTCACAAGAGTGAAGTGTTTGATAAATTTCTCACCTTCAAGGCTCATGTTGAGAAGAAATCAAGTAAAGCCATCAAGATTCTTCGAATAGATAATGGAAGGGAATATGTGAACTCAAGGCTTATCGACTTTTGTACACTTGAGGGTATTGATCTTCAACATTCAGTTGCCTACACTCCATAGTAGAATAGTGTGGAAGAAAGGAAGAATAGGACCCTTAAGGAGATGGCCACTTGTATGATTCATGCCAAGTATCTTGATCAAGCCTTTTGGGCTGAAGCTATATGTTGTGCCACTCACATACAAAATAGAACTCCTCATAAAGCTTTGGATGGAGTTACTCCTTTTAAAGCTTGGTGTGGAAGAAAACCAGTTGTGAAACACTTTAGAGTCTTTGGTTGTCCAGCTTGGGCACACATACCTCCATAGAAATGCAAGCATTAGAACCACAAAGAAAGCCTTGCATATTTGTTGGTTATCCTGAGACTCTTAAGGGATACAAGCTTATGGATCCTGAGACACATGAGATCTTCTTTGAGAGGAGTGTTCACTTTGAAGAGAATTGTCCTAGCTTGGATTCTTCAACACCTCCTACTTCATCCATTTCGGATAATGATAGTGATGATAGTGACTTGGAAGATGAAACTCCTTCAACCCTGACTCGTAGGCTTCCACCTTCGCAGGGTCAAGACATAGTTGAGGACATTCCTTCATCATCTTCTTCCTCCACTAGACCTCGTTGGGCACAACAAACACTTGATTTAGCAGGTTCACTTGTGTGGAATCCTTCAGACACTAGGAGGACAAGGTCACAACACAACTCATTTCCACATGCTTATATTGCAACTGCTTCTGATCCACAATCATTCAAGGAAGCTTCAGGGGTTCCTAAGTGGGACAAAGCTATGGAGGATGAGTATAACTCTTTGATGAGAAATAAAACTTGGAGCTTAGTTCCTCTTCCTAAGGGAAGAAAATTGATTCGATGTAAGTGGATCTATTGGACCAAGTTTGCAGCGGATGGAAGTGTGGATAAGTATAAGGCAAGACTTGTTGCAAAAGGTTTCTCTCAGGTTCTTGGTATTGACTACACTGAGACCTTTGCACCTGTAGCCAAGATGAACTCCATTCATTTGACACTTTCTATTGCTACAGCTCATGGTTGGGTTGTACATTAGATGGATGTTAAGAGTGCATTTATACATGGGGATATTCATGAGGAGATTTATATGGAGCAGCCACAGGGATTCATCCAGGATACTACTATGGTTTGCAAGTTAAGGAAGTCTATCTATGGCCTCAAACAGGCTCCTAGGGCTTGGTATGCCAAGATGGATTCCTTCCTTCTCTCAGCAGGATTCACCAGGTGTCATTCAGATTTGAATGTCTACATTCTTCGGTAGAATGACTCACACTTGATACTTGTACTTTATGTTGATGACTTGATCATTACAGGAAGTACTTCATCCATCATTGCTAGTGTCAAGTCTTCTTTGTAGGAAAGATTTGCTATGATAGACTTGGGTTTACTTCACTATTTTCTTGGTATTGAGATTACACAGTCCTTAGCAGGGATCACACTTTCTTAGCCCAAGTATGCTCTTGATCTACTTGCTCGATTTCACATGAGTGATTGCAAGGTTGCACCCACTCCATTTTTATCAAGTGTCAAGTTAGAGGCTAAGTGTTCTACACCACTTGTTGATGATACTTTGTATAGACAGCTTGTTGGAATTCTCATCTACTTGACACATACACGCCCTGACATATCATTTTCAGTTGGCATGGTTTCTCGCTTCATGCAAGAGCCACATGAGCTTCATTGGAAGGTAGCCAAGTGCATATTGTACTACATACATGGTACACATACACATGGGATTCACTATGCAATAGGTACAAGACTTCAGTTGGTTGGATATATAGACTCATATTGGGCAGGCGATCTTGATGGTCGCAAGTCTACTTCAAGTTACATATTTCACCTTGGTTCAAGCCCCATTTGTTGGCAGAGTAAGAAGCAGCATGCTATTGCTCTTTCTTTGACTGAGGTTGAGTATCGAGGGGCTGTTACTGCATCTACAAAGACTATTTGGCTTCAACATATCCTGAAGGAGTTTGGTTTCAGTATTCCACGACCTACAGTCATTCATTGTGATAATCAGGGTGCTATAGCAATCTCTAGACATCCGGTCCAACATTAGCGAACCAAACACATTGAGGTTCATATGCACTTCATTAGAGATTTGATACATGAGCAGGTCATTGAGATGCAATATTTTCCTACAGTAGAGCAGGTTGTAGACATCTTCACCAAACCCTTCATTGAGAACAAGTTTCTTCAGTTGCGAGCTCTCTTAGGGGTGCGGGCTATTCCATTAGGGGGGGTCACATGACTTCTCTATTCTATCTTATGTGGGGGATCTTTTCCTCATATGAGGTCTTCTCTCTCATATTCTATTATTGTATTTATCTCTCTTTTTGGGGGAGGGTTTTTCCCATGAGGTTTTCCCTCTTTCTCCGCTTTATGAGAGATTGCATTGTTCTTGCATTTTGTACATGGGTACCTAACATGCCTAGTAGCCAGGACCCATCTTGCATTGTGAGCTTAAGTGCATTCCCTTAAGTTGCACTTAAGAGGGGGTGTTGGTGTAATTAAGTATTTACTAATTACACTTTACTTAAGTTTACTTATGATAATGCATTTTCATAGTTAGTTGTCTTTGAGACACCTAGGAGTTTGCATTTCTTTTTAGCACATGGTTAAGAGAATCTCCACTTTAGGTGTGATAGTTGTCATCACATACCTCTTTGTGTGTGAGATCCACCTTTAGTGCTCTTATCACACTATAATCCTCTCATTGTTGCACATACTTTCATGTACAATGGAGGATGATCCACCTTTGGTGGACATGTGATTCCACCATGTCTATTTGATATCTTATCACTTGCATATCTTCTAGTTATCATGCATTGCCTATATATTGAGGCATTTCTACATTGTATGTAATCAATCAATTATCCATCATTTGATTATATTATCTTGTCTCTCTTGTTTGTGCTATCTCTTGAGCTTCTAGATCTTGGTTTCTACTCTTTTCCTTAGGAAAATTCTTACACCAACAATCTCCCACTTGGGGACTAATGTATCTTTTCTAGCTTTAACTGCCATCATCCAAAACTAACCAAATGAAATGGTACCGCAATGTATGTGTTTTGTCTTTGAGTGAAAAGAAGAATTCTTCACAAGATGAATGGCATTCTGGCTATCTGTATATAGATAATTATCCATATGTAGATGTCCCAATTCTTCCATGAAGAATTGAGGCCATATCATCTCCTTGGCCACCTCTGTAGCAGCAACATGCTCTGCCCCTGTTGTGGATAAAGCATTCACCTTTTGTAACTGAGAAATCCAACTCACTACTGTCCCACCAACAGTAAATACATAGCTTGTAGTACTCTGCCTACTATCTATATCTCATACCAAATATGAGTCAACATAGCCTTGTACAGTAGTAGTAGATCCCCCAAAGTGTGAACACTTAATGGATGTACCTCTCAAATATCTCAGAATCCATTTGACTACATTCCAATGCTCGATCCTAGGATGAATCATATACCGGCTAACGACTCCCACTGCGTGTGTAATATCTGGCCTAGTACATACCATAGCATACATTAAGCTCCCTATAGCTAAAGCATAAGGTACCTTGGAAATTTTAGCCTCCTCTTCTGATGTTTAGGACACATCTCCTTAGTTAATTTCAAATGACCAAGCAAAGGTGTGTTGAAAGCTTTGGCATTCTCCATAGAGAAATGTTGCAACACCTTCTCAATATAATTAGCTTGAGATAAAGTCAATTTCCTATTTTTCCTATCTCTGCAAATTTTCATACCAAGGATTTGTTTTGCTACCCCCAAATCTTTCATAGCAAATGAATGTGCTAACTGTTGGTTCAAACCCTTAATGTGATCTATGTTAGACCCAGCTACAAGCATATCATCAACATATAAACATAAAATAATGTAGCTATCATCATCCAACCTCTTAAAATAAACAAAATGGTTAGAATGACACCAAGTGTATCCATGCTCATTCATAAAAGTGTCAAATTTAATATACCATTGTCAAGGTGCTTGCTTCAAGCCATATAAACTTTTCTGCAATCTGCACACTAAATTCTCCTTACCCTTGACCTCAAATCCTTGTGGTTGTACCATATATATTTCTTCATCCAAATCACCATGAATAAAATTTGTTTTAATATCAAGCTTCTCTAAATGCAAGCCTTTAGTAGCCACAATACTTAAAACAATACGAATAGAAGTCATTTTAACAAATGGAGAAAATATCTCATCAAAATCAATACACTTTTTCTATGCAAATCCTTTTACAACTAATCTAGCTTTAAATATTTTCTTATCTCCATCCTCTTCTTTCATCCTGTAAACCCATTTATTTTTTAAAGCCCTTTTACCTGTAGGTAACTTACATAAATACCAAGTTTGATTTTTCAGCAAGGAGTCCATTTCTTCTTCCATGGCAAGCCCCCATTGAGCCTTTGTATCCACCTGCACAACTTCATCATATCCTTCTAGTTCACTAGCATCTGTTAATAAAATAGAATAAAAAGAGGGATAAAATCTTCATGGAGGCCTACTTAACCTTGTTGACCATCTAACATTCACTGAGGTTTGTGGTATTTGTTGTTGTTGTCATTGCGGGGCATAAGGAACTACTGGAACATAATCTTTTGGAGTATCATCTAGTACTACATAATCATTTTCTTTCTTCTCATGTTGCTATAATAGATCTTTGTACAACACTTTATCATTGAATATGACATCCCTACTTCTTACAATTTTATGGTTTTCAAAATCCCAAAGCCTATAACCAAATTCATCAATGCCATATCCAACAAATATAGATTTCTTTGACTTATCTTCCAGCTTGGTTCTATTTTTAGAATCTATATGTGCAAAAGCTTCACAACTGAAGGTTTTGAGAAAAGAATAACTCACCTTTTTACTAGTCCATGCTTCCTTTGGAATACCACAACCCAAAGGAGTAGAGGGACCTTTATTGATTAAATATACTATTGTATTAATAGCCTTCACCCACATGTTTAAGGGAATCCCAACATGCAACCTCATACTCCTTGCACACTCCATTATTGTCCTATTCATGCGTTCAACCACTCCATTTTCTGGAGTCCTTGGTAGAGTTTTCTGACTATGAATACCATTAGAGGAACAATTCAAATTTTGTGTTGCAATACTCACCACCATTATCAGATCTGAGATATTTGAGCCTTTTGCTAGTCTCATTCTCAACCAAGCATTTCCATTTCTTAAAAGTTTGAAATACATCAGATTTATGTCTAAGGAAATAAATCCACACTTTTCTTGTTGCTTCATCTATAAATGTAACATAATATAGAGAGCCACCAAGGGAAGATACCTAAGCTAGCCCCCATACATCTGTCTGCACAAGCTCTAATTTCTCATTTTTATTTTCTTTCCCACTCTTTAGAAAACTAGATCTCTTTTCTTTTCCATACACACAACTTTCACAGAAATCCATATTAACACATTTCAGACCAGGTAAATATTTCTTTGAATGAAGTAATTTCATACCTTTTTCACTCATGTGCCAAAGTACTATGTCAAAATCTACAACAATTGTTTGATGTTCTTCCTGCTCAACTATAGCAACTGTTCCTAAACATTCATTTTTCTTTGAAACAATTAAAGTGGAAGGAACAATATGACCTATACAAATATATAAGGTGCCTACTTTCACACCTTTTTCTACTACTAAGGAACCTTTTGAAACCTTCCAACTTCTATCATTAAAAGTAACTGTGAAACCCTCATCACCCAGTTGCCCTACTACAATTAAATTCCTACTCAGCCTTGGAACATGTCTTACCTCTTGTAGTATCCAATGATTCCCATTATAAAACTTAATCTTAATTTTCCCCCTTCCAACAATCTGATAGGGTTGATTATCTCCCAAATAAACTAGCCCAAAATCTCCTTGGACATAATCAAGAAAATAACCTCTATGGGGTGTAGCATGAAATGAAGCCCCTGAATCTAAAACCCATGAATCATCAACACTTTCTAAAGAAAGAAGCAAAGCATCCTCTTCAGATTTATTACTTACCACATTTTCCTCCTTGTTACCTTCTTGTTTGTCTCCTTCATTATTCTACTGAGACCAACAATCTTTCTTCTTATGACCTGGTTTTCCATAGTACTAGAAATCATTTGGCCCTTTGGATTTAGATCTCTTTCCCTTTGATTTTCTCTTGATTTCTCTTGATTTCTAGAATTATTTCCTCTCATTCGTTCCACCTCTGATGTGTGCATTCAAGACACTTCCATATGTAGATCCACATGAGATTTTCCTATGAGTTTCCTCACTCATAATTACATCGATAACATCATCAAATTTTAGGGTATTAGAACCATAAATAAAGTTACTAACAACCATTACCAAGCCATTCCATCTTTCAAGCAAAGAACACAAAATCAAGAGAGCCCTAATTTCTTCATCAAAAATAACATTTACAAAAGATAACTAATTGGTAATAGTATTAAACTCATCCAAATGATTAGTAATAGATCCACCTTCTACCATCTTCATATTAAACAAACACTTCATGAGAAATACCTTGTTAGAAGCAAAGGGCTTTTCATACAACTTCGCTAGGGTTTCCATCAAATCTTCAGTTGTCTTTTCTTGTGTAATATTGAATGCCACTGATTGTGCCAAACATTATCTAATACTACCAAGTGCCTTTCTATCAAGAATATCCCAGTCCTCATTAGTCATTGTTGATAGTTTCCTGGATTTTCCTCCCAATGGCCGCCATAGATCCTTCTGATAGAGATAGTTCTCCATTTGCATTTTCCATAACTAAAGGTTCTTCCCATTAAACTTCTCAACCTTCATCTTACCCTTGTCTTCCATTTCTCCCACTCAACTGTGAGAATCCCACTAAACCGTGAGATCTTCCTGCAGAGGATAACTGAAAAAAGAAAAAACCTTGTTCTGATACCACTTGTTAGGATTAACAAGACATAAATAATAGTTACATGCAAATATAACCAATATCAAAAAATAATAAACCACATAGAAGAGAACACAACACACAAATATTTAACATGGTTCACCCAATCCTTGGGTGACGTCCACCAACAATGAGTCCAATATTATTATTATCCAATGATTACAACCTGATTACAATCTGCAATCACTTACAACTCAATATTGCTGCAAGAAGCCACTAAAACATACATCATAATGAAATCCCTAACCCTAAGCCATTTTATACAAGCTTATTTTTTCACTTTAGGGTTAGAATCAGTTACAACACGTCGGCCCAAAAATAGCCGAAAATAGGCCTCCGAACCCTGACGAGGGCGGGAGGAAAAGTGTACAGTATGATAACCTGCAACTGATTGAATAGCTTGATGAACTGAATGGACAAGTGAAAGACAGTGATTAGAGATCACCGATTTACTAAAGTGATATATAAGGCAATTAAATCAGTCAATATGTATTTTCATTGATGGCAACTAGTTTTGACTATACTTATCATGATGGTTACAAACATCTGAAGAAGAAAAATGGTAAAGGAATGAGATATCTACATGAAGATGAGATGGATATGGAGATATGGCTAAGGTATACATTGGGTAACTTATTGATGAGTCTATGACCATCATTTTGTTGACTTGATTGTATTACATGAATTTATTATGTATTGAAGATCAGAACTGAACAAGTTAATGTGGTCGGTAATTGAAGATTTATGTATACACCAAGCCAATGCAGTGTATACCAAGTAACAATAATAATCGAGTTAGTATTGACCGACACATTCTATATTAACGGAGTAAGAGAAACAATTAAATTTTATAACAACTGACTAAATTGATGAGCTGGATGATTACTTATGATTTTGAGGTAAAAGATAAAGTTTGTTATGATGATCTAACGACTGATAAAATTCAAGATTGATCAAATGGAGAAGGATGAAACATGTTATAAACACATCTATTGAGGAAGCTTGAAGCGACAAAATGAACGATGGAGATTCAGAGGCAAACTCTAATGGATGAGAAGAAAATGGTTTATGACATATATTTAAAGAGACATGAGATTCATTTTTTAGTCTAGAGCTTATTGACACTGCAGGAAACTTTGCATGAAAGGACTATTTTCATGCACTATTGATCAAACTGGTTATAGAAAAAACTGAGCAGAACTACAGGCATTATCGAACATCAGGATATTATTCACCAAGCTGAATATGTTGAAGGATATGAAGGATTTAAGTGATTATTGATTAGAGGAGGTATTTTGAGCTTAGCTTAGATCTAAAAATCTGCAAATATTAGTTGTATTTGAATCAGATCACTATTGTATCAGTTTAACCATTGTTACAACTAAATCTCTTAATTGAGTGGACTTAACAATCTTATTTGTATTTCAATAACATTCTTTGAATGTTGTTGGTTTTCTTGTTTACCACATAGTGAATGTTGGTTAAGAGTTAATTGTTAGTGATAAATCCTCTAACCAGGTCACATCTCACAGTGTGTTTTGTAACTTTTAATAGGGTTGGCTCCTAACCTAACTCACTTTAGAAGAGTGAAATATTTTGGGTTATTGGTCCTAGGTGGCTTTTCCCTTAGAAAGGTTTCCACGTTAAAATCTATGTGTTATGTGTATTTTATGTGATTGGATTTTTCTTTTACTTTACACATTTCATATTTGGGTTAATCAATAAACACAGTATTGAATTGACTATCAATCAGTAGATGAACAAAAAGTTATTTTTGATATCTTACCAAGTTGATTATTTGTTGAAAATGTTTGAGTATATACATCTGGGAGTTTGGGACTGTAGGATAACTAGAATTAATTGATTCACCCCCCCTCTCAGTTATCTAATAGAGTACTTTCCTGATCAATCACCACAACTCAACAAGCATTGTAAGTGGCTTTTAAATCCATTTAGTTGTCTTCTAAGCCAAAACCAAATTATCTTAATATAAATGACCATTTAGGAATTTTGTTTCCTTAGGCCTAACAATTTCTTGAGTAATGTGCTTGATTCTTTTGGCCAATTTTTTTATAATTATCTTGTAGGATATGTTAAGCAAGGTGACAAGATCGCTAACCATTCACCATTTTTGGTATGTGGAGTTTGGTGACCACTTGAAGTTTTGACAACTTGAGGAGTAGGAAATTTAATTTTTGTTTTGATTCCCCATCTTATTGTTTTAAATTTGTTACAAATGATTTTTTATTCAATTAGAACATATTTACTTTTGAAATTAAAATCATTTCATTTCTTATCTTAAAAGTTCCCAATTTTAGTTTTAAAAACATAGTTTTATGAAATAAAATGCTACCCACATTTTATTAGATGAGTGAGAAGATAATTTTGTTACATTTTTGAGGTGTTGTACAATAGGGAACCAATGGATATCTCAAAATTTCTATTTGTGAAGTTTGAATTTTTGAGTATTTTGAAGGTCCAACAATGGTGGATGACCTTCATGGCTAGTTTTTGGTCCAATTTTGTATTTTATAAAATGTGGATTTTGACACTTTGGCATGATATTATATTGTAGCATAATGATATTATATATGAATTTTTCAAAGTGGGATCAATTTGGATCCAATTCCATGCTTTTGAGGCCATATGAATATTTTGTGAATAGTGGCATTGAGATGCATTGGTTGTGAAACTCTTGAGATTGTTAGTGACATTGGCTTTAGTTATGGAAGTTATTTATGGAATCATTTGGATCCATTCTCTTGGTATTGAGACCAATTGAGTATGCCATGCTTATGGTTGGAAAATGACATTGTTTCATTGATATATTCAATGTATTGAAGTTCTTTGCATTGGATTCTTGGCAAGTTAATTGTGGCATTGTGTTTATTTTGATTCCTTATTTGATTGAATGGGATAAACTTAGGTGTAGGTACTATAGTGGGTCTAGGAAGTGGCTCCTAATGTGTCCCTATCTCAAAGTGGCTTGTAGTCTTGATTATTGCATGGAGAGTCTCTTAATAAAGTGATAACAAAATCAACACTTGGGTGGGTTTGAATATTAATAAGATTATAAGTGGATTCCTCAAGCATTACATGAGTAGTATCATGAAGCTATGGATATCTTGAGAAGTCATGCTTGTACATGGAGCACATGGGCACTTGTCCAAAGAGACAAGCTCATTCATGTATATGTTAGTTCTTGCATGGTGACATATGTTTGTGTTTCTCTTGTTGGTGTCTTCTCATCTTTCTTGTTACCATTTGTGGATGCATCATCATACTTTCATGATTACTATTATTTCTCAAGGAACCTTACACTCTTGTTGTTTATCTATGATATGGTATTGTATTGGTGTTGGAAATGTTAGCATGAATACTGAATATATCATATGGGGGAGTATTCTATCATTATTGGAGCGGTCATAGGTTGCATTCATGACTGTATTTGTCATTAATGTCAACATACTATTTATACTGAAGATTGACAGAGTAGCAGATAGAGTTTGAGTTAGCACACACAATGGATTACATATGAGGTCATGCATAGTTGAGTATGTGTTCTACATAGTGTCCTGATAACATAGTTGAGAGCACATATAAAAATTCAAATAATGGTGACAGTTATAAGAGATCTAGTGGAAACTGTATTTTAAAAGAGTTCCTAAGAAGTAGTTTGTGACAATCAGATTATATCTCCTAATAGGGATGAAATATGGACAAACAAAGTTATACAGAGGTTGAAGACAACATGAAGGTGATTTGGCTAAGTCAACATAGTTAGATGTTGCATGTGTGAAGATTTATTAATTTTGTGAGCCAATAGTGTTGTATAATTATGCAATTAATATGTAATGTGTATTGTTTTATATTTTGTAATTGATAAAGCCTAATTGGATGACTCAATTATGAAATATTAGGAATGGTATAAAGGAAGGATTGTTTCCTTAATTATATGTAAGTTTTTGTGTGAGAAAAAAAATTTGTGAATTGTGAAACAATGCGAGTAAGCAATCTGAGGGATTGTTATGTGATGCAAAGTGTGCATATCTGGTGTTGAGATTTGGAAAGTATTTGGTGTGGCATAGGCACACTCAGAGGAGAGAAGAAATTTTTTTGAGATTAGTTGAATTTGGTATTATTCAATTGAGAATAATACAGAGATTAGTTGGACGGTGTGTTCGGTGATCTTTCCCTTGAAGTTGTTTGGACAGTGGGTCCTTCTGCCTTCCACAACTCCTAATAGGGTTGGAATCTCCTCACAGGGATTCAAAGTCTCCTCACAAGGATTGATATGTACTGAATGTATTTCATAGACTCCTAACAGGGTCCATCCTCTCACAAGTAATATTCATATTAGTACATCTTTTGTGGGTACCATCCCCACCGGGGTTTACTCTCTGAACAAGAGGTTCCCTAGTGAACAATTCTAGTGTCATTGTGTATGGTTATCTTTTTATGGTTGATATTTATGTTAATTACATGTTTTAGATATAATAAGGTAAATAAGAGTTGTTTTAATCAGATGCCTGATTCACCCCCCCACCCACCCCCCCCCCCCCCCTCTTAGTTATCCTGGTGGACTTTACTTTCTAACAATTGGTATTAGAGAATTAGGTCCTTGAAGGAAAAGATTAATAGCTTAAGGAGATCCATGGTGAGTCATTTAAAAAAAGAAAGTCCTAAGTTTGATGGAATTAACTATGGCATCTAGAAAGAGAAGATGAAGATACATTTTTTATGTTTAGGGCTAGGATATTGGTTGATCACAAAGAGTGAGAAAACTATCGTTGAAGAAGACAAGATTGAGGATTGCACTAAAAAAGAAAGAGATCTATTCATGTGTAACATACTTGCTAGAGAAGGATGTTTATTAGCTCCTCCTGAGAATAAGTATAGTTAGGTAAAATATTTAAAGACATCTCATGAAATTTGGTTAGCTTTGGAATCTACTTTTGAAGGTGATAAGCATGCTAAGAAAATTAGATGACAAAATTTGATATGTTTATTTCAAGAGGCTAAAATGATGGAATATGAATATGTTAGAAGTTATATTGGAAGAATATCAGAGATTGTTGTAGGTATCAAAGCTTGTGAAGGAAATAAGGATGAAGATGAGATCATATGGAAGATCTTGAAAATCCCAACTCTAGCATTTAAGAAGACAACACATATGATTGAACAAGAGACTCTTCTTAGAAGATTGGAAGCAACAGGGATACATCTAAAACAATATAGAGATTTTCCCAGGATTGAGACTACCTTCAACACACTTAGTGTTCACCCTACTTTGTCTAGGAGTGCCAGTGTTAGTGGTGATTATGCCAGAAGTAGCAGATCTAAATCTAAAGAAGACAAAAAGATTGAAGAAGGAATTGCCTTGCTTGTAAAAAGAGAACCAAAAGGTAAGAAAATCTTTAAATGTTGGACTTGTCAAGAATATGGTCATTTTGCTTCTAAATTTCCTAAGAGAGTGAAGAAATACAAGAAGAACTTTAAGCCCAGAAGACCTAAAGAATGTTACTATGCAAATGATGAATAATTTGAAGCTAGTATGGAAAAATTCTTAAGTGATAGTGATGATGTAAGTGATGATATAGGATTTGTTGCAATAAAAGAAGAAAATTTTGAAATAGAAGTCAAAGAAGAAAAAGCTTTGGTGTCACAAGTTGAAAGGAAAAATGATTGGATCATAGATAGTGGTTGTTCACATCATATGACTAGTGATATGAATAAGTTTATCAAGTTTAACAACTATGATGGAGGAATTGTTATTAGAGTTGGAAAAAGGGCACCCTATTGCATAAAAGGAATAGGATCTATTTATCTTGATGGAAAGACTAACATTGATGACGTTTACTTTTTGGATGAATTGAAACATAATATTTTAAGTGTTGGACAACTATTTCATAAGGGATATCAGGTATGGTTAATAGAAAAGGCTTGTATTATCAAGGATAAGGATGGTAAGATGATTGGTACAAGAACACGAACTAGAGGTAATGTTTTTCAATTGAATCCTATTGAGATGACATGTTTGATTGATAAAGTTGATGACAGTTGGTTATGGCACAAAATATTTTGTCACATAAACTTTGATAACATTGTGAAAGTAAGCACTACATTTGTAGTAAGATATTTGCCTAAAATTGTGAAACCTACTAACATGGTGTGCAAGGAATGTGTTATGACAAAACATAAGAGAAGTTCTTTTCCCAGCAAGAAGTTCACCACAACATCTAAATTGGAGATTGTTCACATAGATGTGAGTGGTCCTACAAGAACAAGAGGATTATATGGTGAAAGGTACTTTATGATTCTTATTGATGATTTTACTAGGATGATGTGTGTAGAATTTCTTAAAGAAAAGTCATAAGCATTTGATAAGTTTAGATTGGTTAAAAATATATTTGAGAATGAATCAAGAATGAAGATTAAATGTCTAAGATCTGATAGAGGTGGATTATTTACTTCAAATGAGTTTAACACCTTTTGTGAAGTGAATGACATTAAAAGAAAGCTTCCAACCCCTAACCTGAGAAAAATGGTATTGTTGAAAGAAGAAAAAGGTCTATAACTGAGGCAACAAGAGCTATGTTGTTTGAGAATAATGTGGAAAAGCTATTTTGGAGAGAAGAAATAAATACAATAGTATATACAATGACTAGAGTACATATCAGAGAAGATACAAACAAGACTCCTTATGAATTATAGTTTGGACATGCACCATCAGTAAAAGACTTTAGAATCTTTGGAATTGAGTGCTACATTAAAAGAGATCATGACATTGGTAAGTTTGATCTAAGAAGTGATGAAGGTATGTTCCTTAGTTATTCATTGAAAAGAAAATCTTATAGATTCTTTAATCAGAGAATTAAGACTATTTTTGAGAGCGCAAATGTTAAAGTGGATGAAAAGTTCAGAATTCAGGAAAGAATACATGATTATGATTCAGATGAAGAAGTTTATCCTAAAACTAATTAGGAGAATGTTGAGTTGTTTTATGAAACTAACAATGATTTTTAGAATGAGATTCAAGATGAGGAACAAAGAGAAGAACCAAGATTTGAAACAGTAACAACAAACAAGAATTTGATAAGGAATCACCCTGTTGATTAGATTATTGGAAGAAAAGACAAAGGAGTTATGACAAGAAATAAGGTACATGAAGAATCATGTTTGATTTCTCATATTGAACCTAAGAATACTGATGAAGCTTGAAAATATGATCATTGGATTCAAGCAATGAAGGAAGAATTGGATTAGATCGAAAAGAATAACACTTGGGAATTGGTTCCCAGACCTAAGGATAAATTTTTTATTGGAACTAAATGGGTTTTTAGAAACAAGATGAATGAAAAAGGTGAAGTTGTAAGAAATAAAGAAAGACTGGTACATAAAGGATACTCACAGCAAGAAGGTATAGATTATGAAGAAACATTTGTACATGTTACAAGAATTGAAGCAATAAGGATGTTCTTGGCTTATGCAGCTTATAAGAAATTCAAAGTATATCAGATGGATGTGAAGTCAACATTTTTGAATGGTGAATTAGAAGAAGAAGTCTACATTGAGAATCTTGATGATTTTCCTTTGACTCAAGAAGGAGATATGGTCTGCAAGTTGAACAAAGCACTATATGGACTAAAGCAATCACCTAGAACCTGGTATGCAAGGCTGGATAAATATTTGGCAAAACTAGGATTTACTAAAGGTATTGCAAATAGTAACTTATATCTAAAAGAAATAGAGAATGGTCTATTGATTATTGTTATTTTTGTGGATGATATAATCTTTGGAGGTGAGGATGACACAAGTGATAAATTTGTTGATGAAATGAAGAAGGAATTTGAGATGAGCATGATTGGTGAAATGAATTTTGTCTTGGTTTTGCAGATGTGCAGAATAATGATAGTATTTTATTATCTCAAACTACATATCTAAAAGACTTGTTGCAGAGATTTGGCTTGGAAAATTGTAAGCCTATTGGTACACCTATGGTAACTAGTCATAAGTTATCTAGCAAAGATGAGTGTCTTGTAGTTGAATAGAGGAAGTACAGATCTATGATTGGATTTTTGTGATATCTAACTTACACAAGACCATAAATAGCTAATGCAGTTGGAATTGTTGCAAGATTTCAAGTTGATCCTAAAGAATCACATTATGCAACAGTAAAGAGGATATTCAAATATTTGAAACATACAAATGAGTTTGGGTTGTGGTATGACAAATAAAATGACTTTACCCTATGTACATATACATATGTGGATTGGGGAGGATGTGTGGATGATAAAAAGAGTATTGGAGGAAGACTAGTTTCTTGTCTAAGCAAGAAACAAAATTGTATCTCACAGATTATAGCAGAAGTAGAATATGTAGTTGCAAAAAATAATTGTAATCAAATAATATGGATGAAAAAAATGTTGAAGGATATAGGAATTGAGTTTAATGAACCTGTTATCATACATTGTGATAACACAAGTATAGTAAGTATGTCTAAGAATCCTGTGTTACATTAAAAAAAAAACATATAGAGATAAAGTATCATCTTGTAAGAGAGAAAGTTTTAGAGAAGGAAGTCAGACTTGAGTATATCAGTACAAAGGATAAAATAGAAGATATCTTTACAAAGCCTTTACCTAAGGATACATTTGAGTATTTGAGAGGTATGCTTAGGGTTATGCCCCAACCTACTTTTGAGTAGTGATGCAGAAAGTTGCATCAATCTAGTGGTACAAAGCACTATATTTTATCTGGAATGTATGTTGATGCTTCTTCTATGAGGGACTATATGTGTTTGAGTTGAGTCATGAAGGACTCTTGGTAAGAGGTATTTTCAAATAGTGTCTTTGGACACTTGAGTTGGCTAAAAATTTTGAGAAGCAAGATTGATCTGACATAATGATGCCTTTGACATTGATGTCAATGGGGGTGAAGAATGCATGAAAAACATCTTCTAGGATTGTATAAGAGGATTTGAAAAGACAAGACAAAGAGCAACAGTGTTACATTTTTGTATTCATGGAACTTGGATTTTTTTCATCTATTTTCCATCAATGCCAAAGGGGGAGATTCTTAGCATGAATACTAAATATATCCTATGGGGGAGTATTGTATCATTACTGGAGTGGTCAAATGTTGCATTAATGACTGTGTTTGTCATTGATGTCAAAATACTATTCATATTGAAGATTGACAGAGTAGCATACAAAGTTTGGGTTAGCGTGCACAATGAATTGCATATGAGGTCATGCACAGTTGAGGATGTGTTATACATAGTGTCCTGACAACATGTTCAAGAGCACATATGGAAATTCAAATAATGGCGTCATTTATAAGAGATCTAGTGGAAACTGTATTCTAACAGGGTTCCTGAGAAGCAATTTGTGATAATCAGATTATATCTCCTAACAGGGATGAAATCTGGACAAGAAAAGTTATGCAGAGGTTGAAGACAACATGAAGGTGATCTAGATAAGTTAGCATAGTCAGAGGTTGTACGTGTGAAGATTTATTAAGTTTGTGAGTCAACAGTGTTGTGCAATTATGAAATTAATATGTAACGTGTATTGTTTTATATTTTGTAATTGGTAAAGCCTAATTGGCTGATTCAATTATGAAATATTGGGTGCAATATAAAGGAAGGATTGTTTCCTTAATTGTATGTAAGTTTTTGTGTGAGAAAAACAAGTTGTGAAGTGTGAAACAATGTGAGTAAGCAATTTGAGGGATTGTTATGTGATGCAAAGTGTGCAGATTTGGTGTTGTGATCTAGAAAGTATTTGGTGCGGCATAGACATAGTGAGAGGAGAGAAAAAAAGTTGTTGAGATCAGTTATATTTGGTATTATTCTATTCGAATTAATACAGAGATTAGTTGGATAGTGTGTTCAGTGATCTTTCCCTTGAAGTTGTTTGGACAGTGGGTCCTTTTGGGGTGAAATCACAATAGTGTGTCCCACTTTTTGGGATGAAGAAAATTAGTTTTCAAAAAATAAAATAATTTTAGGGCCTTCACTCCAAGTACCCTCTTCGTGCGAAGGGGATAATTGGCTTTGCACAAAGTACCATGCATGGGGTACTTTGCACGAAGACCCCCCTTTGCGCAAAGTACCCTACACAGGGTACTTCACATGAAGCCACTTTTGGACAGATTTTTTTATAAATTTTCGGCTTTCCTATATCATTTTCATTGTTTACTGTTGAGATTTTGTGGACCCGGGGCTTAGAGTGAACCAGTGGCATCCACTATGACATCAACACCTCTCGAGCTTTTTCGACCTCTTCAAATTGTTAGTAGTATCAGGTACACACATTTTTCTCATTTTTTATTGTAAATTACATGTTTTATATTTATTTTAGTTAGTTATTTATTTTAAATAATTTTTAGTTTGTAAAAATGTTAGAAAATCGTAGTTAAATTTTAGAATATGTTAGAAAATGATAGTAGAATGTTAGAATATGTTAGAAAATTGTAGTATTACTGTTAGAAAATCATAGTAGAACTGTTAGAAAATGTTAGAAAATATTCAAAACCGTAGTCTAAATGTTAGAATATGTTAGCAAATGTTAGAAAATCGTAACTTAGTATACATTAGAAAATATTAGAAAACTAATTAGTATACATTATAAAATATTAGAAAATTGTAACTTAGTATACATTAGAAAATTGTAACTTCTAGTATACATTAGAAAATATTAGAAAAACGTAGTAGAATGTTAGTAAATGCTATAAAACTATAACTTAGTATGTTAGAAAATGATATAAAATCATAGTAGTTTGTTAGCAAATGTTAGAAAATATTTATAGAACATTAGAAACCGTAGTAGAAATGTTAGAAAAAATTAAGATCTTATTGAAATTATTGAAAATATTTGTTTATAAATTGCTTTTAAAGTTAGTAAATATTAGGAATCTCTCTCTCTCTCTCTCTCTCTCTCTCTCTCAGGTACACACATTTTTAGTAAAGTTAGTGAATATTAGTTAGTTATTTGTTTTAAATAATTTTTAGTTTGTAGAAATCTTAGAAAATTGTAGTTAAATTTTAGAAAATGATAGTAGTATGTTAAAATATGTTAGAAAATTGTAGTAGTAAGTTTCTAGGACCCTTATCCCTCCCTTACGACATATTAAGACACATAGGATCCCGTAGGAATATCAAGACCTTATAATGTCTATTAGGATGTCCTAGGACCCATTGATGTATGCTAGGTTCCATTAATACATACAAGGACTCATTGTTTCCCTCAAGGCTCCTTAAGATGTATATCAGGATGAATTAATGTAACATATGATCCCTTAGGACCTGTTATGAGGCCTACAACCCCTTAAGACATTCTAGGACTCTTGCGCATCACTTATGACATCTTAAGAAACATAGGACCCCTTAGGACTCATACGAGCCATTATTATATATCTTAAAATGTCCTAGGACCCATTCATCTATCTTAGCTTCTATTAATACATATGTGAACCCATCATTGCCCACAAGAACCCTTAAGACATACTAGTATCAATTAATGTACCTTAGACCACTTATCACACCTATGACCCATTAACATTCTTGGACCATTATACATCCCTTACCACATTTTAAGACACATATGACCCCTTCAAATCCTCAAGACCCATTAACATATCTTAGGTTGTCCTAGGACACATTTATGTATCTTAGATTTAGTTAATACATACAAGGATCCACTAATGTAACCTACGACCCCTTAGGACCTCTTATGTTACCCATGACCCCTTAAGACACTCTAGGACCCTTATCCATCCCTTAGGAATCTCTCTCTCTCTCTCTAAATTATGTACATATGTTTTAGAGTTACATGTATAAATTTTATTCATGTAGAGTTAGATGTTAAAATATTATCCTAAGAGGACCGAGCCTTAGTACATCCTAGTAGCCTTAGGACCTATTAATACCAAGTAGTACATCCAAGAACCCTTTAGGACTATTAGTACACCATAGGTTCCTTTAGGACCCCTATGGTGACATAAAACTCTCTAAGAACCCTTATGATCCTTAGGACCTATAGAAGGACCCCTTAAGACCTAATAGGACTCCTTAAGACATAATAAGACTGGACTTAAGACCTAATAGGACTAATATGACCTATTAAAATCAATTAGTACATCCTAGGACCCTTAAGACCTAATAATACCACTTACTTGACCTAATAGGACCTATTAACACCAATTAGTACATCCAAGGAGCCTTTAGGACTATTAGTACACTATAGTTTCCTTTAGGAGCCCTATTGTGAAATAAAACTCTTTAAGAACCTTTAGGATCCTTAAGACCTAAAATAGGACCACTTAAGACATATAGGATCCCTTAAGACTTAATAAGACTGGACTTAAGACCTAATAGGACTAATATGACCTATTAAAATCAATTAGTACATCCTAGGACCCTTAAGACCCAATAAGACCACTTACTTGACCTAATAGGACCTATTAATACCAATTAGTACATCCAAGGACCCTTTAGGACTATTAGTACACCCTAGGCTCCTTTATGACCCCTATTATGACATAAAACTCTTTAAGAACCCTTAGAATCCTTAGGACCTAGAATAGGACCCCTTAAGACTTAATAAGACTGGACTTAAGACCTAATAGGACTAATATGACTATTAAAATCAATTATTACATCCTAGGAATCTTAAGACCTAATAAGACCACTTACTTGACCTAATAGGACCTATTAATACCAATTAGTACATCTAAGGACCCTTTAGGACTATTAGTACACTCTAGGTTCCTTTAGGATCCCTATTGTGACATAAAACTCTTTAAGAACCGTTAGGATCCTTAAGACCTAGAATAGAACCACTTAAGATGTAATAGGACCCCTTAAGACTTAATAAGACTAGACTTAAGACCTAATAGGACTAATATGACCTATTAAAATCAATTAGTACATCCTAGGACCCTTAAGACCTAATAAGACCACTTACTTGACCTAATATGATGCAAGGGAGGATGAGGAGAGGGGCCAAAGGCACACCCTAACCAGATCCACCTTGCAAAGATCACACATGGAAGCAATAACATACACATGAGAGAGAATGAATATCAACTTCTTAGATTACTTCAGATTGATTCATACATGTTGGGCTGTAAAGCCTTCCTAGTTAGGGCCAGATATTACAATTCAAATACAGAAGTCCTCCAACATGCGAGGATCTGAAACTATCTTCAATCTTCTAACTTCTACTACTGATGTCTTAATTGATGTCCTAAACTACAACCAAAATATTATAATATATACAAGAGGCTACCAAACAAGTTGGCCTTCATATCCACTATTAATGGAAGGAATGACCAGATCTAGGTCCACATGCTTCCCAATGATAGATACCAGCATTAAATCTATGACCATAATTAATTGCACAAGTCAGCCTCAATAGGAAACTTAAAAAAACAACTCAGTAAGCAAGGATAACCGAGTGCCAGGCAAGGATAACCAAGCGCTAGGAGAGATAACTGAGCATTAGGGAATTAACTAACCAACTCGGTTAACAAAGAAAATTGAGCAAATACCAAGCCAACTCGGTCAAAGAAGGAACTGAGAAACACATGAAAACACAAAATTGTTTTTGGTGACACAAGATTGCCAAGGACCTGAGATGCTCCTGCATCATACACCTGAGGTTATTTGAAATTATTCTCTGAATCATGTAGCAGGTACAACCCGAGCTGAATCCAACTCAGATTGTGAAATCCATGAACTGTCTTCAATCAGTCTATTCTTCCATTTTACTCTTGTACTTCTACCAACTCTTTATTCCAAAATCTTCTCAACTTCTTCTATCTGTTTCTTAGGATAATCATTCGGTACTACCATTTCTTCATCCGATTCATGGTTATACTCATAGAAATGAGCAATGTTGAATATAGATGATATATCCATGTCATCAGGTAACTTAATCTCATAAGCATTTCCACTGTCAAATTTCCTCAAAATTTTGCAAGGTCCAAACTTCTTCATTTTCAACTTCCCATATGTTCCGACAGGAAATCCGCCTTCTTCAAATGAACCATTACTTCATCACTGACTACAAAATTCTTATGTCTTCTAGATCTATCAGCTATTTCTTTGTATTTTTATTACTTTTCTCCAACTTATGTTTCACATCTTCATACAATGTCTTCATGAACTCAACAAACTTTACTCCTTCAACACTTCTCTTTCCTTCATCAACAATATCCCTCAAATCTGATATACCTCTTGGTTGTATTCCATTTACAATCTCAAAAGGTGCTTTTCTAGTACTCCTATTCACTGAATTATTGTATGCAAACTCTACTTGTGCCATCATGGAATGCCAATTACTCGGTGTGTCTCCTACTAAAAATCTCAATAGATTACCCATGCTTCTATTCACAACTTCTATTTGTCCATTAGTCTATGGGTGAAATGTAGAACTATACCTCAACTCAGTGCCAAAATTTCTCCAAAGAGTCTTCCAAAAGTATCCAAAAAATTTATTGTCTCGGTTAGAGATGATACTCCTTGGTAATCCATGCAATCTAACAATTTCCTTAAAGAAAAGATTTTCTATATGTACTACATTTGATGTCTTTCTACAGGGTATAAAATGTGTCATTTTAGAAAATCTATCCACAATAATAAATATAGAATCAATACCTCTTACTGTCTTCAGTAAGCCAAGAACAAAATCCATACTGATATCAATCCAAGGTTTCTTAGGAACAGAAATTGGTGTATACAATCTAGTATTCTAACTTACTCCTTTTGCAACTTGACAAATTACACAACTTTTAACAAATTTCTTAACATCCTTATACAATTATGGCCAAAAGTATTTCTCCTTAAGAAAATTCAATGTCTTGTCAACACCAAAGTGTCCAACCAAACTAATCCTATGTTTCTCCTTTACCAAATTGGTTCTCATTGATCCTCTCAGTATACACAACTGAATACCTTTAAACAACATACCTCCTTGAATGAAATAGTCTTCCCATTTAGTGCTCAGTTGATCTTGAATAAGTGCTCTGCACTTTCTCCATGACTCAGAAAAATTAGGATCAAATTCATATGAATCTCTCATGTCATCAAAACCAAGAACTTCAATTTTCATCTTAGTCATCAAAGATCTTCTTCTACTCAATGCATCAATAACTCAGTTAGTGACTCCACTCTTATGTTTTATCACAAATATATAACTCTACAAATATTCAACCCATTTCATATGTCTCTGATTCAACTTATTCTGACTACCCAAATACTATAAGGCTTTATGACCGGTATACAACACAAATTCACTCAATATCAAATAATGTCTCTATTTCTTTAGGGCTTGAACAATAGCATAGAATTCTTGATCATACATAGAATATTTCCTTTTTGCATCATTCAACTTTTCACTAAAGAAAGCAAAAGGTTTACCTTCTTGACTCAACATAGGTCTTATTGCACTTCCACTTCCATCACATTCCACTTGAAATACCTTATTGAAATCAGGCCATGCTAACATAGGCAATTCAACAACTTTCTGCTTGAGAGTCTCAAAACTTTTATCAGCTCCATGTGTCCACTTGAATTATCTTTTATCTCCTCTCATAGTCTAAGTCATAACATTAAAAATTGAACTAAAATTCCTAACAAAATTTTGGTAAAAACTTTCTAAACCATGAAATGATCTTACCGCACTAGCATTCTTAGGTGTAGGCCAATTCAAAATAGCTTCAACCTTTTTAGGATCCATCCTCAAACCATCAGTTGAAATCACAAATTCCAAATACACAATCTCCTCTTTCATGAAAGAACACTTTTTCAGATTTATCAAAAAAATTTCTTCTTTCAACCTCTGCAATACTTGTTTAAAATGCAAAAAAATTTCTTCTCTGGTCTTACTAAATATCATAATATCATCTAGGTATACAATCACAAATTTACCTAAGAATTTCTTCAAAACTTCATTCATCAATCTCATAAAAGTACTCGGTGCATTAGTTAAGCCAAAAGGCATAACCAACCACTCATACAAACCTTTTTTTGTCTTAAAAGTAGTCTTCCACTCATCACCTTCTTTGATTCTAATATGATGATACCTACTTTTCAAATCAATTTTGGTAAAATACTTTTCTCTAGTCAAACTGTCCATTATGTCATCCATTCTTGGTATAGGAAACCTATATTTCACTATTATCTTGTTAATTGATTTGGAATCCGTACACATTCTCCATTCTCCATTCTTCTTAGGTGCCAATACAATTGGTACTGCACAAGGACTCAAACTTTCTTGGTTCAAACCTTTCTATAACAATTCTTTAAGCTGTCAGTTCAATTCCTGATTCTCGGTAGGCGTCAATCGATGTGGTGCCTTATTCGATAAAATAGCTCCGGGGATTAGATCCATACAATGATCAATGCTTCTCTTTAGTGAAAAACCATTAGGTACATTATAAAAAATGATCTCTCTATACTTAGTGAGTAACTTATCAATCTCTTCAAGTATGTTATCTTCTGTTTTCTTACTCAATTTATTAGGAATCACAACAAAACATACATCATTCTTCTTCAAATCCTTAACAAACTTTCTTCCTTCCATCAAGAAAAATTTCACAAATGTACAAACACTACTAATAGGTTCTTCAATCAAAGGTAACAAGATTTGTCTTCTCCCATGAGCCCCAATAGTATATTTATGCAATCTCCCATCATATATAGCATGTCTATCAAATTGCCAAGGTCTACCCAACAAAATATGACAACAATCCATAGACATGATATCACATAACATCTTATCATAGTACTTTCTAATTTTCAAATTCACATAACATTGTTCACTTACAAAGAGTGTATGTTCATATTTGATCCATGAAATTTGATAGGGCTTTGGGTGTTCCAACCTTTTAAACTACAACTTTGTAACCATTTCCTTAGATGCTAAGTTCTCTGAGCTTCCAATATCAATGATTACCTTCCACACTTCATCATAAACTCTACATCTGGTCTTGAACAAATTTTTCCTTACCGGATCTTCCTTATTACTTTCACTCCAAAGTGCTCTCCTTACCATCAATTTATTTTCCTTCTCAGGTTCATTCGATGACTCTTCTTGCACCAAAGCATTTCTACTGCTACCGACTTTCTTACTTGCATGTGTATACTCAAATGATCTATGTCCTTCTTCTCCACAATTGTAACAAATTCCTTGAAAACCACCTCTATTATAACCACCTTGTTAGTTATTGCCTCTTCCTCTAGATAAAATTTTACCTTTCCACTCGGTCTTGCCTTTATCCAGATTTGTCTTTTCTAGATCAGATTTAGTGTTTTCACCATAAGATCTACCTCTTCCTCTAGGAAATCTACCACCTCTACCTCTTTGTCTTTGCTCATGTCTTTTGTTCAATTTCTCCTCAGCTTTCAAGGCAAATTGATAAGCTTCTTCAATGTTCTCCAATTTAACCAAACTGATTTCTTCTTGGATGGAAACTCTCAATCCATTCAGGTACCTACTAATTATTTCCACATCATCTTGATCATGTCTAGATCTGATATCTAATCTATAGAATTCCTCAGTATAATCTTTTAGAGAGCTATCTTTCTGCCTCAAACTTTACATTCACCTAACTAAGTTAATCTGATAATCACAAGGTAAAAACTTTCCTTTCAACTTATTCACCATCTTATTCCATACCTTAATTTTGTCTTTTCCTTTCCTCTTTCTATCCAATTGTAGATGTTCCCACCACAAGGATGCATGACTCTTCAACTTTTTTCTTGCAAGCTTCACCTTCTTTTCCTCGGGGACATTTTCATATTTAAAGTACTTTTCCATCTCGGTGATCCATTCCACCAATTCATCCAAATCCAATTTTCCACTATACTCAAGAGGATTGAAATGTGGTGTATATTTTAGATTTGTCAAAGCTTTCAACAATCTTTCCTCACCTTGATCCATCAGCAGTGCAGGTTCTAATTCACCTTGTTCTTCCTTAATTTCATCATCACTAACATCTTTAAGATGTCTTCCTCTTTTATGGGAGGTCTCAATAGCTTCTAATCTAGTAGCAAGTTGTCTCAACATGTCTGCCAATCCTAGATCTACATCTCGCCTCCCATGAACCATCTTGAAACCCTTTAGAATTATAGGCCAAATTGCAATCTTCTACCCCACAACAAATCAACTAGGGTTTGACAAGAAAGAACCCTCAAACCTAGATTCACAAATCTAGATCCATATCTCACCTCAGCTCTGATACCACCTGATGCAAGGGAGGATGAGGAGAGGGGCCAAAGGAACACCCTAACCAGATCCACCTTGCAGAGATCACATGCAGAAGCAATAACACACAAGTGAGAGAGAGAATGCAGATCAACTTCTTAGATTAATTCAGATTAATTCATACACATCGGGCCTTAAGGCCTTCTTGGTTAGGGCCAGATATTACAATTCAAATACATAAGTCCTCCAACATGCAAGAATCTAAAACTATCTTCAATCTTCTAACTTGTACTACTGATGTCCTAATTGATGTCCTAAACTACAACCAAAAGATTATAATATATACAAGAGGCTACCAAACAATTTGGCCCTTAGATCCACCATCAACAAAAGGAATGACCAGATCTAGGTCCACACATTTCCGAATGATAGATACCAACATTAAATCCGCAACTGTAATTAGTTGCACAAGTCAGCCTCAATAGGAAACTAAAGAAAACAACTAGGTAAGCAAGGATAACTGAGCGCCATGAGAGATAACTGAGTACTAGGTAATTAACTGACCAACTTGGTTAATAAAGGAAACTGAGAAACTACCGAGCCAACTCGGTCAAAGTAGGAACCAAGCAACACGGGAAAACACAAACTTGTTTTTTGTGACTCAGGATTGCCAAGGATCCGAGATGCTCCTGCATCATAATAGGACCTATTAATACTAATTGGTACATCCAAGGACCCTTTAGGACTATTAGTACACCCGAGGTTCATTTAGGATCACTATTATGACATAAAACTCTGTAAGAACCCTTAGGATCCTTAGGACCTAGAATAGGACCCCTTAAGACCTAATAGGACCCCTTAAGACTTAATAAGACCGAAAATAAGACCTAATAGGACTAATATGACCTATTAAAATCAATTAGTACATCCTAGGACCCTTAAGACCTAATAAGACCACTTACTTGACCTAATAGGACCTATTAATATCAATTAGTACATCTAAGGACCCTTTAGGATTATTATTACGCTCTAGGTTCCTTTAGGACCCCTATTGTGACATAAAGCTCTTTAAAAACCCTTAGGATCCTTAAGACATAGAATAGGACCACTTAAGATGTAATAGGACCCCTTAAGACTTAATAAGATTGGACTTAAGACCTAATAGGACTAATATGACCTATTAAAATCATTTAGTACATCCTAAGACCCTTAAGGCTTAATGAGACCACTTACTTGACCTAATGGGACCTATTAATACCAATTAGTACATCAAAGGACCCTTTAGGACTATTAGTATACCCTAGGTTCCTTTAGGACCCCTATTATGACATAAAACTCTTTAAGAACCCTTAGGATCCTTAGGACCTAGA
The DNA here is from genome assembly GCA_027943335.1 of Chamaecyparis obtusa. Taxonomy (NCBI): domain Eukaryota; kingdom Viridiplantae; phylum Streptophyta; class Pinopsida; order Cupressales; family Cupressaceae; genus Chamaecyparis; species Chamaecyparis obtusa. The sequence continues at coordinate 1,039,512 of BSBK01003684.1, read as the reverse complement.
ATAGGACCCCTTAAGACCTAATAGGACCCCTTAAGACTTAATAAGACTAGACTTAAGAACTAATAGGACTAATATGACCTATTAAAATCAATTAGTACATCTTAGAACCCTTAAGACCTAATAAGACCACTTACTTGACCTAATAGGACCTATTAATACCAATTAGTACTGTTGGTGCTTTTTCTTGCAGGACCAAACTTGAATCAAATGGTTGGGCTTGAAACACAGGTTAAGCACTCAAGCTTGACAAGAAAAACAAACCAATTGATGAGGATAGAGAGAAATCCTCCTTCTTCTTTGAGCTCCACATTCACTCAGGTGGGTATTGCCTTATCTGCACACTCATGCCATCCTTTTGGTGAATAAAAGGCCTGTAGATAGATTAGTGTGGAATAGCCTTCAAACCCCTTTAGGTAACCTTTACCCCAATGAAGCCGATTCATATACAAACAACCCTATTTGTACAGAATGAGTCTAAAGACTAGAGGGAAACTCCTACTACTACCACCAACATGAAAGGGAAAGGTAATTGATTTAATGTTGGGTTGAAAGGATCCCTGAGATACCCTAAGTCTCTCATAGACCAGTGCCTTATCCAATGGGCCACAGAGTCAAATACCCTATTGCAAATGACATCTATGAAACAAGAAAATAATATACCCAATGTGTTGATGCCTTACATCAATCACACACCATGACCAAACCTCAACTTAACACCCACCTGTGCATTCAAGCATGTTATTATCCATTCAAAGGATTTTAACCCTCCCCCTAGAAGAGACCTATGAATCAGACAATACATTTACCAGCATCCACCGGAAGACAAGCATGACATATCTTTGATATTTTAGCCCATACACACATGAACACTAACCCTGAACTAGTTATCTCTGCGAAGACAACTCCACTTGCAAACACATAGGCAATACAAGCAGACAAATCAAACACCCTTAATGTATGATCAATGAATTCAAAGCTCAAATGGAGATAGCTTGGTGATAGTAAGAATATATTAACTTCTTACACATAAGACAAATCACTTACAGTATGCATTATGTTCTCAGAACCAGCAAGGAAAGAAGAACACTCTATATGCAGAGAAGAAGGAGAAATATCTACAGGAAAAGGACCCTTCATTTGGAACCAATTCTCCTCAAAAATTTGCAGAAAAAGGAACCCTTAAAAAATTGAACAACCTACAATTTATACCACTAGTTACCTTGGAATCCCAAATAGTAGGATGCAACAAGCAACGGGTAACTAGGGTTAGGGTTTTCCATCAATTAGGCATTTCAAGTTCATCAAAATCTGATACAATTCAGAGGGAAAACACTAAGTCCTAAATGCATTTAATCAACATCAGATCTTCAATCATGAGAAACTCTGAAAAGGCACCAAAGATCAATCAAAAATCTACAAAATTCAAACTGGAAGTGACCCTGCAACTACTTTTGGTACATTTCATTTACTCCCCTACAGCAAGACACTCCTCTTCTACAATCATCTCACACCCTGGAGCACACTGGAGCAGTGGAGAAAATTATTTTTACCAACTCTGGCCCTTTCTGTCATCAATTTCAGTCCTTTCTGGTCACAGGAAATGTTCTTAGAGATTCAAAAATGAAAGCAAACGGTCACCATGCATTTCGCGGGCTTGTGTTTTTAACCCATCCAAACACCTCGAGTTAACTCCGCAACGGCAATGCCAAACAGTTGTCGCATGATCGCATAGCCTAAAAATGGGCTATGCAAACATGCGACACACCAATTCCCATTACCTTCTTCATAACCGCCGACATTGCCGCTACCACAAAAGGGTTTGTCGCATGTTCGCAAGCCGAAAAACTAGCTCATGCTAACATGCAATAAGCCACTAACATGCATCCTACTAGTTGTCATGTCACCGTTGAGATACCCTAACTTGGGCCCGTGTTCAAATCTATCATCCTGCCAGCTCGGACCAACCAGAGATTGCCACAAAACCACCTGCCAACGGGACCACCAAAAAACTACAAACGGGCCCCAACACACGTGGCACCCTGTCACATGATTGCATAGCACAGAGATGGGCTATGCAAACATGTGACAACCCGCTAACCTTAACCGCCAGCATAACTACCACCGCATAAAGTTAACACCAAGGGGTTTGTTGCATGATCGCATGTCATGGAAATGGCCCTTGCGATCATGTGACAAGGCCATAAGACTGCCACATCTCTACGCTACATCCAATAGAACACTGCCACCTCAGCATTCATAAGATGCCCCATCACCACCTACCACCAGGCCCTAGGGACACGTGTCAACTAGTTGCATCATCGCATGTCAAAAAACTCTGACATGCGATCATGCGATAGCCAACCCTAGGCTGCCACATCACCGCCTCCGACCAACTGGAAGAAGCTTTACCTTTTAGAGGATCGGACGGTTGTCGCAAAAGCATGAGAAATAAACCTCGTGCAACTTTTCCATGTGAACAAGTGACAGCCACAGATCCCGTCTAAACATTAACTGCACCAAACAACTATGAAGAACCGGGACCCATGCGAACAGGTGGCAAGCGGTCGCATGATCGCATGTCAGAAAAGTCTGACATGCGGCCATGCGACAACAATCAGGAAGAGCCTGTAGACCTGGACCCACCATCCATCGCACTCACGCAGTTAAGACCAAGGAACAAGGAGTGCTGACAAAAGGGATAAATGTGAGGTAAAAAACACACAGATTTTTCAATGAAAGATCAAAAACACAGAGGGTTTTCGATATTGACACAAAGGTAAACAAGGATGCGAAAACATCGAGGGTTTTCATGCAGGCCAAAAAGGTCAAAAACATCATGGATTTTCAAAAACACTGTGGGTTTTCGACACTGTGGTAGATTCTAAAAATATTTTCCTGCAGACCTTAGAACTTGAATAACTTTCTGGATTTTGCAATTCAGCACGTGCAATCTGGACTAAAGCAAGGTGACACAATGAAGAACACAGGGCAGGACACTTAACAAAACCTTTACAGGGAACAGGCCATTTTCAAAGGATTTTTGCTATGATAGAAAAATGGCCTAACAAGTACATTCAAGGACCCTTTAGGACTATTAGTACACTCTCGTATTGTAAATTTAAGTATAATTTTATATACTCAGATATTTTTTTCCATTTTACACGTAGTTATAACATATAATCAAGTACTTAATTGTTAACACTTAGATTTCACATGTTACATCTAGATGGCCACTTAGGATGCACCTCGCACTCCTAATATAGCGACCATTTTTCATATTGTTGAAATAGAGATGGCTCAACTTAGAGAGTCCATCTGTACATCTTCAACAGATGGCATATACAGAGATACTTGTATCAGTGTATTGACTAGTTTGGAGGATATGACTGTCAGATTGAGATCCCACTCTTCCTTCACACCTTAGGTAGTTGATAGTATTTTTTAAGAGTTGAGAGCTGAGGTCTCAGGTGATGTTTTCTTGGAGACAGTTCAAAGCCTTGTCCCCAAGGAAATCATCAAACGAGAGGTTTTACCATTTTATGAGGGGAAGCCCAAGGTGAGGGCATATCAAGTCACATAGTGTGTGATTCTTTAGATCACATGCATGATATACCCTTTTTTTCTTGCATCACATGGTCATTATCCTAATAATGACCAGATTCCTTTATATTTTGCATAGCAGTTGTACGTTGAGTTCTGTTTGGGACTCAAGGTCAACTATTTAGATCTTTCTGGATATTATAGTTATGTACACGGTATAGTTGTAGACCATGATCAGTATCGTAGGGCTGATCAAGTTGCACATCCTCATAGATAGATGGTTGGGAAGAGGACTCCAACAGTGGCACCGATGATGGCTTCTACAACAGATATAGTGGTAATTGCTTCTTGGAGGGGAGTAGTGGACAAGGTAGGGCAGATTTCTTCTGCAGCCACCTCCATCACTTTAGATATAGTGGGCAGATATATTTTGACTAGACCAAGTCAAGCCAGATCATCTTTTGAGGATTCATCTAGTACTATTGTAGGGGTCAGTGATGAGGCAAATAGAGATGCAGGTCTTCCTACACCTGGAGAGATACAAGTGCTTTCTAGTCATCATAGTCATTTAGATGTGATGCTTTACTTTTTGGAGGATCTCCTGCAGTCAAATTCTTATATTGATGACATGCAGAGGATCCTAGTACATTCAGTCAGGGATGTCATCAGACTTGCACGGGGTCCTTTAGTTCTACCGACACAGGACACACCATCTAGCCAGACACAACATAATTCACAACAGTCTATAGAGCGCTCTGCATCACATATCAGTCTATAGCTATAGAGCGAGGTATATAGGTTGGAGATGTACACATCATGACTAAGGGCCTAGACACATTTGATGAGCAGTTGCGTGGGTTGAGTCAAATGGACATTGGAATTGATGTTGGATCCTTTATGGATTTGTTATTTCATCCTTGTGGTTCAGGCTCTACATCACTCCCCTCTCAGCTAGTGTCACCTCTACACTCTTCATTACTAGAGAGGTTCAGGACTAAAGGTGGTGTGGGTGATGTAGTTTCTATTGATGATATGATGGTGCAATGTGTTGATGATCCTTCTACTCCTAAGACCCAAGTATATAAAGTTTTATTTTCTCATTTATAGGAGTTTTAGTGAATAATTAGTTGTAGATGTGTGTATTGATGTTTGTTCAATGTATAATATTTTGCAAGCATAGTTAGAAGAGCACATTACCTCTAGTGTGGGCTCGAAGAATCTTCATATGAGAGATTTAGTATATGTGACACCTACTAGTGGTCAAGTAAGTTTTAGATATATGTAGGTTTAAGCATGCATGTGTACCCTTGTACACATGTATTTATATATTTCAAGTACTTTACATAATATATACTATGCACATGTATATAACCAGCTATTGTACTAAATTTGTAGGAGTTAGTTGCTGCTTCACAACCAGAGGATGCTCATGACACTTGGTTAGAGCACATTACTTCTAGTGTGGGCTCAGAGCATCTTCATAAGAGAGATTCAATAGATGTGACACCTACTAGTGGTCAAGTAAGCTTTAAAAATATGTAAGTTTAAACATGAATTTATAATATTTTAAGTATTTTACATTATTATTATATAGATGCATTTATATTTGCAGGGATCAGTTGCTGCCTCACAGCCAGAGGATTCTCATGGCAGTCGGTCAGAGGGTTGCTCTATTCACATGCATCTAGATGAATCCCTAGTTTAGGACATGTTGCATAGATCTTTGATTTGAGACTCATTATAAATGTCATTATTATATGTTTGATATTTTTAGTTTATGATTCGAGACATATTTATATGCTATCCAGACCTCTAGACATAGATGATTTATGATTTGACATTATATAGATTTATGATGGTTTCATTTGATTAGATGATATGATATGAATAGATGATAATATTATTTGATTAGATGGTTTCATTTAGTTAGATGATAAGATTTTATTAGATGATTTCATTTGATTAGATGATATGATTTGATTAGATGGTTTCATTTGATTAGATGAGTTGATTATATGGTTTCAGTTGATTAGATGGTTTCATTTGATTAGATTTGATTAGATGGATGTAGAATTAATATCATAAAAAATAATAAGTTAATACATGTAACTAATGGACAATAACTATTCTAAATCATTCTAGCACTAACACATGTCATAAGTAATCTAACTAATGTCTTAAGGGGATCTTTAACTAATAAGAAATCTTAAGGGGAGGTCTTAAGGGGATCTAGAATTAATATCATAAAAAATAACTATTTAATACATGTAACTAATGGACAATAACTATTCTAACTCATTCTAGAACTAACACATGTCATAGGTAATCTAACTAATTTCATCATTTTTTAGTGTTCAAACTAATGTCTTAAGGGAATCTTTAACTAATAATCAATCTTAAGGGGAGGTCTTAAGGGCATCTAGAATTAATATCATAAAAAATAACTAGTTAATACATGTAACTAATTGAAAATAACTATTCTAACTAATAAGCAATCTTAAGGGGAGGTCTTAAGGGGATCTAGAATTAATATCATAAAAAATAACAAGTTAATACATGTAACTAATGGACAATAACTATTCTAACTCATTCTAGAACTAACACATGTCATAAGTAATCTAACTAATTTCATCATTTTTTAGTGTTCAAACTAATGTCTTAAGGGGATCTTTACTAATAAGCAATCCTAACAATTGGTATCAACAAATAATAGTCTATCATATGTTTAAATATATAAACAAAGTATAGTCAATTTAATCTAGAGATATCAAGTAGGTCCTAACACATGAAATAGTTATACATATTATATGTTTTAGACCAACTCAAGTGCTTCAGACCTTTCATGGAGAACATGTAATATTATCTCATGATCCTCACTATCTAGTCTCCACTTACGACGTCCATGTTGAGATTTAACTATATGGAGACAAATAGAGGTGGCAACTACTATGTGACTATATTGAAACACCTTATTGTCTAGTTGGTAATCAACAAAGTGAATACCATGTTGAATTACTTTGATTTTCTTGAAATATGTTCCGTCTAAAACAACTGAATCTGTAGGTCACAAATTTTAACAATATAAATTTAAACAAACTAAATTTGAAATTTGTTAAAAGGTTGAAATTTAAAGTTTACAAATTGAGTTCAATATATTGATGTAAAGCATGTAAAAACCTATGGGGAATAACATTCCATCACTTTCTTCAGGCTCAAGTAACTTCATCCTCTTTGCAGTACAATGTAGTAAATAATAACCAACTCCTTCTACATTTCCACGCTCAACAATCACCGCAAAAACATCTCCTACACAATAAATTTATATATTGTTAGGAATGAATTCTGAATATGGCCTATGGGGTAGTATTCAGAGTCATTCTGTAGCATTTTTATGTTGCATTCATGACTGTGATTGTCATTGATGTCAACACAATGATCTACTGGAGATTAGCAGAAAATCATATAGTGTTTGAATTAGTGTACATGGAGTATTGCAGATCAAGCTATGCGGAGTTGAGGATTTATTCTACATTGTGGCCTGAGATTTTGGTCAAGAGCGCATATAAAAATTTAATTATTCATGATAGTTATGTGTAATTTAGTGGAAGAAGTATTCAGACAGTGTTCCTGAGAAGTGGCTTGTGGTAACTGGATTATATCTGCTAATCAGGATAGAATCTGGGCATGCGAAGTTATACAGTTAATGAAGACATTTTGGTGGTGACCTAGATGTGACAACATGGTTGGAGGTCATACGTGTGAATATTTATTGTAATTAGAAGCTGAAAGTTTTTATGTAATTATGGATAATTATGTAACGTGTGAAGGTTTATATTTTGTATTTGGTTAAGCCTTGTTGGCCGACTCATTTGTAATTATTTGAGTGTGGCATAAAGGAAGGATTTTTTTCCTTAATTGATAAATGAGATATAGATGAGAATTGCAAAATTGAACAATATATGTTGTAAGAGGATATGCGAATTGCAAAGATCTGGTGAAGAAGTTGGTGTAGTTTGGCATAGGCAGAGGAGCAAAGATAAGTTATTGAGATCAGTAATTGTTGGTATTATTCTATTTGGATAATATAGAGATCAGTTGGATAGTGTCTTCAGTGATCTTTCCCTTGAAGCTATTTGGACAGTGGGTCCTTCTATCTTCCATAACTCTTAACCAGGTTAGAATATTTTAATAGGGATTCAAATTATCCTAATAGGGAATCATATGTACTAAATGTATTTCATAAGGCTCCTAATAGTTTCCATCCTCTCACAAGGAATTTTCATATCAGTACATCTTTTGTGGGCATCATTCCCACTAGGGTTTACTCTCTGATCAAGAGGTTCCCTAGTCAACATAACTTGTGTTATTGTGTTGTTGTGTATGTTTATCTTTCTATGGTTGTTGCTTATATTGATTACATGGTGGAAATATGATGATAGTAATAAAAGCTGTTATTATCTGATAACTGATTCACCCCCCCTCTCAGTTATCTTGGTGGACTTTACTTTCTAACAATTGGTATTAGAGCGATAGGTCCTTGAAGGAAAAGTTTAACAAGTTAAGGAGATCTATGGTGACTCATTTCAGGAAAGAAAGCCCTAAGTTTGATGGAGTAAACTATGACAGCTGGAAAGAAAAGAGGAAGACACATTTTCTATGTTTAGGACTAGGATAATGGTTGATCACAAAGAATGAGAAGACTATCATTGAAGAAGATAAAATTGAAGAATGTATTGATACAGAGAGAGATCTATTCATGTGTAACATACTTGCTAGAGAAGAATTTTTGTCAGCACTTCCTAAGAATGAATACAATTAGGTAAAAACTCTAAGGACATCTCATGAAATTTGGCTAGCTTTACAATCTACTTTTGAAGGTGATGTGCATGCAAAAAGAGTCAGATTATAGAATTGGATATATTCATTTGAAGATATAAAAATGATGGAAGATGAACTTGTTAGAAGTTATATTTGTAGGATATTAGAGATTGTTGCAGGTATCAAAGCGTGTGAAGGAAATAAGACCGAGGATGAAGTGATAAGGAAGATCTTAAATACATTGACCCTTGTATTTAAGTAAACATCATAGATGATTGAAAAAGTTATACCTTGTACTAATAAGTTTACACAAGAAACTCTTCTTGGAAGATTAGAAGCAGTAGAGATAGGCTTGAGACAGTCAGGAGATCTACCTAGAATTGAGACAACATTTAGCGCACTTAGTGTTCACCCTAATTTATCAAGAAGTATTAGTGTCAGTGGAGATTATACTAGTTGTAGCAGATCTAAGACCAACGAAGATAGAAAGATTGAGGAAGGAACTGCCTTGCTTGTGAAAAAAGAGCTAGAAGGTAAGAAAATCTTTAAATATTGGACTTGTCAAGAATATGGTCATTTTTCATCGAAATGCCCTAAGAGAGTAAAGAAATATAAGAAGAACTTTAAACTTAGAAGATCTAAAGAGTGTTACTATGCTAATGATGAAGAACTTGAGGTTAGTGTTGAGAAATTCTTAAGTGAAAGTGATAATGAGAATGATGATATAGGATTTGTAGCAATAAAAGAATAAATTTTTGAAACTGAAGTTAGAGAAGAAAAATCTTTAGTTTCCCAAGTAGAAAAGAAAATTGATTGGATCATAGATAGTGGTTGTTCACATCATATGACTAGAGATATGAAGAAATTTATAAAGTTTAACAACTATGATGGAATAATTTTTAGAGTTGGAAACAATGCACCTTGTTTGATGAAAGGAATAGGATCTATTACTTTTGATGGAAAGACTAACACTGATGATGTTTATTTTGTGGATGGATTGAAACATAATCTTTTGAGTGTTGGATAGTTAGTTGATAAGGGATATAAAGTTTGGTTTACTGAGAAAACTTGTGTGATCAAGGATAAGGATGGTAATTTGATTGGAACTGGATCAAGAACTAGAGGTAACGTATTTCAGTTGAATCCTGCTAAGATGACATGTTTGATTACTAAAATTAATGACAATTGGTTATGTCACATAAGGTTTTTTCATATAAACTTTAATGACATTGTGAAAGTTAGTACTACATTTAAAATAAGAGATTTGCCTAAGATTATGAAACCTACTAACATGGTTTGCAAAGAATGTGTTATGGCTAAGAAGAAGAGAAGTTCATTTCCTAGTAAGAAGTTCACAACAGTAGAGAAGTTGGAAATTGTTCATATAGATTTGAGTGGTTCCACAAGGACTAGAGGATTCTATGCTGAAAGGTATTTTATGATTCTTGTTGATGATTTTACAAGAATGTCGTGGATTCTATGCTGAAAGAAAAATATAAAGCATTTGATAAATTTAAGTTGATTAAGAACAAAGTTGAGAATGAATTTGGAATGAAGATTAAATGTTTAAGGTCTGATAGAGGTGGAGAATTTACTTCAAAGGAATTTAATACATTTTGTGAAGTGAATGGTATTAAGAGACAACTTTCAGCCCCTAGAACACCTGAACAAAATAGTATTGCAGAAAGAAGGAACAAATCAGTAACCGAAGCAACAACAACTATGTTATTTAAGAATGATTTGGTGAAGACATTGTGGAGAGAAGTAGTGAATACAATAGTATATACAATGAACAAAGTACAAATTAGAGAAGACACAAACAACACACCTTATGAATTATGGTTTGGACAAGTGCCATCAGTTAAGTATTTTAGAATTTTTGGAAGTAAGTGTTATATTAAGAGAGATGTTGACATTGGTAAGTTTGATCCAATAAGTGATGAAGGTATATTTCTTGGTTATTCATTAAAAAGAAAAGCTTATAGATGTTTCAATAAAATAATTAAGACTATTGTTGAGAGCGCAAATGTTAAAGTTGATGAAAAGTTCAAAATTCAAGAAATAATGCTTGATTATGGATCTGATGAAGAAGTTTGTCCTAGAATTGATCAAGAAAATATTAAATTATTTTATGAAATTGATAGTGATTTGCACAATGAGAGTCACATTGAGGAGATAAGAGAAGAACCTAGAGCAGAACATGGAGTTGAAGCAATAACTGAGATAGTGACACCTAATAGGAATCTAGCAAGAAATCACCTTGTTGATTAGATTATTGGGAGCATAGATAAGGTACAAGAAGAACTATGTTTGATTTCTCAAATTGAACCTGAAACTACTAATGAAGCTTGTAAAGATGAAAATTGTATTAAAGCAATGAAAGAAGAATTAGATCAAATTGAAAAGAAGAAGACTTGAGAGTTGGTCCCGAGACCTAAAGATAAAAATGTTATAGGAACTAAATGGGTATTCAGGAACAAAATGAATGAAAAGGGAGAAGTTGTAAGGAACAAAGGAAGATTGGTATGTAAAGGATACTCACAACAAGAAGGAATTGATTATGAAGAGACTTTTGCACCTGTTGTAAGAATTGAAGTGGTAAGAATGTTTTTGGCTTATGCAGCTTATAAGAAATTCAAAGTGTATCAGATGGATGTGAAGTCAACATTTATGAATGGAGAATTAGAAGAAGTCTACATTGAGCAGCCTGAAGGTTTTCCCTTGACTCATGAAGGAGATATGGTATGTAAATTTAACAAAGCTTTATATGGATTGAAATAAGCACCTAGAACATGGTATGCACGATTAGATAAATACTTGATAAAATTAAGATTTACTAAAGACACAACAAAGAGTAATTTATATCTGAAAGAGATTGAGAATGGTTTGTTGATTGTAGTTATCTTTGTTGATGATACTATCTTTGGTGGAGAAGATGAAGCTAGTGATAAATTTGCAAATGAAATGAAGACATAATTTGAAATGAGAATGATTGGTGAGATGAAATATTTTTTAGGATTACAGATAGCATAGAATAGTAATGGTATTTTCTCATGTCAATAAAAATATTTGAAAGACTTGTTGCAAAGATTTGGAATGAAAAATTGTAAGCCGGTTGGCATACCTATGGTAACTGGTCATAAGTTATCTAGCACAGATGAAAATCCCACAATTGGACAAAAGAAGTATAGATCCATGATTGGAGGACTGTAGTTGGAATTGTTACAAGATTTCAAGCTGATCCTAAAGAATCACATTATGCAACACTAAAAAGAATATTTTGATAGTTGAAAGGCACAATTGACTATGGGTTATGATATGAAAAATCTAATGACTTTACCCTATATGCATTTATAGATGTAGATTGGGGAGGTAGTGTTGATGAAAAAGAGAGTACAAGTGGATGGAGCATTTTTCCTTGGAGGAAGATTGGTTTCTTGGTTAAGTAAGAAACCGAATTGTATTTCATAAAGCACAAAAGAAGCAGAATATGTAGCATCAACAAACAATTGTAATCAGATAATATGGATGAAACAAATGTTGAAGGATATTGGAATTAAATTTGATGAGCTTATTGTTATACACTATGATAACACCAGTACAGTAAATATGCGAAAGAATCATGTGTTGCATTCTAAGACAAAGCATATAGAAATCAAGTATCATGTTGTAAGAGAAAAAGTTATAGAGAAATAAGTCTAACTTGAGTATATAAGTACAAAAGAGAAGATTGCATGTATATTTACAAAGTATTTACCTAAAGATACATTTGAGTATCTGAGAGGTATGCTTGGGGTTATCCCCCATCATACTTTTGAGAAGTGATGCAGATTATTGCATTAGTCCAGTGGTATATGAGCTCTATCTTTTCTGGATTGTATGCCGGTACTTCCTCTATGGGGGAGTATGTGTGTTTTGAGCTAAGTCATAATGGACTCATGTGAATGTATTTTCTAAAAAGTGTCTTTTGACATTGAGGTTTTTGTAATGGATTGACATAGTGATGCTTTATCTATCATTAATGTCAATGGGGGTAAAGGATACATGAAAAACATCTATTGGAGGATATGAAGAAATATAAAATGGAAAAACCTGTAAGATTTGATTGATGAAGAGGTTTTGAAAATATTTTAGAGAAATAGTGTTGCAATTTGGTATTCATGGAACTTGGATGCTTTTTCATATATGTTGCCATCAATGCCAATGGGGGAGATTGTTAGGAATGAATACTAAATATATCCTATGGGGGATTATTTAGAGTCATTCTATAGTAGTTTTATGTTGCATTCATGACTATGATCATCATTGATGTTAACATAGTGATCTACTAGAGATTAACAGAGAAGCAGACAATATTTGAATTAGCGCACGTGGAGTATTGCAGATCAAGCTATGTGAAGTTGAGGATTTATTCTACATTATGTCCTGATATTGTGGTTAAGAGCACATAAAAAAATTCAATTATTCATGACAGTTATGTGTAATTTAACAGAAGCAGTATTCAGACAGTGTTCTTGAGAAGCAACTTGTGGTAACTGGATTATATCTCATAATCGGGATAGAATTTGGGCATGCGAAGTTATACAATTGATGAAGATATTTTGGTGATGACCTAGATGTGACAACATGGTTGGAGGTCACACGCGTGAAGATTTATTGTGTTTAGAAGCTGACAGTTTTTATGTAATTGTGGATAATTATGTAACGTGTGAAGGTTTATATTTTGTATTTGGTTAAGCTTGGTTGGCCAACTCATTTGTAATTATTTGAGTGTGGTATAAAGGAAATATTGTTTTCCTTAATTGATATATGAGATATAGATGAGAATTGTGGAATTGAGCAATATATGTTGTAAGAGGATATGCGAATTGCATAGATCTGGTATTGAGATTTGGTGAAGCAGTTGGTGCAGTTTGGCACATGCAGAGGAGAAAAGATAAGTTGCTGAGACCATTAATTGTTAGTATTATTCTATTTGGATAATACAGAGATCATTTGGACAGTGTGTTCATTGATCTTGCCTTTGAATTTGTTTGGACAGTGGGTCCTTTTGTCTTCCATAGCTCTTAATCGGGTTAGAATATTTTAACAGGGATTGAAAGTCTCCTAACAGAGACTCATATGTACTAAATGTATTTCATAAGGCTCCTAATAGAGTCTATCCTCTCACAAGGAATTTTCATATTAGTACATCTTTTGTGGGCATCATTCCCATCGGGGTTTACTCTCTGATCAAGAGGTTCCCTAGTCAACATATCTTGTGTTATTGTGTTGTTGTGTATGTTTATCTTTCTATGGTTGTTTCTTATATTGATTACATGGTTGAAATCTAATAATGGTAGTAAAAGCTGTTATTATCTGATAACTAATTCACCCCCCCTCTCTCAGTTATCTTGGTGGACTTTACTTTCTAACATATATACATGTGAGATTTTAAAATTTACTTAGTTCAATCTATAGATCTATCTATCTGTCTATCTATCTATACATGTAGCTCAATGGACCTATAATGTGAAATATATACACTTACCAATTTTGACCAATCCTGAGATATGATCGTAATCAGTAGAAATCAAAGGGACATCATCAAAGTTTTCATCTTCATCTCTATCAAATGTATCAGTAACAACTAGTGGCACTATATTCCATGCACCTACATATCCATGGTCTTGATTGATGCATTCATCATAATTGTTAGCAATGTAGTGACAACAAAAGCATCAGTAGTCCCTAGTGTTCAACGTCCAATTGCGACAATTTGTACTCATAACTGAATGCAAATATCACGTCTTTTCTATCATATTGCAACCATGCATAATTTTTCTATCCACACCTGAACAAATGCATATATAATACATTCTATAAATATAATTTGAATAAAGAATACATAAAAAATTTAAACACTTGAATAATTTAAAAATGTGTGCATACCTTTTATCTCCCAAAATTTTCTATGTGGCACTGCTTGAGTCAATCCTAATCACGTGTCATTTTGATTTGGTGTGAAAGTTTTCTTGCACCATTCAAAAACATCATGTGCATTTTTTATATGAACTCCCTTATAATTCATTTGATACTTTCGTATAGCACATTCGATGCAAGCTCCAACACCATCATGTTCACCTTTTCCATGTCCACTCTCAAAGAAACTCTAGACATGTGGTATGTTTTCATTACGATGATATCTACATAGTGCATAAAATGGTCTTAATGATTTGAATTGTGCAGCACATCCATCTGGTCAAACATAATGTTTATCAATTTTTATACCTCTTTCTTTCAAATTTGCAAAAAATATCTTGAAGCAGTGTTCTACATAATGAATGTCATGCTCTCTATCATCACTTATATAAAAATGATATTCCTTCTTGATGGCATGTGCTTCAAATGTTCTCTGAATACCATCCAAATCTAATTATGCGTGTCGATAATACACATGTACCATAACAGTAATTTTCTCTGAAAAATAGTATTCCGATTGAATTTCCTTTTGATGAACAAAGGAATAATTTTTTGCAAAATCAACAACTGATACAATAGTTCCAAGTGGGAAATTGTCTCTCGATGTTTGAAATTGTTGTGCTTGCCACTTTGCAAAAAAAGCATGATGAATGTAGGGTTGAATCATTTTTTTAAATTTGTCCATAAATACTCCAACATTTATCTCCTCTTCAACATATTCTAACATTTTGGATTCTTTTCCAAATTTTGTAGCATTCTTTACATATTTGTAACTCTTGCAATTTACCATCTTTGTTACATCAATATTTTCATTTTTCAAAGGAAAAAGAGACAAATCAGCACATGTTTGACATATTCCTTTTATGCAATTCATTTGTCCAACTACACCATCTCTTTTGTCACATAAAATGGATGAGATGAACTCACTTCGTCTAGTAGCAGGAGCATTTTCAAAACCATAAGTGTCTTCTACAAACTTTCAAAAAACCTGATAGTGGAGATCAAATTCAATATGATAACAACACCAAGTTTCAAACACTTTATTTTTAATGATAGAATATGGCTTCAATCTTTCAAACAATGTTTTCCCAATCTTTACATTAGGATTTGAACTATAAAATGACATACATTTCATGTTGTGTTGTCTCCAACCAATATTTCATATGATATTCATATTGATTAGCTAAAATTCTATGTTTGATAACATCTCTACTATTTGATGAAGAACATGTATTATCATTCCAAAATAATGTGACCAAATTCTTGATTCCTCCATCAATCCTATCAGAATCAAGAGCTCTACACATGATTTCCCCATTGCCTTCCAAGGTGCTATCATCCAAAAGTATTCTCCTATTAACATATCGTGATATTGTTTTCCTATTAAAACCAAACTAAGATGAAACTGAAGATATCTATCTTTTTCAGAGCATAGTGTTACCTACAATGGATGTCAACATACATTTTCTTGTAATGGTCTTATCTTTAGTTCAAGATCACTTCCCTACCTGGTTCAAACCTTTCCTAAGATTTTTAATCATATCAGTTTTCATGTCAACAACTTTTCTCTTCTTTGATGTTGTGTCTATACCCGATAATTTTAATGCCCCTTCCAAATTTTTGTTTATGAGTACAACTAAAAGCAATTGGGCTTGTTCAAGTGTTTTGAAATTATCAAATTTAGCCAATATTTCTCTTTCTATCATATTCATTGATCTCTTCTTAGCAAGACTTAAGGGTTGAACATTAGCAAGTGATCTCAAATTTTCCACATCCATTGTAAGTAAATGATCTAAGTTTCTATAATTAATATTTCTCTTTACAGTTTGAGCTAAATTTAAAAGTTCATCCATACCAGTAGGAGCACATGATCTTGACCCTTCTCCAACATCAATTTCTTGAGCTTCTGTAGGGAGTGATACTGACCCTTCTTCAATGTGCAATTCTTCAACTTGACTTGACCCTCCTACTTCAGCTTGTCCTTCACCTTCTTTAGTTTTATGATATTATGTCAATGCACCTTCATGATTTCTTTGTTTAGTACCAGGTGACCTTTTTCTATCAGATTTACTTTATCTTCCCTTCTTGTTCCCCATTTCTTCTCTCCAAAAAATGTCTTCCACAAGATCACCAATAAAAAATCTCTTCAAAAAATACTTTGATCTAATATTTCTCCTCTCCAAAATT
Organism: Chamaecyparis obtusa; assembly: GCA_027943335.1. NCBI lineage: Eukaryota > Viridiplantae > Streptophyta > Pinopsida > Cupressales > Cupressaceae > Chamaecyparis > Chamaecyparis obtusa. The sequence goes on along the minus strand of BSBK01003684.1, from coordinate 1,023,006 downwards.
ATACCTTCGAAAAAAATAGAAATAGAATTCCTCCTCCAAAAAATGCCTTTGTAAAAATTGATCAATAATAGGAAAAGAAATAGAAAAAGAGAATTAATTTATTGCAATTTGGTAGAAAATATAAAGAAAATATTTTAGTTTTATACCATTCTAAATTTTTTTACAAAATAAATTCATAACTAGCTGACCTACTTTGCTCGAAGTAGGCTGGGAAAAATTCTGGCAGGTTGTTTCTCCACCAGATGTTTCACATCAGGGTCTTCACGTGAAGACCCTTCACATGAAGCCCCTTAGGTGTCTTTGTGAGAAGGGGGTCTTCGCTCGAAGACCCCTAAATTGAAATTTTTCCTTCAAAAAAAAGTGAACTACAAAAAAATGGCCTTTCAAGGCTTGGGACAAGGACCAAACAAGATGGTTTTTTCAAACATACAATGTCAAATGATGCTATTCAAAAAAATCTTTCCAATGAATATAATTTTAATACATATTGAGTTCATTATCACTTTTAAATATTACTTTAACTAAACATAGGTTGTTTGGTCATTCAACAACCTGTCTCTTCAAGACTTCGGAAAAAATAGTAAATTACAAAAATAAAATTATGAAAAATATGTAGGAAAAGAGTATTTGTGCTACCTTTTTATTAAAAAAAAGAAAAAATGAATTTCGATATACACAGATCAAGTTAGAGCGATCCAAGTGACCTTATGTCTAAATTACAATTACTATCACTTTATAAGAATTACTTAATAAACTATGAAATATTGACCCAAAATGAATGAAACCAATTGCATCCTTTAGATATTGAAGTTAGAAATATAATCTCAAAATAATTGCATCATTATCATATTTTTAAAAAAATGTTATGCTGATCCAAGTGACAATAACTCCTTAAAAACACAGTTTTTTCATGCAAACCACTTTTTGAAGGAGAAAGAAAAATGAATTTAAATGAATTTTACTTTTTTTAAAAAAATATTTAGAAACTAGAAAGAAAATTCTAAAAGACTCTAGTTTACATCATCTTCAAATTCCTAATAGTTTGCGGCAACAGGTGTTTGAAAGTGAAGTTTTTTCTCAGAATGTTGATCTCCATATCAAAGTTGGCCAAAAAGTGGGACACACTATTGTGGGACCACCCTGTACTTTCCACAACTCCTAACAGGGTTGGAATCTCCTCAAAGGGATTCAAAGTCTCCTCATAGGGACTGATATGTACTGAATATATTTCATAGACTCCTAACAGGTTCCATCCTCTCACAAGGAATTTTTATATTAGTACATCTTTTGTGGGTACCATCCCCACCAGGGTTTACTCTCTGATCAAGAGGTTCCCTAGTTAACAATTCTGGTGTCATTGTGTATGGTTATCTTTTTATGGTTGATATTTATGTTAATTACATGATTCAGATCTAATAAGGTTAATAAGAGTTGTTTTAATCAGATAACTAAATCACCCCCAACCCCCTCTCAGTTATCTTGGAAGACTTTACTTTATAACATGAACCTCTTTGTTTCATTTACATTATGATTCTTGTTTGGAATGTGATATTTAGGTTGAGTGTCTAATCCATGTTGGTATTTGTATAATTCATATCCCTGTGAGATTTCATTGTATGACTATTTGGGCCATGTGACTCTATCCACAAGCATAATGGGGTGGACCTACTTCCACATGGTTAGGTGGCATTGCAAATAACTATTGAGGACTAGTGGACTTGGATGTGTGAATTGGATGTGAGATTTATCACCACTTCTCTTCTCCTTCTTGGTACTTCATGTTCTCTTATTCAATGATATGATGACAACAAGGTATTATATTTTAAGGCTATGTATCATTATAATATTAATATTGAACACTCCACAAGGAGTTTAATTTGTAACTATGTGTTATAGATATGTATTTGTATTGGTTTATGTGTGTTAGTGTTGGTACCATGTGCTCCCATGCTATTATCTATTCTTTGAGGTATATGACCTTATATCGTGGTTTCTTTCATAAGAACATTTGGTTTGGTGCTTAGAATAAACATAGATGTTGTCTAGAGTTTTCTTATGGTTTCTTTGAGGGTGCTCCTTATCCCTCTTAGCACTATCTTATAGATTTAAAGGAATTCATGTGAATTTGGGTGAGATCATATAGCTTGGTGGTCTAATCACATTGGATCACCATTTATACGTTACACTTGATAAAAAAAATTGTAATGCTTTGATCTACTTTACCATGAGCATGAGGTAATATTATACTCCCATTAAAGTTGGGGATAAATACACTTTCCTAAATTGTAAGCACCTATAATTAGATGCTCAATCAGGCTCTACTTTAGTGTTCTCAGGTTTCCATATTTTTATGCTTGGTATAACCTTGAATTTTCTTTTCAATCTGACATCTCTATAATACCAACCCCTAGACTGAATTTTGAGACATTTTGGAGGGAATGGGCAAACCAAGTTGGCCTATTTGTTGGACTAGGTTGACCTATTTGACCTATACCTTGAGCTTTTCCTCAAAATTTAGATCAAGATCCCTTATCAATAGTTAGGTGGGAAATCTAAAATCTCATCGGTTTCCTTGGAATTTTGAGCTCTAAAATTCTTGTGATACGTATATAAGCAACCTACCTCTCCCCATTTTGGGATAAGGCATCAAGAATTAATATCTCTCCTACAATTTTACATCCAAGAATTCTCATGAATTAGATTTCAAGCATCCAAGGCATCATTTAAAGGAAATCTTCTCTATTGTAGCAGGCTTCTCTCCCTCAAGAAGGCCAAGTAGAGGAGACCTCAATCAAGAAAGAAGATCCTTCTTTAAAATACATAAATATAAATGTGAATATTGTTTATCCTATCAAGGAAAGAGTAAATCAAGCATTTAAAAACATTGGAGATTCAAGGAGTATTTTTAAATCTATGCATTTGTTTGGGCATCCTTGATTCTTCTTTAAATTTCAAGATCTAATAACTACATACAACTACATTAAAGAAACTACAAATATCTTCATGGACATTATGACATTGAGTCTATTTGTGAATGTAGAATCATTTATATTTTAGATCTAGCATTTTATTTACAATAGCATACTTTATTTTCATGCATATTTCATTTCAGTTTCAAGGTTGATTCCTCAACCATGGTTTGGCTAAGGTAAACCCATTTCTACACAAAATTTCCTCTTTTTTTGTGTGTAGAAACAAGTGGTACTTGAATCAAATTAGATATGGGGATTTTAAGACCTTTTAGATGGTGTGTGATTGAAAATAGTTAGAAGTGTAAGGAACAAATTGACCCAGTCAACCTAGTGATGCAAGGGCAGGGAAGGTGAAGATAGAATCAGTGTTAATTGAGACTGCTTAAACCCACAAACATGACCTGTGAAGAGTTAAACATGGAAGAAATATAAAAACCATTTGAAAGTAGATAAAACATAATGGATATGAGACAAGAAACTGGGTGCAACATTGGAATAGTTGTATTAATCCTTCAACATGCCCGGTTGTGAGGCCTTCTAGGTTTCGGCCTTATATAATGAAATTATAAAATCAAAATCACAACTCACATATTATTTCATCTGCCCTTGTTACAATCATCTAGAAACACTCAGTAATACTTATCACCAACTATCACTCCCCTAGCACTACCCCTTACAATAGCACAAGCTCCAAATATATAGCCAGCAAAGCCACAAGTCGGCCAGTCAAGCATTTAATTACAATATAGGTCCACTTAGGAGGAGAAACCAAAACTAAAGCAAGAAATAACAAAAAAAAATGTGAAGTAGGATTTAGGTCCACACATGATCCAAGAATAGATCCCCAACCTCCCAAGATCCAATTTCCCTGCACAAAACCACACAAGATGAAATACCACACATTTCATGAGCAAAACTGGCAAAAAATTGGTGCCCGAGTAGAATTCTGATAACTTCCATATCCAAGTGAATTAAGAGATGCACCCTTAGGAGAATTCTCAAGATTAGGTTCACATCACTTCATTAAGTTTTTAAGGCAAGAAACCAATAGAAACATCTATGCTCAAACAAACATCAAACTAGTACAAGAAACAAGAAATATTTTTGGTGATGCAAGATTGCTCAAGACCCAAGATGCTCCTACATCACCTAGTCTTGGGAACATGATGAATAATTCACCATAGTCCCTATAGATATTATTCAAATTGGTTTTATATGTTATTTTTGGTCTCTAGGATCTATTTCTTATTACAAAACTAATCTACCTACTTTCATTCAGTCTATTCATTCTGAAACTCACTATTCCTTTTCTTCTAGTCTTTAATCTTGTATTGTACAATTACATTTACCTAATAAACTCTCAATTACAATGAAGGATCATGTTGCACTCACTCAATGCCTAAGTCCTCTTGAGCCTAGTGGGACATCTTCCTTCCAATGTAACCAAGGTTGGTTTGGTGTCATGTTAGGGAACTAGAATATAACCCCTTATTATTATGTCAAACCAAAAATTGTTTATGTTACAATTTCAAAAAATAAAATTATATGATAATTTATTCTTATTTAGCTTTCATCTTATAGAGTTTCTTGGTAGGGAATTTCAAGTTAATGCAATTAGATGTTGCATATGATTATGTTGAAGCTGTAGGGAGATTGCAAGTGAATATTATAGATTGGTTTCAAAAGGTTGCTTTTTAGTGTGGAAGTAAAAGAGAATGTTGTCAGTGAGATTTGGTGGAGGTGCTTGATGTGATGGGATGGATCACACAAAAAAGTGTAAGATTTGATGAAAAACAAATCTATTAAACCCAAGAAACTTGCATGCAAAAACCTGTCACAAGGAAGAAATCTGTAGGAAACAAACAAGGGTTTTTCTCTAACAATATGAAAGTTTATTATCATCAGCCAAAAGAATAATTGAAAATATACAATGGATCAATCCTTATAGAAGGAGATAAAAAAATGTAATGGGAAACCCTAATAGGTAAATAGGCATTTAATAATTAGATTTAATTATTAAATGACTAATGCAAGTGCATAAAGTAAAATCTTAAGAGGTAGCAAAGTTAATTTAATCATTGTAATTAAATTAATTCTTTACTCTAACATCCCCCTTAAGATGAGAAACAATGCAGCTACATACAATGAAAGAAATAAGCAAAGGAACTACAATGTTGAATGAAAATTTGGTTCTCGACAACATGGCCTAATGAGGTACCCAATCAAAACCAAATCTCTATGAAATAGAGAAACATGGAAAACCACATGGGAAAAACCCTCCTCCAAAAAGAGATAGAAAGATGCGGAAAGTAGAAAATAAAAGAAAGGAAGGTAGGCCTTAATGAGACCCTCCAAGGACAACTTCCTTCACCCCAAGCATAGAACACAACTGAAGATACCGCGGGGATGCTAAAGGCTTACTGAAGATGTCAACAATATGCTCCGAAGTGGGAACATAATCCAAGCTGAGAGAACCACCCTGAATCAGCTTCCTAATGAAATTCATATGGATCTCAATGTGCTTGGTCCACTGATGCTCAACTGGGTTGCAAGAAATATGAATGGCACTCTGATTGTCACACCAAAGAAGAGTGGGACTATTAGGAGGAAACCCAAAATCTGTCATCAATTTTCAAAGCCATAAAACTTCCTAAATAGCTAGCATAGCTATTCGATACTCTACCTCTATAGATGATAATGCAACAACAGTCTTCTTCTTGCAAGACCATGTGATAGGACTAGAACTAAGACAAAAAACAAAGCCAGAAGTAGACTTCTAACCATCTATATCACCACCCCAATCGGCATCTATGAAACCAACAATGTGAGGATCTCCTGATGTATAGTGAATGCCATATGAAGTGGTGCCTTGAATGTACCTCAAAATATGTTTGGCAGCTTGCCAATGACTCTCATGAGGATCATGGGAGAATCAAGAGACACTTCCAACTGCAAAGGAAATGTCAAGATGAGTGTGTGTTAGGTACAAAAAACTACCCACAAGTTTCCTATATAAGGTGGAGTCCATTGAAGGAGTAGAGAAAGTGGTAGACAAAATAGCACCTGACTAAAAAGGTGTGGGAGTAGGCTTGTAATGAAGCATGTTGAATATCTGAAGCATGTCAAGAGAATACTTATGCTGGTGTATGGAAATCCCATCAGAAGACTAAATAACCCATAGGCCCAAAAAGTAGTGGAGAAGTCCAAGATATGTCATCTCAAACTGCTCCATCAATGCTCTCTAAACACTCTGAATCATAGAAGATGAGCTACCTGTGATGATGAGATCATCAAAATACAACACAAGTATCACAAGATCAGCCCCATGACACTGAATGTACACTATAGGATCAGAATGATAGCGGGTGAAGTGTGAGGCTAGCAAGAAAGAGTCCATCTTGTCATACCAAGCCCAAGGGGCTTATTTGAGACCATATCATGACCTCCAAAGTCTACACACAAGAGAAGAGTCCCACTCAAAACCCTGAGGCTATTCCATATAGATCTCCTCATGTAGATCCCTGTGCAAGAATGCACTCTTCACATCCATCTGATACATTATCCAACCTTGTGAAACTGCAAGAGAAAGTACCAGGTGAATAGAATTCATCTTGGTGACAGGAACGAAGGTCTCAGAGTAATCAATACCCTCCACCTGTGAAAATCCCTTTACAATAAGATGTGCCTTATACTGATCAATAGAACCATCTACATCATACTTGGTATGGTACAACCACTTGCACCAAACCAGATTTCTTCCTTTTAGAAGAGTACAAAGATCCCAAGTGTGATTCTTCATCAAAGAAGAGTACTCCTCATCCATAGTCCTATCCTACTCAAGATGTCTTATCACCTCTAAGAATTTTTGAGGATCATCTAAAACAACATGACTCAAAAGACCAGTACTAGATCACTGAGCACGAGTATGATGGGTATTTGAAGGATCTCCTGCCAAAGAACTAGTAGCACTGACTATATCTCAAGCCTTCTTGGGCACTCATGGAATATCTTGTGAGGAGGGGAAGATGGATCATCACCTAAATCATCTTCAAAGGATATATAATACTGAAGAGGAGAAGAGGAAGTACTAAGAAGTCAGGGAGAAGTTGGTGATGGAGGCTCCATCTGAGGACAGTGCTCATCAAACTGGACATCTCACTGAACTAAGACCTCTCTGGAATGAGGATCAAAAAACCTATATGCCTTCATATCCTCACAATAGACAAAAAATATTAGTGGTCGGCTCTTCCTCTCCATGGATTTCCTCTGAGAAACTAGAATAAATGCCCAAGCCTCACTACCAAATAGTTGAAATGTAGAAACATCAGGCTTGGCATGGGACCAAGCCTCCTTAGGTGTCAAATGTCTTAATGCCTTATGAGGCATCTGATTCTAAATGTAGTTGGCACAATTTACTACCTCTACCCAAAAGGAAGGTTGCATTATCTCGAGACTATATCATAAAATTGGCCATCTCCCGCAATGTTTTGTTATTTCTCTCAGCAACACCATTCTACTGAGGGGTATGAGGAATTGTCAGGTGATGCAATATACCTTGCTGAGTGCAAAAATCATGAAAAGACTAATTCACATATTCCCCCCATTGTCAGTGCGTATCTACCTGACAGAAAGACCAGACTGCTTCTCCACAAATGTCTTAAAGACTCAAAATGAATCAAAGACATCAAACTTGTACTTCAAGAAGTACACCAATGTGCATCTAGAGAAGTCATCAATAAAGGTGAGAACATAATGAGCACCGGAAAAAGGAGTGGGAAATGACATGAGATCACTATGTATCAACTCCAATGGTGCCTTGGCACGTGAGGATCTACTTGTCAGAAAAGGATCTCTATGATGTTTTCCAAGTACATAGACTCGACAAACACCATCAATGAAAGAGATCTGAGGAAGCCCAATCACTAACTCCTGTGTAATCATCTTTTGTAGATATATGTAGTTGACATGGCCAAAAGACTCATGCCAAAGCTTTCTCACTATGTCTGCATGAGCAACAAGAGAAAAACTTGTATAATTAGAGCTCTCAAAGCCATCAAACCTATATAAGTGTGAATCTAAATCAACACTCCCAGTAGCAACAACCAAATCAAGATTATGGAGGTCTCTAATAACTACATCATGCGATGAGAACTCAACTCTCTTACCAAAACCAGAATGGAAAATCTGATAGATAGACATGAGGTTCATAAAAATGGCAGGAACCAAAAGAAGATCATGTAGAGAGCCACCATCCAATGAAATAGTACCAACACTTGTAATTGAAAGTTGTGCTGAGTTACCAACTGTAATGTGTTTAGTAGTGCTCTGAGCAAGTGAGGTAACCAAACTAGGTGTGTGTGTCATATGGTGTGAAGCACCTAAATCAATGATCCAAGTAGCAATAGAAGATAATGCTCATGCAGAAAGAGCATGGCCTTTCCCTATGGGAGTAGGTTAAGGCTATGGAGAAGCAATACTATGATACTACAAGGCTTCCTCTAGAGCCTCAAGATGTTTTCAATACCTAGAAACTAGATGCCCTTCCTTGCCACAAAAACTACAAGGTTCACCTGTGAAATTCTTAGTCTTGGAGGAAGACTCACCAGACTTAGAAGATTTATGCTTAGGAGTGGATTTACTAGATTCTATTTTCTAAGGTGGCTTGGAGGAATGATCGTTACCAACTAAATGTATTTTGGGCTTCTGCTTCTGCTTCTGCGTCCCCTTAGAAGTCTAAGCAACTAAAGCTTGGTTCTTAGTCCCAGATAAAGAATCCAACTGTGTGAGCTTGGCCTTCTCTCTAGTCAACTAATCATAGAACACCTCAAAAGTGGGCATCTAGAATCTCTGACCCAATGCATCCATGGTAGAGTGGAAGGTGGAGGAGAAAATTTGAAATTTTCCCCGAAGCTTTGACAAAATCAGGTAGATACACTTTGTGTCAGTCTTAGCCTTTCCACATCCCTATAATAAAGACCTCTATTTCTTGAACTTCATCAAGAAGTCCTCAATGGATGGAAAATGATCTGGTATAAGAGAGGTAAGATCTACCTCAATCTCAAGCTCTTTGAACTCATTTACTGTACCAAACAAGGTGTTAAGCTTGGTCCACATAGCTAGAGGGGTGTTGCACCCATCAAGATGAAACTGTAGACCATCTGATAAATGTAAAGCAATCAACCCCATTTCCTCATCCATCTTGTTCTTGTGTTGCATGACCTCAAAAGGCCTATGTAAAACTGGCTTCACTATGTCTAAACAAGACCACAACCCTTTTGACTGGAGAAGCTGTGTCATCAGGGATTTCCATGTGTGATAGTTGTGAGGGGTCAAAAGTTCTAGACAGGAAGAGGTCTCCACCATTTTTTTGGAAGGGATTTTATTTTGATATAATTTCAAGTTTATTGAAGTAAATTACAGAAAACAAGAAATAAAACACCCCCCACAATTCAATAAATTGAACCCTAGAAGCTAGAAAAGATTGCTTACAATGAGAGAAAAAAAGCTTCAAATGAGTATCATGTGTACCTTTGAATTTTTCTGATGAAAATATCCATAGATATGGATAGAAATCATAGGTTAAAAATATTGCAAGTCAAAGTACAGAGCCTATGAGGGTTTGAAGTTCTGCCTTTTTAGATCTGCCAACATAGACATTGACTCATGCACGACAGACAGAGGAATAAGGTGCAGGTTTGGTAAATGACACCGAGAAGGAAAACTATAACCAAACCTCTCAAAATAGCCAAAAAATCCCAAATTTCTTTTGTCAAACCCTTTTTTTCTTCAAACATGAACAAGCTACAATAGATCTAGCTCTGATACCATGTAATATTTGATGAAAAACAAATATATTAAGCCCAAGAAACGTGCATGCAAAACCCTGTCACAAGGAAGAAATCTGTAGGAAATAAGCAAGGGTTTTGCTCTGACAATATGAAATTTTATTATCATCAACCAAAAGAATAAATGAAAATATACAATGGATCAATCCTTATAGAAGGATATCGAAAAACCTAATGGGAAACCCTAATAGGTAAATATGCATTTAATAATTAGATTTAATTATTAAATGACTAATGCAAGTGCATAAAGTAAAATCTTAAGAGGTAGCAAAGTTAATTTAATCAATGTAATTAAATTAATTCTTTAGTCTAACAAAAAGAACAATAGAATAAAAATCCATTAGTAGAGGAGGATGATAAATTGTGGATGCAAATCCATGAGATAAGAGAATATTTGTGGGAGGGGGATAGCTCATTTTTAGGCAAGACTCTAGAAGAGAAGGAAAAATTAGTGGATTTTTGTACTTGACATAGCGGTGGAGTTCATTGTTGATGCAGTCAAGGATGGTGGATCCAATTAAGGACAGTCCAACCTTACAGCCAATCAAGAAAAACACAGTGGAATAACACAACAAGATATGTTTCAAAATCTATTTTCCATTAACATGCCCGACTGTAAGGCCTTCTGGGTTAGGGCCAATTACAAACAATAGTAATTTTGCAAGATCAACAAGATCCAATGCAACTCCAATTAGCTCAGTTCTAAAAACTATCAGCAACTGATGGAAACCCTAAGGCAGATCTAAACTTGAGCTCGCAAGCCTCCAAGCAATCTCCTTATCTCCAAGCATGCAAACCACTAGCTCTGCTATTACAAACTATCAAATAACAATCTGATCTGCAAGATCTCACATGATCTTTTCTACAACTTCACTTATCTAGTTCTCCCAAATCAGCTCTCGAAACTTCCAATCTAATCTCATCTCCTTAGATCTATTGTTTAAACAACTACCCAAACACTCCTTAAATACTAATCATCAACCATAAGTTGACTAGATGAAATAATTAACTCCTACAAACAAATATTAAATACAATACAAGTCAGCTCTCAAATAGCCTTATAAATATTAAATTCAACATGTCGGCCTCCAGATCCACATAGGAGAATCCAAAAAAAGCTACCAACAATAAATGCACCAAGTCGGCCAAGAAAATCTTGAAGAACTCCAATTGGTAAACCAGAAACAACCGACCAAGCCAAGCAACACAAGCATTACCGAGCACCATTTCCACCAAGCACAAGAATTCTCACTGAGTTCCTTCAGCGACCGAGCTTCCTTCAATAACTGATACCACTGGTTTAAGCTACAACTGAGTAACACCGGCCAAGTAACACACCACCATGCAGATTCACCGAGGACCCAAGAATGCCCCTACATCAAACATCCTAGGTTAGAAAAGATGTTCATATGTGGGAAGAACATCTTTTAGGATTCAATACATAAACACCGAACTGGTTCTTCACATACATGTCCTCCAAATTTTCAATTTGCATACTCTTCCACTTCAGCTTCCTCTGTCTCTTCAAGTCTTTCCTTGATAAGACACAGGTTTGTTCCTCACATTGATCATCCATACCTTCAGGATCTACCAACTCAACTCAGCTACCAATACTCAGACTTCTCCTACCAAGTGTTGTATCCAACAAAGACATTAGGGAAAACTTCATGTCATCCTTCTCAATAGTAAACAAATTCTTGAGACAATCATACATAGCTCTGCAATCATATTGCCAAGGTCTACCAAGCAATATATGACAACTATTCATCTCCACAATACCACATAACACAAGATCCTTATACTAGCCAATCTAAACATCAAAAAAGCATTGTTCTCTTACTTCTAGAGCTTGATCATCTTGCAACCAGCCAATCCTATAAGGATGTGGATGTCTCATTCTGTTCAAACCAAGTTTTTGAAACATGTCCTTAGCAACAAGGTTATCAGTACTACCATTGTCAACAATAGCATTACAAAGTATACCTCCAAACTTGCACTAAGTCCTGAACAAGTTACTCCTCTAACAAGGTTCCTCCTTTGTACCGAGCAATGTTCACCGAACTAGCAAGTTCTTGGATTTAGGTTCATTCTCAACATTTTCATTCACCATAGTAATCCATCGGTCACCAAGCTTCTTCTGTGTACACTCAAAAGAATGGTGTCCTTCTTCACCACAATTATAATAGGTACCCTTAAAGATAACTCTACCTATCTTCTTCTTTAGTTCTACAAGTTTCTGTTCATCTTTTGCAGTTAGTTTATCTTTCACTGAGAGATCAATCTTTTCCTTCCCTTGAGAATTACCATGTTGTTTCCTCTTCAACTTATCTTATGCCTTTAGAGAATACTGATAAGCATCTTCAATAGAATCAATCTTCAACATACCAAGCTCATCCTAAATATTGAATCTCAAACCATTCACATACCGAGCTACCTTTTCCTTACCAAGTTCTCTATGTCTAGACTGAAAAGTAAGCTTTTAGAACTCAGTATAATTTTCAACAGTCAAATCCTTCTGTTTTAGATTCTACAACTTCTTAAACAAGTCAAGCTCATAGTCAACAGGTATGAACTTAGCTTTCAATTTAGTCACCATCAATTTAGTCATTTCAATTTTGTCTGTGCCAATCTCACTCGAAGAGGATATTCAATTTCTTCCAACTCAAAGAAATCTTCAAGTTCACCAATATAGTCAATCAAGTTCTCAGGCTTCAAAGTACCAAAGAAAGTAGAGACTTCCATTTGGTAACTATTACTTAACCGAGCTCTAGATCTATGCAATTGAGCAGTTCTGTCTTCACCAAATCTATCCCTCTAGTCATCACCACTAGATCCAGCAGCTTCAAAGTCTTTAGCAGCTTCCTCATAACCATCTTCAGTACCAACATTTTGAGGTACACCAGTCATAGCTCTCATGATCTCGGTGACCATGTCATTCTTCATCAACTCTATCTCAGATCTGAAATCAGATTTCACCTTCTCTATAATCCTAGAGTCCATAGTATCACAGAAATATGCAATCACCCTAGGGTCCAATCTTCTTGAAGGCATCCTTAAAGATAAGAAAACCCTCTACAAAAAACCCTACACCAACCACCTTGTGACAATCTCCAACTTGTATGCAAGTTAGATCAGCCTGCCACCTTCCATGAACAACCAGGTCAAGATTCCACAAGTTTAGTGCCACAGATCTGTAACCTAGATCATACGATCTCTTCACCAACAAGATCAACTTTGTAAGCTCAGCCTTGCTAGGTCAACCTTCACTCAACAAGATAAACTCAGCTTTGATACCACCTGACGTGATCAAGGATGGTGGATCCAATTAAGGACAACCCAACCTTACAGCCAATCAAGAACAACATAGCGAAATAAGATAATAAGATATGTTTCAAAACATATTTTCCATTAACATTCCCCGTTGTAAGGCCTTCCAGGTTACGGCCAATTATAAAAAATAGTAATTATACAAGATCAACAAGATCCAATGCAACTCTAGCTAGTTCAGTTATGAAAATTATCAGCAACTGATGGAAACCCTAAGGTGGATCTAAACTTGAGCTCACAAGCCTCCAAGCAATCTCCTTGTCTCCTGGCATGCAAACCACTAGCTCTGCTATTATAAACTATCAGATAACAATCTGATATGAAAGATCTCATAGGATCTTTTCTACAACTTCACTTATCTGGTTCTCCCAAATCATCTCTCAGAACTTACAATCTGATCTCATCTCCTCAAATCTGTTATCTAAACAACTACCCAAACACTCCTTAAATAATAATCATCAGCCACAAGTCGGCTGGATGAAACAATTAACTCCTACAAACAAATATTGAATAAAATACAAGTAGGCTCTCAAATAGCCTTACAAATATTAAATTCAACATGTCAGCCTCTAGATCCACATAGGAGAATCCAACAAAAGCTACCAACAATAAATGCACTAAGTTGGCCAAGAAAATCTTCAAGAACTCCAATCGGTAAACCAGAAACAACCGAGCACCAGTGAAACAACCGGCCAAGCCAAGCAACACCAAGCAACATAGGCTTTACTAAGCACCAATTCCACCAAGCACAAGAAGTCTCATTGAGTTCCTTTAGCGATCGATCTTCCTTCAATAACCGAGACCACCGGTTAAAGCTGCAACCGAGTAACACCAGCCAAGTAACACACCACCATGCAGATTCACCGAGGACCCAAGAATGCCCTTGCATCAACTGTAAGTTATTTTCACCCTAAAAGGGTTTTCCTATTACCTAACTCCATTTTGTGAGTTCTGCTAAAAAATTTCCTTCCTAGTGTGTTTGGTGTAGGATCACACAAGAAAACATGTAATTGGCATCACCAAAAACATTTCCTATCAATTTTCTTCAATTTTTTTTTGTCATGGCATGTCTCCTTCTAATTTGTAGATGTTTGTTCATGGTTGTGAAGGGTGAAAGGGAAAGTCAAAGATGTAGATTTGGTCATGATTCTTTTGTCAAAATTATGGTTGTCTGATAGATGTGTATGAAAATCTAGAGCATAGATAGGGTTGACAAATTGTTTCCCCTCACAAAACCTTGAGGAGGAGATATTCAAGCCTATAATTAGAGGCACACTCAATGCATTGAAATCTTATGTTAAGGCCAAAAGTGGGAGCATAAAAGTGTACACATCATCCATAAGTATTGTATTGACCATTAAAGAGGATGAGCATATGCAGATTATTGATGAGATATTTTGGGTTTCTATCGATCATGCCAAATAATAGAAACTCAACTACTATATGTACATCAAGTGAAAGATTAAACAATGCCTTAAAAAATGTAGTCTCATGGAAATCCATGATTGCAGGCTATGAACAAAATGTAGTTGTAGAAAGGGTTCGGTCACTTTCAAGAAAATCATTAGGTGGATGTAAAGTGAAATTCTTCAAACGTTATCAACATCTTACCTACCTATGCCCAAATGGGATCTTTGGAACAAAGTATAGATGTTCATCAAAGCGTAAAGAGAGGATTTTGTCTAATGCTATAATTGAAACTACCCTCATAACACTACAACATTTGGGGTTGAATTTCGATGCCAATTTGTGATGCCATTAAAATTTGTGTTTATTTTTGCTAGTTCCCTTTATGATGTTGTAATAGTGATGATGGCGTCGTAATTGTGACACCCATTTGGTTATACAAAAAAAATAAAAAAAAAGTGTCATTTGTAATTTGTGAATTCGAAGAGTTACCGCAAAGATGGCACTGCACTTTTGCGTGGCGTGAAGAGGGCATTCGAGTTTAGCGTTTGCGAAGAGGTCGGCATCGTGTTGGAAGAGGGCACTGTATGCACCTTAAAATGGTCGCCTAGACTTTGGGCCCCATTTATTAATTTATCAATTTCCTGAATCAATGCTTTGCAATTTTCAAATCAATTCCTTGATCAAATCGCAATTAAATCAATAATTCAAATATTTCTAAAGTTTGATCATTTCATCAATAATTTTATTTAATTAAAAGAAATATTCTCTTTTAAATAAATAAAATAGGCTTATTTAATTAAAAGAAATATCTTAAATAAAATAATCTTATTTAATTAAAACCTCTTTTAATTGAATGATTTTATCTTATTTAATTAAATATTCCTCTTTTTGTTAAATAAACTTATCTTATTTATTTAAAAGATAATTCCTCTTTTAAATAAATAAAATCCCCACTTAAAGCAAAATTTGTGATGGAAAAGGAAATAAATCAAATAAAAATAAAACAAAAATCCTTTTCCTAATTCTTTCAATAATTTTATTTAATTAAAAGAAATATTCCCTCTTAAATAAATAAAATAACCTTATTTAATTTAAAGAAATATCTTTTAAATGAAATAAATTTATTCAATTAATTTTTTTTTAATTAAATGATTTTATCTTATGTAGAATGATATCTCTCTTTTAAATAGTGTTATCTTATTTAATTAATAGATAATCATTCTTTTAAATAAATAAAAAAATCTACTTAAAGCTCTTTGTGATGAAAAAAAGGGAAACAAATAATTAAAAATAAATAAAATCCCTTTTCTCTCCACACTTTCTAAAAAATGAGCTTTATTTCCTCTTTTTGGATTTATCCCACATTGCCCTTGAGGATGCATTCTCTTCCACATTTTCCTATATAAGGAGCCCTCTCCTTCTCATTAAAGATCCCAGAATTTTCATGTTATTATTATATTGCAGGTTTGGAGAGCAATCTTGGAAGAAGCTTTTGAGCACATTTGGAGCTTGGATATTTGAGACTTCTTTCTTCTTGTCTTCTTCTCTCATGCCTTATGGAAATCCATAGTTTAGATTAATATTGCATTCACATATTAGTTTGAATTCATGTTTCCTTTCATAGATTAACATTGTATAAGCATTAATTTCAATAGAATAGTTTATTTTTTGCATTGTTATCATCTAGACTAGTTTCATTTACATGCAATAACTTGATGATCATGGAGATTAGCATGCTTTCTATTCATCTTTGAATCTCTCATTTCTTGGTGTACTTGCATGGGCATAACTAGGTCAATCTGAGGGCCTCATATACAAACCCCTGCACTCCACGAATAGAAAGTTGTGAATCGCTATTCGAGACCTCATTGTTGAGTGTTCTTGGATGTAATGATTCATAGAAGTGTGACTACTTTTTAGCACACATTTTTGGTGCCCACCATGGGACAACCCACCTCTTGCATGTTGATTTTGAGTATTTTTGGAGCTAACCCTTGTGCAGATTTGTTTGGAGATAGAAAACCCTAGATTTGAAAGATTTGATCATATCTCTCAAACCACTTGGTTTTTTTATCTGAATTTTTTTTTGTAGGTTGGAAACATATTAGAGAAGCTTCAGTAAAAAATTAAAATTTTTTAGAGGTAATTTGTCTTTTTTATGATTTTTTCTTTTTTTTTCATAAAAAATTGTTTTTTGACGCAAATCAGCATATTTTTTAGAAATTTTTACATTTCTGGAAAGGTCTTGAAATTATACAAGGCATATATTCATTGTGTTTTTAATTTAAAGGTCGTATCATAGCTCATTGGGTCAATTTATAAAAACTAGTCTATTTTGAGAAAATGGCTCTCTAGGGCACAAATGAAAATATCTTGTTGAAATTTTGACATTTTTGGAAAGCTCTCTATTTTTTTATAGAGGTCTATTTTCTACATTTTGGGTTTAGGGTCCGAATTCATGTGGTATAAGTCCAATCTTGTTGACAAGGTCAAAAATCAAAATTTAAAAAAAAGGTATTTGATGATTAGCATGCACTTATTTTTCACATGGTTCAATGCATGATGTGAGTTGTCATTTGGATTATTTGCTGGTTATTATTTCTCCTAACAATTTATTTTCAAATCTAACCACCTTAGGGTTTGCATAAGTTGAGTATACATTGCATATCTTGTTTGTTTGTTTGCTTGTCTTGTTCATTGGAAGGTTCGCGGCTTGCTTTCATGGAGATGCTTAACCAAAAAAATAAAAATGAGGTAAAATCTACTAAGCACATTGCTTTGGACTTGAGGTATTTTTTTACATCTCTACAACATTTAGATTTTGGAAATAAAAATGAACCTCTCATGTGTTTGGCTTGAGTGTTTACATGCTTTCATAGAACACATTTCAATTGATTCTCTTAATGGGAAATGAATGAACATTGATTTTCTTTCATACAAGTTTGTGTAAGTGAATGCTTGTGTTTAGACCTTAAGTAATTTTTGGTTCCAATATCAAAAATTTCATTGAGTAATTTAAGGCATGGATTCATTCCTTGTTTACATGAAGAGTTAAATGCACCACTTTGTGGACTCACTTCATGTTTACTTGGAAAGTTAAATATTCCATGGTTCAAACCCTTTTGCATTTGTGAGTAGTATTGATAAGAAACTTTATAGTACTTTTGATTGATCTTGTTAGCTAAATTGGGTGTTGGACTCGCTTATTTCTAATCGCCCCTCATTTATGCCCTTTGGATGCAAGGTCAACATTCATACATAGGGGAGGGGTCTACTTGAAAAGAGCGTTAAGTGTTCCACAAAGTTCTCCCTTTTATGCTTTCTTGATCTCATTAGTTTTCTAAGGTGTGGATTCACTTTGAGTTTGTGTGAGGAGTTAAATGCACCAATTTGTGGAGTCACCTCACATTTACTTTAAGGGTTAAATGTACCACCTTTAGTGCTTTCCAATACTTTTGATAGTGAATTACTTACTTTTTTATTTTTAGAAGGCTTTCTTGGGGATTTCATCACCTCAAGGGATGACCTCAACTCCCATGTTCTGACAGAGTATAAATATCAGGAGGTGAATCCAAAGACACCTCTCTTGGGAATGAGTTAGATTTCACTCTTGGCTAAGCCTCAAAGAACTTTATACCTTTGAGAAGTGAAGGAGGAGATTTGGGTTACCATCTTCCCTCGGTTGTGTGATTTTGGATTCTTCTCATCTATGGATTTGTGCCTCACGTACCTTGTGTATATCAAGGAATCCTTTTAGAAAAGCCATGTATATCCTTGTAGACAGCTTGATAGGATGTTGTTGTGTTCTAAGTGCCTGCTAAAACATTTTCAAGAACATACACAAGTAGAATCTTTAAGGAGTAGCATACTAAGTCACTATTCTTGTTCATGTGCAAGGTTTCTTTTCCCCTTGCTCATTGTTTGAAGACAATTGCTTGCTTGAACTCCTTGATTGTTGTCTTATGTGCTTGATCAATGATAAAAATCTATTGATGTACTTACTTGATCTTTGAAAATGAAAAAGAAAACTGAAATCCTGAGTTTTTCGATTAGGTGACTTGTCTCAATTTTAGAGACATGTTCTGTATTTAGGATTCTTGTGTTTTTGAACTTTTGAGTTAGTGATCCTTGATCCCAAAAGAGATTTTTCTTGAGAGTGACAAATTAGGAATTGTTCCTATCCAATAGATAAATTTTTCGACTCTTTGATAACACACTTGGAGAGTGCTAGTAATCTCTTTGTCCACCCATTTTCATAAAATTCAAATTCAGTGTAATTTGTGTAAGTCATCCTCCTAATCCATATGTGCCAGGGTATTCACGCAAAAATTGAGCACCTCTATGGTAGTGTTGGTTTGCACCTATTTGCAACAGTTCTATTTCACCATCTCTCTCAGACAAGAGAAAACTTTTACTATCCTAGTCTGGTATTGACGTTTCTTAGAATTGTCTTTTTTCCCTGAACTCTCCCTTTCATGTCAGTAACAATAAGATATCAAGTGAGCCAAGGAAAGCGACCTTAGATAGTCTTCAACCAACTACCCCTAGTTCAGACTTGTCAAAAGAGAAAGGAAAAGGAACCAATATTTGACCAGTCACCTAGGAGTAAGTTTGAAACCTGGTTTGACCTGAAGAGCCATTTTAGTGAGTTGAGTACCCCCTCAGCACCTTCCCACTCAGGTATGGATATGAGTTACACTGTGGCTCGATGGGAGAGGGAAACCATGGATCAAACTCTTGATAACATCTATGAATGACATAGAAACAACATTATATTTGGGAATTCTTCTCATGATGATCAACCTAGTTCACCCCTCATTAATGCTAGATATTTGGATGCTCATCAAAGGGATGAAAGGCATAAGAGATGAGCTCACCGAGAATAATGGTCACAACATGAAGACCAAGATAATGAACCTAGTGGTGCTCATGTCAATGCAACATATACCAATGACTTGTTCAAGTAGTCTAGACCAAGTTCGCCACTTCAAAATACCTCAAGGTACACAAGTGAAAGGCTCAGAAGAATTGAGCATGAAAAGAAAGCCTTTCTAGATGAACAAGCTGCAAAATAAGAAAAGTTTAGACAGCTTGAGGTAGAGAGTCAAGCTTTATTGGAATTACAAAGGAAAGTCACTCAAGAGGAGCAAGATAGGCTGTTAGCCCAACAATTAAACACTCAATTCAACAACAGGGGTGCTAACAGTGGAAATAATTCTCCTTCCTCCACCCCTTCCAGAACACCAAGAAGTAGAAGGTGGTCAAGAACCCCTTCTCGATCTCCTAGTCCTAGAGGAAGAAGGGCCTCTCAGTATGCTCACTATAGGAGGCAAACCCCTCCTAGAAACTCAAGACCACACTCCCAACATGTACATCATGGTTCCCAACATGGAGGTGGTAGCTCACATTATGACCTTGATACTCAAGACTTTATGCGAATGCAACAAGAGCCTATCTTCCAACAGTATGTGGATAGGTATTTGGAACAAAACAAAGATAAATTCGTGGAAAATCTAATCAACAAGGGTGCTAGAGTCCCTTATAATTTTGATGTGGACAACAAAATACAAAAGCAAAATCCCTCTCAAGAGGAAGAAATCTGCCAAATGAAGCAAATGATGGAGAAAATGATGCAACCTAAGAGCTCATTTTCACTAGACTCGATTTGTCCTAATCCATTCGACAAGAGTGTGAGTATGAAGGATTTTCCAAGGAGGGTGGAATTCCCTCAATATGATAAATATGATGGCAGTGGTGATCCACATGACCATGTGCGCCAGTTCTATACTATGAGCTTTGAATTTCATCAGCATGACTCCTATTTGATGAGGTTATTCCCTAGAAGTCTTAAAGGACAAGCAATGGAATGGTTAACCAATATCACTCCCCCCATCAAGAATTTTAGAGAACTTGTTCATATATTCATTCAACACTTCGCATATAATCTGTCAAGATCTATTACTATGTTGGACCTATGCAACTTGAAAAAAAATCAAGGGGAACCCTTTGTTACCTTCTTGTAGAGGTGGAGGAGACAGTGCTCTCGTTATCCTAGGACCATTCATGAAGATGAGAAAATTGACATCCTTGTCAATAACTTGGTGCCTGAAATGCGGTATGAGGTTCAAAAGATGATCTTCAATTCCTTCGATAACATGGTCGAAACTGCATGCCGAATTGAGGATGTCTTAAAAGAGAAAGGAATTTTGACAAAACATGGAAACAATAACAACAACAGTTAAAACAATAATAATTCCAACAAGGGTAAAGGGAAGAATGCACATAGGAACCAAAACAAACAAGTGGTCAACGATGGAGTTGTAGACTCTCCCCAACCTAAAGATCAAGGTGTCCTTCACTTGTCCAGTGCAGTTCAAGCTATGAAGCTCAATGCACCTCCTCAACAAGAGAATAGGCCAAGGTACCAAGAGAAGCCCAAGAAAGAGAGGCGACAATTTTCAAAGCTTGGTGATTCTTATGATGATGTTTTCAAAATGCTCATTGCCAATAATCTTGTGCATCCACAAGATCCCACAAAACATTATATCCCTGACATTAAGCCACATTGGTGGGATGAGAAGGCTTTCTACATGTTTCATAATGGCATTAGGCATACCATTGAGAATTGTTGGAAACTCAAGCACATTATCCAAGATCTCATTGAGAATGGAAAGCTTAAGGTGGATGGACTAAACACCAATGCTGATCACAAAGCATTTAAAGAGCCATTGCCTAAGTATGAGAAGGGGCAAACCTCTAAACCAAAGGATGGCAAGGCTGTGATCAACTACACCTACACAGCTATGGAAAATGTTGTCAACATGCTTGAAGTTGCGGAGGAAAGTGTCAACATGACGAGGAAAAAGGATCCATCTGGCTATGACTCCTATGTGAACTCTCCCCCTATCTTTGATGAAGAACCTATTGTGGTGCGGAGGGGTCCTCACTCTAGGATGTCATCCTAGGCTCTTAATGCTATCACAAGGAGTCAAGGCCTTATTGTCATTAGGGGGCCCAGTTCAAGTCAGCCTAATAAACCAAAGCCAGTGGTATCCAAGAATGCCACCATAAAACCAGCTATCAACCCCAAGCCAAATTATAACCTTGTTGATCAGTTACAAAGAACACTAGCTCAAATTTTAATCATGGAGCTTTTAGAGTTGTCCCCAAGACATAAACAGGTCCTTGAGGATGCTTTGCGCATAGCCAATGTTCCCAACAATTTAGATGTCGACCAATTCCAAGGCATGGTTAATCATATTACTAGTCCTTACTAGCTTACATTCTCAAAAGATGATGACAAATCCTTGAACCACCCGCACAATCTTTCCCTTTACATTGAAGTAATGATTCATAAAACCTATGTCAGGCATGTGCTGATAGATGGGGGTACTGGGCTCAATATCTATTCTTTGAGTCTGTTAAAGACTTTGGGTTATTCTGAGGAAGTGATCAATACCAGAAAGAAGATCACTATAAAAGCCTGTGATGAGGCAGAAAGGAGTTCCAAGGGGTTGGCTATTCTTCCTGTCAGGATTGGCCCCATTGAGAAAGACATTTTGTTCCAAATTGTTGATGTTGGTCCTCTGGCATAAAATATCTTTCTTGGTAGGCCATGAATTCATGAGATGCAAGTAGTGCCATCCACCTACCACTAGTGTGTTAAGTTCCCCTACAATGGAGTAGAAATTTGCATACTAGGGGATAACACCTTATCAGTCAATTCAATCTCAGCTAATGTTCATGTCCCTCTTAATCGAGAAGCAGAGGATTATCAAGCAACTTTAGAAGACTGTCAAGACAAGTTTAAATCATTAGACCTTGGCATGGGGGGGTATCAACTTGACTCTTTTGCAAAGATGCATGTTTCCCATAGGACCTATGGGAAGCCTTCATAGGAGATGAAACCATCTTCTTCGGCAATGACACTATTTGACATGTTTGTTGAATCCTCGGTACCAATACAAGATTAAAAAGAGGAAGTAGCTATTCAAGATTGGATATACAAAGAGGAGAAGTACCAGCACAATGAAAATTTCTCCCCCTCTCCTAAGTCCTATGGGAGAGGATATACTTTTGTCAAGAAGATGGGTTATCCAAGATATGGCCCTCTTAGTCATAGGTTAGATGCTAGAGTTGAACCACTCAATCATGATCTTTTTGGATGTAAGTCTAAGAAACTAGTTGGCCTAGGCTTTATGAACAATAACAAGTGCACTGTCCCCATTCATGATAGGTGGGATAGTAAAGATGACATAGAATATGTACCAGATTTGACAAATCAACAAGACATGACAGATGATTGGGTACCTTCAACAAATCTCCTCTGAGGAGATTCAAGAGATTTAACAATTGACAGTCCTCCTATCCCAGCTGCAACAGATAGTGACTATATGAATGCTAGATTAACTATGGATAGTATCTCCATCCTAGCTACGATGGATGGTGATAATTCAAATAATTTTGTGATTGAGAAAATTGTTAGAGGAGGGGAAACTCTTCCAAACCTTGAGGCTTCTACATCACGAGGCCCCAACAATAATTCAGAAACAAACTCTCATGAGTTTGAATGGGATTCACTCTCAGACACAACAATTGACTTGGATATGGATGTTGTCCAAGCTTATAGTTCTCAACCTGACATAGCTGATGAGTCATGTGTCAGATTAGAAGATTGGAACCCACGTGTCACATTAGTAGATGATTCTTCGCTTGATAGGATAAATCCTGATTTAGGCACCTTAGAGGGATACTTGATATAATCCAATTTTGTGATCACCAGAGATGACATCGCCTATATCCTTAATATTGAACTAGTCATTAACCTACCGCTTATTGACCCCAACCTTATTGATTGGTCTCAACATTATCAAGAGCCTTAACTCTTGACATTTCACAATGACTATGAGATCACCTGCTATCTAAATGCCATTGAACCTATAGTCTCTTCCACCAGTGAACCGGCTACCAGTATGATAGAACCTGACATCAAGTACCGTAGTCATAAGATAAAAAGAAAAGAAAAAAAGAATAAGAGTTTTGATGGTGAAAACCACTGTGTGGCAGTGTCAGAACCAAAAAAAGTAAAAATAAAAGACGTATCCAAGGGTGAAAACCTCTTTGAGGCACCTATGGATGAGGTACTTGATAGTCTCCCAAGCTATTTTTAGGACATATCATCAGTATTGGTTGAACCTATAGAAGCTGTTAATTTGGGCACATAAGAGGCTCCAAAAATTGTACACTTGGCTAAATCTTTATCACCTCAAGAAAAGAAAGCTTACACTGAGTTCCTCCAAAAGAAGAAAATTAATTTTGCATGGACATATTTAGACATGCTAGGGTTGGACACTAATCTCATTATGCATCATTTGTCCATAGCTCCAGGTGTGAAACCAGTCAAATAAAAGTTGAGAAAAATGCACCCTTATATAGCTCTTTTAGTGAAAGCTGAATTAGAAAAGCTCCTTGGTGCAGGATTCATTAGAGCCATAGACTATGCTGAATAGATTTCCAACATTGTACCTATTTCTAAACATGATAAATCCATCTGAATCTGCATAGATTTTAGAGATCTTAACAGAACATGCCCAAAGGATGATTTTCCACTTCCTAACATAGACATGATAGTGGACATGATGGCGGGCTATGAGATCTATTCCTTGATGGATGGTTTTTCTGGGTATAATCAGATCAAGATTGCTCTAGAGGATTAGGAAAAGATTGCATTCACATGCGCATGGGGTACTTATTGTTGGAATGGCATGCCCTTTGGATTGAAAAATGTAGGAGCTACTTATCAAAGAGCTATGACAACCATCTTCCATGACATGATGCATAAGAATATGGAAGATTATGTGGATGACACCCTCGCTAAGTCTAAGAAAAGAGGAACACATCTGGCTGATTTAGAAGTAATTATAGATCGCATGGAACAATTTCAACTAAGATTAAACCCAAAAAAGTGTGCATTTGGTGTTACTTCTGGCAAATTATTAGGATTCATCATTTTAGCCAAAGGGATAGAAGTGGACCCTGAAAAGGTCCAAGCCATTATAGACATGCCACCTCCCAAAAATATCAGTCAAATGAGGAGTCTTCAAGGATGCCTTCAATCCATAAGGAGGTTTATTTCACAATTGGCAGATAGAGCACAACCCTTTAACAAAAACTTGCATAAAGGTGTTTAATGTGTCTAGAATGAGGATTGCCAGAAGAGCATGGATCAAATTAAGGAATACTTGGCAAGTCCTCCCATTTTAATACCTCCCATTCCAGGAAAACCCCTCATTTTGTATGTCTCAGCTACTGAATCTTCACTAGGGGCATTGTTGGCTCAATTAGATGAACAAGGGAAAGAAAGGGCCATATATTATATTAGCCGCACTCTTGTTGCTTATGAGGTCAATTATACTAGTATTGAAAAAGCTTGCCTTGCAGTAGTGTTTGCCTCTCAAAAGTTGCAACACTATATGCTTGTGCACACCATACACCTCATAGAAAAAATTGATCCTCTCAAATACTTGCTCGGTAAAGCTGCTCTCATGGGTAGACTCGCTAAATGGATGATGATTCTTTCTGAATTTGAAATAGAGTATAGTGAGCGCAAGGCAATCAAAGGCCAAGCTATTGCAGATCAACTAGATAATTTACCAATTCAAGATAATATGCCCATTCAAGTCAATTTCTTAGATGAACATCTTATGTACATGACTGAGAGATCCTGGAAACTATTCTTTGATGGTTCCTACATGCAAAATGGTTCTGGAGCTGGTGTGTTGTTTGTCTCTCCACATGGGTACACTATTCCCAAATCTTACAAGTTACTCTTCCCATGCACAAACAACATAGTTGAATATGAGGCTTTAACAAATGGACTAAAACTGGCTATAGAGTGGAATATCATAGAACTACATATCTATGGGGATTCTCAGTTGATCATCAATCAAGTCAATGAGCAATACCAAACAAAAGATGACAAGTTGATACCTTACAAAAAAATGGTTGATTCATTAAGATGGTACTTTACTTTTATCATCTTTCAGCAAATCCCTAGGGCTGAGAATAAAGCAGCTGATGCTATGGCCACCCTTGCTTCACTTCTTTAGTTAGAGGAACATGAGTCCAGATATGAATTCCTGGTGGAAGAGCTACGTTATCCCATTTATGACTCTCAAGATAGCCACATCATTTGTACCCTTGTCAATCATGAATCCTCCTGCTATGGTGCTATTTACTCATATCTTCATGATGGCATCATCCCTAACACATTTAACCAATCTGAAAGAAGAAACCTTGTCCGTAATGCCTCTCATCATTCCCTCATCTCTAGTGATTTGTATAGGAGGGGTCTAGATGGGACACTTCTTAGGTGCTTAGAAAAGGAGGAATCTGATCAAGCGCTAGTTGACATCCATGAGGGCATATGTGGGGGACATTCTAATGGTCTTTCCATGGCTCGAAGGTTTCTTAGGGTGGGGTACTATTGGCCTACAATGCAGATAGATGTGATAGCTTTTGCCAAGTCTTGTGAAAAATGTTAGAAACATGGACACCTAATACATGCTCCAGGTAGGGAGCTAATTCCTTCTATATGTCACTGGCCATTTCAGTGATGGGCCTTTGACCTTGTTGGGTAGATTCATCCCAACTCATCAGGTGGACATAAGTTCATTATCACTACTACTGACTACTTCACAAAATGGGTAGAGGTTGTTCCACTTTCTGTTGCCTCAGGCAAGACAGTATCTTTATTCATTTTAAACCATATCATCTGTCGATATGGAGTGCCATCTAAGATCATCACTGACAATGGAGGTCAGTTAAAAAACAAGGACCTTACACAACTCTGCCAAAGATTTAAGATAAAGCAACATTGGTCCTCCATTTACTTCCCGCAAGGAAATGGTCAGGTAGAGGCTTCAAATAAAACCATTCTCAAGATTTTACATAGAACAATTCATAAGAATGGTAGAGACTGGCACCTACAGATAAACCCAGCCTTGTGGGCCTATAGAATGAGTATTTGTACTCCAATTGGGGCTACTCCTTTTTCCCTCACATATGGCACTGAAGTAGTGGTACCTTTAGAGGTTGAGATTTCGTCACTTAGAGTCTCTCTCAAAGGTCTAGTTATAGATGAAGATTATCACACCATGAGATTACAAGAATTGGAACTTCTAGATGAAAAGCGTAAACCATCATTTGACAATATGAGGGTCTAGCAAAAGTGAATGTCCAAAGCATTCAACAAAAAGGTTCACCCTAGAGAATTCCAAGTAGGAGATCTTGTCCTGTGAGAGAATCCTAAGAACCAACAAAATAGAGAACAAAAGGGAAAATTTGAACCTAATTGGCTTGGACCCTACATTATCACAACAGCTTTTGGTACAGGTGCTTATTTACTATCTACTGAAGAGAGGGAGCAGCTCCCTGAGCCTATCAATGTTTTGCACCTGAAGAAGTTCTATCCTTGATGCCCGTTCTGTCTGGGGGCATCCTTTGTATATACCTTATTGATCCTGAAAAAATTCCAAAAAAATTCATATATGATGTTGAAAAAATACAAAAAATTCAAAAATTCAAAAAATTCAAAAAAAAAAAAAGAAAAAGTGCCTTGGTGAAAACCTGGAAACAGGTGCCTTGATAGCAAAAAATACAAAAAAATTATAAAAAGTCCTGAAAAAATTCTTCCAAGTGGTGAAAACCTAGAAACGGGTGCTACTTGAGGCCTTCGCACCCCTATTTCTTAGCATGCGTCCTCGACACTTAGCCTTTCTCCATCATGCCTTGTCCTTGTCACCTTGGTTTGGACTTGATCTTTGTCTTTGTCTAGGGGGCATCACTGTGTTAGCTTTGGTCTCTTGGATATGCTTGTCTTTAGGACACCTCACAAACGGTGTTTTTCAAAACAACCCAACTGTGTTTTTCAACACAACTCCTGACATCAAGTGTTTTTCAACACTTATTAGTTTGGTCTTATCCAGTTTGGTCATGTGATCTTACCTGCTTGCAAGCATTTGATCCTTATCCTTGAAACTCAGTATCAGTTTACACACTTAAATTTTTAAATGCAACATTTAATGCTTGAGATATGTCATGATTTTTTTCTCTTTGTGTCCTGACTGTTATTGATTTTCGTTGCGTGTCTCTGTCTAATAAGTCTCTCCATGATGCATAGCTAGAAGACTTGGGGCATGGGGCATGTTTTTATTTGCTTTCTACTTGTGGGTGTCATCTTGAACCTCTTCAGTGTCTCTTGTTGTCTCCTTGACACACTTAGGAGATTTAAGGCATCATCCTTGATAGTTTTTGCACAACCGTTCTTATGGTCATCCTGGTGTTTATGCCTTGATGCGAGTGTGGTTTTGCTACATTAAATTGGGTAAGCTAAAATTGCAATCATCTTGACCTTTATCTCCTTGATGCTCATGTTAGAATCTTTCCACATTCCAATCTGATATAAATCATACTCATATCTTCATAGTTGCGCTTGTGACTAGTGATGATTGTGTGATTTTTCGATGTCCATTAATAATGGCCCAATGTGAAAATAAGTTCCTTACATTCTCTAATGAATGAAGAACACAAAATCCTATGTTATAGTTGCTCTATTGCAAGTGCACCTTTGCATTTTCATGTAGCTTACATTGTTAGACCTCATGTTAATTTGCATTTATAGGCTGCATTATGAGTTTGAGAGGGTTTCCTTCATCTTTCTTTTGGAATTTTAATCAACTGTGATCATGTTCTGATCTTCATTTCCTTATCTTCTTTCATGATCTCAATTGAAATTCTCTATCTTAAACAGTTGATTGATTTTGGGGCATCCTCTTTCTTAAGGAAAATTATCTTTCTTCTCTCCATTTCTTTCCATCTCTTCCAAACTTCTATCTTCCATTCGCTTTCACCCCACTTCTTTTTCTCTAATTCAACCTTGGGGCATAACCTTTCATGATAATCTACCTTGGTTTTGTGATCTTTATATCTTTTATCTTACATTAAGAACCTTATCTTTAGTTTGATTTGATCAAATTTATCAATGTACTATTTCTCCTCTATCTCATTTCAATTTTGATCACGAGGGGGTAGTACCTATCAAACTTCAATCCTTGATTCAGCTTTATCAAACCTATCAATCAAACCTTGCTTGAGACTTGACAATTACCTATTTACATGGGTGTTGGCCTTGTCTTTTTCAATCAACTTATCTTTGTCTTGATGTGTTCCCATCCATCGAACACACATCTGGATTGTTTTGTGATCCCAAATCGATCTCACATTTCAATTCCATTCTTTGACCACATGTGATCTCAAATCAATCTCACATTTCAATTCCATTGTTTGACCACATGTGATCCCAAATCGATCTCACATTAGTCAAAGAGGGACAAATGTATGCACCTTAAAATGGTCACCTAGACTTTGGGCCCCATTTATTAATTTATCAATTTCCTGAATCAATGTTTTGCAATTTTCAAATCAATTCCTTGATCAAATCGCAATTAAATCAATAATTCAAATATTTCTAAGGTTTGATCATTTCATCAATAATTTTATTTAATTAAAAGAAATATATAAAATAGGCTTATTTAATTAAAAGAAATATCTTAAATAAAATAATATTATTTAATTAAAACCCTTTTTAATTGAATGATTTTATCTTATTTAATTAAATATTCCTCTTTTTTATATTAAGTATAAGGAGTTCACCGAGAATACAAAAGACCACCAAGAGTCAAAGTAGTAGAAGCCTAGCCTCACACATCAAAAAAGATGAGAATTACATACAACCAAGGAAGAGCAAGGAAAGAGATGTAAACAGAGAAAGCTACTAATGTAGAACATCATCAACGATGTCCACCCACGCAGTCTAGCCCAAATCACCTTCCATCCATACCAAGTTCCTCTGATCTTGAATCTGCTTCAACATATAGATCACCTCTCTAGTGGTGTTCTGAGGGCTTCTTTTGACCTCTTTGCTGATATGGTCAATAGTTTGATTGAAAACCTGAATATTATCCAAGTGCATCCTCCAGGAAGAGCCATTCTTAACTTTGTTAGCAAAGAAAGTAGCGTGGCCATCCTTAAGCAATCTTTTGAATTTAGCCTTGTTGACTTTCATAGTTATTTGAATCTGCGAAATTTTTTTAAAATAGGTGAGACTTCAAAAAGACTCAATAAGCAACCTAGGGACATTTTGAAATCTTTCTTCATTTCTGCATTTCCAAATTTGCCATAAAATGTTAGCTGAGAGAATATCCCAAAACATGTTGACATCATTTTTAGCATTAAAAATAAATCCAGTAATAACTTCAAGAATGTTGAAAGTCGCAGGGATAGATATGCCAAACATCAACCAAACCTCTTTAGCAAAAGAGCACTCAAAATATATATGTCTTCCCATTTCTGGGATCCTGCAAATGCTACACATGTTAGTATTAGAGAAAGACTTCTTAATAGGAAGCCTATTGAGAATAAGTAACCATTTAAAACATTTGATCTTAGGATCAATAGAGCTTTTCCAAAGATTGTCAAAAATCTTATTCCAAGAGGGAACATCCAAGTTAGCATACCAAGTCTCATTAATATGACTGATAATATCATAATTGCAGTTAATAACAGAGTAAATATTTTTAGCTTTCAGCATAGAAATAACAATACCTCCCAGCCATTTGATATTCAGATAACTATTGGAATCAACATGACAAATAGTAGGAATATTTCTGGTGGTGCGGACAATCAAATTATAAGTCTTCTTCTGGGTATCAGGAAGATTAAACTTCAATCTTAACTCCTCCCACATAATAAGACTGTCATTTTCAAAAATGTCAATAAATTGCTTGATACCAAGGTTGGCCCAACTTTTGGCTGAGCAGCCCTGAGTAAGAGCAAGGGGCTTATTCCCAAGCTTAAGGTTCCACCAAATGGACCTTTCACCTTGAAGGATCTTATCATCAAAAAAATCTCTATTCTTAATAAATTGCCTAACATGGTTCCAGGCTTTCTAGATAGACTTGAAAACAGCCGAGCCTTGAACAATGATAGGAAAATCACTACAAATAAGATCAGTGAGGGGGAGATTCTTCCAGAATTTGGCATTCTTAGGATAACCCCTTTATATATTGTTATGAATAAGCACTCTCCAAGGGTCATCCCCCTCCAAAGCATGAAAGATCCATTTGGAGGCCAAAGCAATACCACAAAGTCTTAGGTCTTTAAGCCCCAAACCCCCAAACAGTTTATCAACATGACACCAGCTCCACTTGACAGAATGGGTCTTGTTATTACCTTTCCCATCTGACCAAAGATAATTCCTGATAGTCTTTTGAATTTCCAAAACTTGATAATCATTAAACATCCAAGCTGAAGCATAGTAAATATTATACGAAGAAAGAATCTTCTGGAAAACTTGCAATCTACCAGCAAAAGACAAAGACCTATTGTGCCATTTATTCAACTTATTGTGAATCTTATCATTAACCCAAGTCCACATATCTTTCAAGGAAGGGTTAACAGAGAAAGGGATACCCAAATATCTAACAATTTTAGTGGGACCCCCCCATTGGTAACCATACTTGCTAAACTAGTCAGGAGGTTGGTCATTCCACCCAAGACAAATAGACCTAGCTTGGGAAACCCTCGCTCCAGATATCTTGCAGAAAAAGGTGAGCTTATTGATCATAGCATCAAAGTTGGCTTCTACGGCTTCATGAAAGAGAGAAGTATCATCAGCAAATTGGAAATTAATAATATCCTTTTTATTGGGAAGGATAATACCTTTGACAGCAGGGGACAAGGTGTTATCTCTAAGAATATAAAAAAGAGCTTCAGAGGCAATGACAAAAAGGGCAGGTGCAAGCGGACAACCTTGCCTAATAGATCTACCTAAGGGGAAAGGGGCTGTAAGAGAGCCATTAATATCAATTTGGGCATGAGCATCTTTAAGAAGCATTTTAACAATGTCATAGAAATAAGAGGGGAATCCAAGAGCATCCAGCATCATAATGATAAAATCCCATTCTATTCTATCATAAGCCTTTTCAAAGTCCAGTAAAAACATAGCAACATTTTGATCCATATGCTTAGCCCAATTAAGAGTCTCCTAGCTAGTAATTAAATTTTCCAAGATATATCTCCCTTTAACAAACCTAGTTTGAGTAGGGCAAACAAATTTAGGAAGAATAGTATCCAACCTTTGAGACAAGATCTTCGCGAGAATCTTGTAAGAAACATTTAAAAGAGTTATAGGTCTCCAATTTTTTAAAAGAGATTTATCTCCCTCTTTAGGAATGAGCTTGATAATTCTAGAATTGATCTCCTTACCCAAAGTACCAGTATTAATAGCTTCAATATAGATGTTAAGTAAGACTTTACAAATCCAATTGTTGTTAGCTTTATAAAACTCCACAGGTAAACCATCGGGACCAGGAGCCTTATCATTGTGCAGAGAGTTGATGGAATTCTCAATTTCTTCCAGAGATATAGGCTGCTCGAGCACAGAGGCATCATAATTTGAAATTTTCTTGGGAATAAGATTCCTACACTGATTTCTAAGAGTCCTAGCTTCTTGAGAATCCTCGGAAGAGAAAAGGTGAACATAAAAATTAGCAAACTCTTTTTTTATACCTTCAATATCAGAGATCATTTGATTATTAACAAGCAGTCTATCAATAGTTTCTCTAGCTTGCTTCTGTTTAATAATATTGAAGAAAAATTTACTACCTCTATCCCCAAATTGAAGCCAGTGAGCTCTAGAGCGGATTCTAGCACCTAAAGCTTTCTAGTGCTGGTGTTTTCTCAAAGCGTTCTTAGCATAAGCCAGTTGCTAACAGAGTTGGGGGTCATCATGATTATTTTGAATATTCAACTTAGCATTGTATAAATTATTGTTAAGCACAGACTCCATATATCTATAGTCCTTCACTTTTTTTTGACCAACCGTTCTCAACAGACTCTGCCAAGTGGAAACATCCATGTTCCACCTATCAATATGAGAAATATAGGGATAATGAGACTCATTAATAAGTCTAATGATCAAAATAGCAGCAAGAATGTCTTCATCTTTCAACAGGCAAGTATTGAGCATAAATTTATTATGAACTTTATTGCTGCACGGAGGGGAACAGCCAAGATTGATCGAAATAGATATAGGGTGATGATCTGAAAGAGTAGAAGGAGAAACCAGAACAAGGTTGTTATGACTATCTGGGTTCACAGAGAATTTTTTTTGGTTAAGATAAAATCAATCAAGCCTAGAATAAATTCTATTCTGACCTTTCTAAAAATTGCACCACGTAAACTAGAGACCAGGACTGTTGTTTTTGTTCCCAGTTAATGGATCAAAAAGAGAGTTAGACGATTTAAAATTGCCCAAGCAAAAATATTCCTCTTTTTATTAAATAAACTTATCTTATTTATTTAAAAGATAATTCCTCTTTTAAATAAATAAAATCCCCACTTCAAGAAAAATTTGTGATGGAAAAAAGAAATAAATCAAATAAAAACAAAACAAAAATCCTTTTCATGATTCTTTCAATAATTTTATTTAATTAAAAGAAATATTCCCTCTTAAATAAATAAAATAACATTATTTAATTGAAATAAATATCTTTTAAATGAAATAAATTTATTTAATTAATTTTTTTTTAATTAAATGATTTTATCTTATTTAGAATGATATCTCTCTTTTAAATAATGTTATCTTATTTAATTAATAGAGAATCATTCTTTTAAATAAATAAAAAAAATCTACTTAAAGCTCTTTGTGATGAAAAAAAGGGAAACAAATAATTAAAAATAAATAAAATCCCTTTTCTCTCCACACTTTCTAAAAAATGAGTTTTATTTCCTCTTTTTGGATTTATCCCACATTGCCCTTGAGGATGCATTCTCTTCCACATTTTCCTATATAAGGAGCCCTCTCTTTCTCATTAAAGATCCCAGAATTTTCATGTTATTGTTATACTGCAGGTTTGGAGAGCAATCTTGGAAGAAGCTTTTGAGCACATTTGGAGCTTGGATATTT
The DNA here is from genome assembly GCA_027943335.1 of Chamaecyparis obtusa. Classification (NCBI taxonomy): domain Eukaryota; kingdom Viridiplantae; phylum Streptophyta; class Pinopsida; order Cupressales; family Cupressaceae; genus Chamaecyparis; species Chamaecyparis obtusa. The sequence goes on along the minus strand of BSBK01003684.1, from coordinate 989,425 downwards.
GAGACTTCTTTCTTCTTGTCTTCTTCTCTCATGCCTTATGGAAATCCATAGTTTAGATTAATATTGCATTCACATAATATTTTAAATTCATGTTTCCTTTCATAGATTAACATTGTATAAGCATTCATTTCAATAGAATAGTTTATTTCTTGCATTGTTATCATCTAGACTAGTTTCATTTGCATGCAATAACTTGATGATCATGGAGATTAGCATGCTTTCTATTCATCTTTGAATCTCTTATTTCTTGGTGTACTTGCATGGGCATAACTAGGTCAATCTGAGGGCCTCATTACAAACCCCTGTACTCCACGAATAGAGAGTTGTGAATCGCTATTCAAGACCTCACTGTTGAGTGTTCTTGGATGTAATGATTCACAGAAGTGTGACTACTTTCTAGCACACAAGCACTGGCACTTGAGGTAGGCATTCGAGATTTGTCTTCTCATTAACTCAATTTCATTTTGATGGAATTTGTTGATTTAATGGAAAAATATGAATGCTAATACTAGCATTGTTTACATCTTTGCATTTGGAATGCTCGATGACCTGCGAGCTTTGAGAGCTAGGGCATTGTTGCTATTACCTTCAAGGCATTGTGTGAAGTGTTTGATATCTCTTTATTTGTTTTTTTGTTGATATTCACTATGTGGTACTCCCTGTTTATGATCATTTCATGGCGAAATGTCTTGATGGCTCGTGGGTTACAAGCTAGGGCATCATACATTGTTTATGAGATCACTATTGAATACTGGCATTGTTTACATCTTTTCATTTGGAATGCTTGATGACCCATGAAGCTAAGGCATCGTTTCTATTACTTTCAAGGCATTGTGTGAAGTGTTTGATCTCTCTTTATTTTTTTTGCTATTGATATTCACTATGTGGTACTCCCCGTTTATGATCATTTCATGAGGAAATGTCTTGATGGTTCGCAGGCTGCAAGCTAGGGCATCATACATTGTTCATGAGCTCACTATTTAATACTGGCATTATTTACATCTTTTCATTTGGAATGCTTGATGACCTGTGAGCTTTGAGAGCTAGGGCATCGTTTCTATTACCTTCAAGGCATTGTGTGAAGTGTTTGATATCTCTTTATTTATTTTGTTGTTGATATTCACTATGTGGTACTCCCTATTTATGATCATTTCATAAGGAAATATCTTGATGGCTCATGGGCTACAAGCTAGGGCATCATACATTGTTCATGAGCTCATTGTTTAATACTGGCATTGTTCATGAGCTCACTATTTAATATCTGGCCAAGCCATGTAAATGGTACCAGGCCAACCCAATCAGCCCAACAAAATGTGTCATGTTTATCTTTGTCAAATACAATCATTCACCATTTTGTTCTTGTTCTTCACATAAATATTGCATCAAAAGTAATTGTATAAATATTGTATAATTAAGCCTCAAACAAAAAAAGTGAAAACTTATAAACTTACAACCTATATACACCACCTTGATCCACTGAAAAGGTATTAGCCTTCTTCTCCCTTGAAATCACAATAGGAACAAATAAAATGCAATACTCTTAATTTTTATTCAAATTTATTTGAAACTCCTATCAACTCATTGTCCAATAGTTAAACTAACCTATGACTTCAAAGGAGGAATTAGGAAATATAGTTGTAGGTAGTTATCTTTTCTATAATGATGGAGGAGTCAAAGGTAATGATCAATGAGGTTGCTGTTATTAGATCATACATTAATACACTTACTATTTTGAATTTGAGCTTGGGCATCATGCAATGTTATTGCTGGCATTGCATGCTTCTTGTTGTTGTGCACCATATATTATTTTATACACTGTTTATTTCTTTGAGACCATGAGCTTGGCATTTGTAATGCATTTTTTGTTATTGGATCAATGCTACCATGTTTTTGAGGCTATAGATGCATTGAATATGCACATGCATAATTGTAGATGAGGAATAGTAATAGGGTGCCAGACATTGCTTAGATCCTTTGGATCTAATCCCATCTTTTCCTTCCTTGCAGGTTTTGGATCATACAAGAGCATAATGGATTGAACCCCGGGTCAACACCTCATTACTTTAGGCAATGTTTGTTATCTTCATTATTTATGTTCATCCACTTATGTATGTTTGCATTCATTCATATTCTTTTGAAAGTTGGCTATTAGCGACCATATATGATGATTCTTGATATTTTTGGGTCATTTGATGAAAAGATGTAAAAGTTTCTTAAAAGTTTAAAATAGAGACTATATTTCATAATTCCTACAACTACCTACAACTATATTTCATAATTCCTCCTTTGAAGTCATAGGTTAGTTTAAAATGGAGAGGGGTCTCGAAATATCGTAAGTAAAAACATTACACAATGACATTCAGATTAATTACAATATGAATTCACATGCCTTTAGTTGTGATACACTTTTGAAATTATCACTCATTGGTCATTTGATAATGCAAAATAGTAAGTGTATTATTTTATTACAGATGTCCCTATTTGATATAATAGCATCAATATAACAAACAAAGCACCAACCAATCAAATAGGGACATGAAGTGCTCAAACAGTGAGCTCATAAAACAATATATTTAGTCTTAATAAAATCTTATAAAATAACATATATTGTGTGAAGTGTTTGATCTCTATTTATTTTTTTTGGTGTTGATATTCACTATGTGGTACTCCCCATTTATGATCATTTCATGAGGAAATATCTTGATGGCTCACGGGCTACAAACTAGGACATCATACATTGTTCATGAGCTCACTGTTTAATAATGGCATTGTTTACATCTTTTCATTTGGAATGCTTGATGACCCATGAGCTTTGATAGCTAGGGCATCATTTCTAATACTTTCAAGGCATTGTGTGAAGTGTTTGATATCTCTTTATTTGTTTTATTGTTGATATTCACTATGTGATACTCCCCGTTTATGATCATTTCATGAGGAAATGTCTTGATGTCTTGTGGGCTGCAAGCTAGGGCATCATGCATTGTTTATGAGCTCACTGTTTGAGCACCTCATGTCCCTATTTGATTGGTTGGTAATCAAATAGTGAGCTTATAAACAATGCATGATGCCTAAGCTCAAATTCAAAATTCAGTAAGTGTATTATTTTATTAAGACTAAATATATGATATAAACTCATAATTATACTTTATATATATATATATATATATATATATATATATATATATATATATATATATATATATATATATATATATATATATATATATATATATATATATATATATATATATATATATATATATATATATATATATATAGACTTCAAAGGAGGAATTATGAAATATAGTTGTAGGTAGTTATCTCTTCTATAATGATAGAGTGAAAGGTAATGATCAATGAGGTTGCTGTTACTAGATCATACATTAATACACTTACTATTTTTAATTTGAGCTCGGGCATCATGTAATGTTATTATTGTCATTGCATGCTTGTTGTTGTTGTGCACCATATATTGTTTTATACATTATTTATTTCATTGAGATTGTGAGCTTGGCTTTTCTTTCAAAAGTGTATGGCTTGACTATGCACATGCATAATTGTAGATGAGGATCAGTCATAGGATGCCATTCATTGCTTAGATATTTTTTATCTAACCTCCATCTCTCTTTTCTTTGCAGGTTCTGGATCACACAGGTGCACACTAGATTCATATCCGGGTAAAAAATTCATCACTTTAGGCAATGTATGACACCCTTATTATTTATGTTCATCCTCTTATGTATGCCTATACTCTTGCATTTTCTTCTGAAAGTTATTTTCCTTGTATAGTATATACAAGTTATTTTTCATATATATACATGTAATCTTTAGATGTAAAAATTTATTTTCCTTTGCATGTATCTTTGCATGAAATGAACACAAATTAAATGAGATCATCTAATAATGTAAACTAGGGTACTATAGTCACTCATCTAGTAATTAGTTCCCCAAATCATTACTAAAGATTGAACACAAGTCTAAGTCCCCAAACCTATTGTTCTATATGTATAAAATAATATATGGTGCACAATAGCAACAAGCATGCAATGATAGAAATAACATTGCATGATGCCTGAGCTCAAATTCAAAATAGTAAATGTATTAATGTATGATCTAATAGCAGCAACCTCATTGATCATTACCTTTCACTGCTCCATCATTATAGAAGAGATAACTACCTACAACTAGGGCATCATGCATTGTTTATGAGCTCACTGTTTGAGCACCTCATGTCCCTATTTGATTGGTCGGTGCTCAAACAGTGAGCTCATAAATAATGCATGATGCCCTAGCTTGCAACCCGCAAGCCATCAAGATATTTTCTCATGAAATGATCATAAACGGGGAGTACCACATAGTGAATATCAACAACAAAATAAATAAAGAGAGATCAAACACTTCACACAATATATGTTGTTTTGTAAGATTTTATTAAGACTAAATATATTATGTATGAGCTCACTGTTTGAGCACCTCATATCCCTATTTGATTGGTTGGTGCTTTGTTTGTTATATTGATGCTATTAGATCAAATAGGAACATCAAATAGGGATATCAAATAGGGACATCAATAATAAAATAATACACTTACTATTTTGAATTTGAGCTTATAAAAATTAAGATATCCTATTGTTTTGAATTTCTATGTGCTTTGAGCCAACGCAATTTTTGTAATTTTGTAATTTTAAAAAAGAAAATGTCCTTTGTAGTCTTTTTGAATTCGAAGAGCTGCTGCGAAGACGACACTGCACTTTTGTGTGGTGCAAAGAGGGCATTGTTTATGAGCTCACTATTTGAGCACCTCAATTTCATTTTGATGTTATTTGTTGATTTAATGACACAATATGAATATTAATAGTGGCATAATTGTTTACATCTTAGCGTTTGGAATGCTCGATGACCCACAAGCTTTGAGAGCTAGGGCATCATTGCTATTACCTTCAAGGCATTGTGTGAAGTGTTTGATCTCTCTTTATTTGTTTTGTTGTTGATATTCACTATGTGGTACTCCCTATTTATGATCATTTCATGAGGAAATGTCTTGATGGCTCACGGGCTGAAAGCTAGGGCATCATACATTGTTCATGACCTCACTATTTAATACTGACATTGTTTACATCTTTTCATTTGGAATGCTTGATGACCTATGAGTTTTGAGAGCTAGGGAATAATTTCTATTACCTTCAAGGCATTGTGTGAAGTGTTTGATCTCTCTTTATTTGTTTTGTTGTTGATATTCACTATGTGGTACTCCCCATTTATGATCATTTCATGAGGAAATGTCTTGATGGCTCGTAGGCTGCAAGCTAGGGCATCATACATTGTTCATGAGCTCACTGTTTAATATTGGCATTGTTCATGAGCTCATTATTTAATATCTAGCTAGGCCATGTAAATGGTACCAGGCCAACCCAATCAGCCCAACAAAATGTGTCATGTTTATCTTTGTCAAATACACTCGTTCAACATTTTGTTCTTGTTCTTCACACAAATATTGCATCAAAAGTAATTGTAAACAATGATTCAAAGAAAAAAGAAATAACTACAATAGATCAGACCCCAAAATAATATAGTCAACTACAATAGCTCACGGTCTCAATGAAATAAATAGTGTATAAAACAATATATGGTGCACAACAATAGCAAGCATGTAATGACAGCAATAACATTGCATGATGCCTGAGCTCAAATTCAAAACAGTAAGTGTATTAATGTATGATCTAATAGCAGTAACCTCATTGATCATTACCTTTCACTCCTCCATCATTATAGAAGAGATAACTACCTACAACTAGGGCATCATGCATTGTTTATGAGCTCACTGTTTGAGCACCTCATGTCCCTATTTGATTGGTCGGTGCTCAAACAGTGAACTCATAAACAATGCATGATGCCCTAGCTTGCAGCCCACAAGCCATCAAGACATTTCCTCATGAAATGATCATAAATAGGGAGTACCACATAGTGAATATCAACAAAAAATAAAATAAAAAGAGATCAAACACTTCACACAATATATGTTATTTTATAAGATTTTTATTTTATTTTAGACAAAAGCGGACAAGCCACCATATATATTAATAATAAACTAGTTCAAAGGGCTCCCTCGTGGAAGAACCAGAAAGAAACCCCAGGATCGTAGCCCTATACATACAATAGTATATGAGAAATTTTTACATGCCAATGATTCTAAAAGAGCAAATGACCCAGTAATTACAATCATATGTCGAGTTCAAAATTAAACCATCTAATCATGGGATCAAATATACCATGAACATCATGTAAGGGACTATCAAAATCAAATCTAAATATGACCTTTTACAATTTGCATTCCATATACGTATGGGTCATATTTGATGATTCACAAAATATTTCCATCTATACAGAAATATTTCCATCTGTGCAAAAGATAGAATTGCCAAAAATTTTCCAAAATAAACCTCTATTCCTCCATGTCTTCGCAACACTCCCCTAAAAAACATCAAGCCATCTCCCAGCTAGTAGGACGAACTAGTTCTTTGATAGACACCCAACCATCATTATCCGACTGCTACTGATGGGATACTTGGCACAAAAAATGTGCAGGCCGATTATGGAAGTTTCGCATAGATTGGACACACACTGAAGCAGGAAGATTTAAATCCAGAGCCGGTGTAGGGGTTGCAGAATGAGGAGCTGCAAGAGCATTATTGAAATTTTTCTGATCCCTTGAAGGAGGAGTAAAGAATTCATGTGCCTCGAGCAAGTCTAACAGGGCATTCATTAAACTTTGGAATGAAGTTTCTAACATACGACCAAGGACCGGTGACACCAGCTACAGAGTGTTTTTAAAGATCCTATAACTATGTCATTCAAGGGATTTTTTGGCAGAATTAAAGATGAGCATGTTCTTATGGGAGGCCATTAACAGATTACGGGGAAATCAGCCACCTATGAAGGCTTCTCCATTCCATAGATCATAGTTTTGTATGGCCCTCATGAGTTTATCTTCTCCTATAAACTGTGGATGAATTACCCTATTCGCTAATATCATCAAAAGATCCACTGATTGCATCATATCAAGAGAATTGGACAAGAATATTGAGACCAACTAAGAGGGGAAGAGAATTTGTGCAGATTTCAGAGAAATAACATTCTCACCAATAACTCTCCGGATAGCTCTTTGAATCCTCGAGGAAAGAGTAATGAAAATTGCATCCAAACTGGCATCATCAACATACGCAGGGAGGGGCCACTCCATAATTGCTGGCAAAATGAACACTCTATAGTTCCTTGGTAGTAGCTCTTCATGAAATAAATTGCAGGATGAGCATCTCAGAAATTTCGCGATTGGAGATTCCATTATGTAGAAGACAATGCAGAGTGCGGAGATACAAAAGATGGGCTGGTGTTTCATGAAATCTGGGAAGAAAATTAAATAGTGGTTTCAATTCCTCCTACACATTTGACATCATATCAAGTTGCTCCAAGTTGTGGTGTTCCCACAAATTGCCATTAATCACATAAAAACCGTGCTCTTTCTCATGCCTGAAATGTATGACGTGTGAACTATCGTATACTCAAGATGCCAGAATCACATGTTCATGACCAAAATATGAGTAAAAAAGTACTCAGTTGTAGATGCCATCATCGAAGGATCAAGATATGGTAGCTGCCAAATGCCCAATTGAGGGATATATTAGTTATTTCCCTTGCTCTATAATGATTGCTCCTAACTGTCATGAAGTACTGTGCATCTAACTATTGATGATGACAGAATTTATTATCTTGTGCAATAACTTTTTGAAGATTTCCATTCGTACTAATGACATGAATCGGCTCAAATTTATTAATAGTGCAACCTTCACAACCCATATTTTCTAGACAATTAGCAAGAACATTCCCTTCCTGCAGGGTACGTGAGATTAGTACTTCCTCAAATGAATCAAGTAGCTACCAGATTTGTGATAAGATATAAGTCAGTCACCAATTATGTGACACTCTTTTGATGCATGCTAAAATGATAACCATTGAGTCACCTTCGACTTGAATAAATTGGTATCCTCCTTGTTTTTCTAGAACCAACCCGTTGAAGAGGGTATATGCTTTTGCTAAATTATTTGTTCCTAGGGGTAGGGGATCTGCTTTAATTGCCAATACCTTGCCATAATGATCCTGAATACATGCCCCTACTCCTGAGATGCCTAGATTACCCCTAGATGAGCCATCAAAATTTAGTTTCACAAAATTTGTTATTGGTGGTATCCAATGAACATTGTCTCTGCATGTTTTGGAAGAGGTATTTGCTATTAGATTCAAACCAGTAGGAATGGTCAGATGTTTCCATTGACAAAGGATGAGTGTGTCCCATTGAGTTAGGACTGGATTACATTTATGAAAAGAATGATTAGAGTTTACCACTTCAGATATGGACTATTCGATGGTGGTCAATACATTTTCAATTGTTGAAGGGCTCTGCTAAAAAATTCTTTTGTTTCGCTCCCACCAAATTGCCCATACCACAATTGTCAAGATGCAAATCCAAAGATGTGAGAAGAAATAATTGGAGTACAGTTCGGGCCAAGATTGGAATAGGTCCCACAATTTATTTGGAAGAGGTGTAGAATACTGAAGTTTACTCAAAATAAACATCCAACATTTCTGAGCAAAGGGACAATTCAAGAAAAGATGGTCTCCGTCTTCAAGTACCTGATCACAAAGGTGACAATTGAATGGCTATGAAATATGGAGTTTCGATAGTCTATCACTTGTGAGTGCTCTCCTTCTCAGAGCTAGACATGCAAAGCAACCAGCCTTAGGTAGTGTGAATTGGTTCCAACATAAGAAGAAAGCCCAGGAGGGGACTTTATTATTTTCTATGTTCTGAATAATCCTGTATCCTTCTTTGATTGAGTATGATCCATTTTTTCCTAGGGTCCATATTACTCGGTCTTCCTTCCTCGAGATATAAACTACTAGTGTTGAGAAGATTTGATGAAGTCTATCTTGATCCATAGGAGAGATTGCTAGTTCACTCGGATCCTTCCAAATCACTTTTCTAGAGAATAGACAAATTGTGGATACAAAGCCTATCATAAATTTGCCCCATGAGTTTTCTAAATGTGTTACTAAGATATCTATTAGATCTAGGTTAAGAGGAGGGGATCCATTCTAGGAGTCTCTCCAGAAGTTGACTTTGGTGCCTGAATTTACTTCCCATGAAATATAGTTAGTGACAGTGTCCCTGGAAGACATCATAAAGTTCCATATAGTTGATCCTGCTGGGGGGTCTTGAATAGTAAATATTCTAGAGGGACAGGCATTATCCAGATACTTATATTGCATAATTTGACACCATTTATTCTACAGTTTAGAATACATATTCCATATTAATTTAGTACCAAATGCTTTATTCCTTTGAACCAGATCATGGATGCCAGCTCCACCCAAATTCTTCACTTGTGCCATTTCTTGAAGTGAGACAAGGGGTATTTTTTTCCCTCCATTTATGTTTCCACTCCATAAGAAGTCTCGAATTAGTTTATGAATGGAATGAACTACTAAAGAGGGGGCTTTTAAGATTGAAAGATAATAATTTGGAATTGTAGTCAAAACTATTTTGATGAGCAGAATTTTACCTGAGAGAGACAACCATCTGGCTTTCCATGCCACAATTCTAGATTTTATTCACTCTATGATGGGAGTCCAATAGCTTACTTTGTTGGCACCCATGAAGAAAGGAATACCCAGATAAACAGAAGGGAGGAAGTCTTGTGAAAATCCCAAAGTATTGACTATCCTTGTAGAGATGACATGATTTGTATTGAAGAGATAAATTTTAGATTTATTCTCATTAATTTTTTGCCTAGAGACTGTTGTGTATGTGTCTAGAACATGCTTTATCTGTTTTGCCTCTGCAACATTTGTTGTGCCAAACAGCAGCGTGTCATCAGCCAATAGGGAATGTGTAATTGATATGTCTAAATTCCCTATGGTCATGCCTTTCCAGTGACCAGTAACATGTTGGTGATGGATAAACCTGTTGAAAGCTTCTGCCATGAGGATGAATAAAACCGGGGAGAGGGGATCTCCTTGTCTTACCCCTTGTGTCGAAGAAAAGAAACCAGTGGGGACTCCATTAATGATGACTGAAAACCATGCTCCCGATATGCATGCTCTAATCCATTTACACCAATTTTTTGAGAATCCAAATTTGTGGAGAACTTTAAAAAGAAACTCCCAACAAACTTTGTCATAGGCCTTCATCATATCTAGTTTAATGATAAATTTTGATGAACTAGAAGATTTGATTGAATGGAGAGCCTCGTGAGCAACTATAGCTCCTTCCATTGTCTCTCTACCTGGTACAAAACCACCTTGTTCTTGAGAAACTAGTTTGGGAATGAGATATTGCATTCTCAGATATATTGCCTTAGTAACAATTTTGTATATGGTGTTACATAATGAAATTGGTCTGAATTCTGAAAAAATCTTTGGTGTTTTGACCTTGGGGATAATGGCTATATTTGTCATGTTAAAGTATTTAAGCATTGCTTTACTTTTCCTGGATTCTTCAATCACTCCAAGTAATTCCCATCCTAAGAAATCCCATCCTGCTTGAAAGAATAGTGCTGTAAACCCATCTAGCCAAGGAGCTTTATCCGGTGGCAAGGAAAAAACTACCTTCCTTAGCTCATGAAATGTGAATGGAGCCATTAAAATTAAGTTATCTGCTTCTATTACTAAAAGAGGGATAGCATTGATAATATCTTGGGATTGTGCAGCACCATGAACTGCTGGCAAGTCGAGAGGCACCAATAGACCTTTAAAAATTTTTACCCCTTCTTCTTGAATACCTTGAGAATCTATAATTGGTTGGCCAGTGTCTGCATTATTAATGTTAAAGATGCAATTAGAGGCTGTCTTATTCTTGGTAGTGGCATGAAAATATTTAGTATTCTTATCCCCTTCCTTTAACCATAACTCATGGGACTTTTGCCGCCAATAAATCTCTTCTCTTTGACAGAGTTCTTCCCAATCCTACTGAAGCTTGTTTTGTTTGACAAAATTATCATTATCCATTCCATTTTTTATTATAATGTCCAATATATCTTGCAACTGGTTCTTAACTATCTCTTTTTCTGAAAAAATATTTTTAAAAACTGTCTCATTCCATTTTTTAATCTGCTTTTTAAGTTATAAGATTTTATTAAGACTAAATATATTGTTTTATGAGCTCACTGTTTGAGCACCTCATGTCCCTATTTGATTGGTCGGTGCTCTGTTTGTTATATTAATGCTATTAGATCAAATAGGGACATCAGTAATAAAATAATGCATTTACTGTTTTAAATTTGAGCTCATAAAGATTAAGATATCCTACTATTTTGAATTTCTATGTGCTTTGAGCCAATGAAATTTTTATCATCATGATGAAGTAATAATGCATTAAATGTCTTACTTATGTCCCTATTTGATTGGAGGGTGCTATGTTTGTTATATTGTTGCTATCAAAGTAGAATGGCAGTGGTGATTCAATGCATCTACAACCTCAACAACATGGTAGCATTGATCCAATAGTAGAAAATACATTACAAATGCCAAGCTCACGATCTCAATGAAAAAAATAGTGTATAAAACAATATATGGTGCACAACAGTAGCAAGTATGCAATGATAGCAATAACATTGGATGATGGTTGAGCTCAAATTCAAAATAGTAAGTGTATTAATGTATGATCTAATAGTAGCAACCTCATTGATCATTACCTTTCACTCCTCCATCATTATAGAAGAGATAACTACCTACAACTAGGGCATCATGCATTGTTTATGAGCTCACTATTTGAGCACCTTATGTCCCTATTTGATTGGCCGGTGCTCAAATAGTGAGCTCATAAATAATGCATGATGCCCTAGCTTGCAGCCCACAAGCCATCAAGACATTTCCTCATGAAATGATCATAAATGGGGAGTACCACATAGTGAATATCGAAATAAAAAAACAAATAAAGAGAGATCAAACACTTCACACAATATATGTTGTTTTATAAAATTTTATTAAGACTAAATATATTATTTTATGAGCTCACTGTTTGAGTGCCTCATGTCCCTATTTGATTGGTTGGTGCTCTATTTGTTATATTGATGCTATTAGATCAAATAGGGAAATATAATTTGATATCAACCTATCATATATCCATTCTAAATGATATAACTCCATTTGAATAATCATACATGCCAACCGTTTGACAAAATGTCCATATGAAATCTAGAGCAATACATTAATTTTATAGCGAGTTCATGATTTATAATGCCCCTTGATTTATAGTGAATTAATTTTATAGTGAATTCATGATTTGTATTTCAGTTGTAGCAGCTCAATGTGTTTGAACTCAAGAATACCCCTTACTTGGTTTCCTACAAAACCTTTGGTGAAATCTATCAGAAAATGAGAAGCTATGAGAAGGTGATGTGAAGCTAATGAAAGGAGGCATCTCCAATTTGTTTTGCAAATATACACATTAAGGATCATGTTAGATAATACAAGGGAAAATGATCAAAATAGGGAGACAATCGCTAGATTGTTGTCTAACTTTCAAAGAGAAGGCAATGAAAAATGTTATTGTCCATGAAAGAGTTGTAACGACTTAAAGACACTTGAATAATCAAAATCAAAACAACAAAGAGACATTGTAGGGAGAATGGTCACATTGAAGGGGGGTTTGATTATAATCTAGTGGTAAGTTGTTTGTTATATTGTTTTCACAATTAATATACATATGAACCATGGAAGGAGGTTTGATTATCACATTGAAGGGGGAAGGGGGGTTTGATTATCATCATTTTTATATAGGTTGATCTCCCCAGTGTGAATATAGAGGAACATGGAGATGTGAGTATTGAAGTTGAAGATCATGATCCCATGGAAGATGATGATCATGCGCTAGAAAACACATTTGAAGATGATGTTATGAATGCATTGATCATTGACACATTTGGTACTGGTGTTGCTGCTAATGATGATTATGATGAGGATGACATTGACGATGTCTATGATATACCTCTACTTGAGAAAGCAGACATGACTCTTTACGAAGGCTCCCAATCTACTCTTCTCTCTGTTGTATTGTTGTTGGTGAATTTGAAGGTTATGAATGGTTTATCCAACATAGAAATGTCATGTATGCTAAGGTTTCTCATATATGTCATTATAGTCTATAAAAGGTGAAACATGTACCATTAAGATTGTTTATAGTAATGAATTATATTATTTATTGCAGATTGTGAGGTGACTTTCTGTTACCACCATCAAATGTTCTCCCTCGCTCGTACTGAGAATTATGTGCCACTATGAAACATATTTGAATGGAGTATGAAACAATAGATGCTTGTCCCAAAGATCATATTATTTATTATAAAAAACATGAAAATACAACAGAATGCCCTGAATGCCATACAAGTAGATATCAAGATGATTAAGTGACAAAAAAGGTGTCTCACAAGGTTCTTCATCACATCCCCATTATTCCACATCTGAAATGATTATTCAAGTGCAATAGCTTGGCACAATTTATGGATTACCATGCACATGACAGGAGTCAAGATGACATTATTTGAATGCCTGTAGATGGTTCATCATTTATGGACATAGAGAAAAATTGGCCACACTTTAAAGAGGAACCTCGAAATCTCAGGCTTTCTCTAGTAGCAGATGGTGTCAATCCGCATGGAGAGATGAGGTCCGTTTGCTTGATGTGGCCTATTTTTGTTATAAACAATAACCTTCCTCCATGGATGTCAATAAAGAGGGATCACATTATGTTGGTAATGATTGTTCCAGGTATTTTATTATTTTATAGTTATCTACATTTAATTATAAGTCTTGGAGTGAAATGGCCACAATAATTATCCAATGTTGTTAATTCAACTAGGTAAGTACCAAGTGAAAGATATGAATGTATATACTGTGCCTCTTATCGATGAGTTGTTGGTGTTATGGAATGGTTTCACTATGTATGACATCTCCCGACCAATTGGACAAAGACAATTTCAATTCCATGCAATGCAATGCTTGTGTGAAAAATTCATGATGCTCCAGGGTTGACACATTTCTGTGGTATGTTATGGTAAATTCTAGTTGTATGTGATAATTCAAATTCTAAAAATATGCATATTTAATCCAATTTTATCGTTATCTTGTAGGTCTTCAAACAAAGGGAAAATTTGCATGTCCAAAGTGTGGTCCAAAGATGAAATATTGTCATTCCAAAAGTTTAAGAAAATAGGTGTTTGATGAGTATAGGCAGTTCCTCCCTAGAAATCATAAGTATCGAAGTGTAGAAAGACATCTTTTCAATGGGAAAGAAAAGACTACATCAAAGCCCAGAAGAATGAAACCTCACCTATGGCAGTTGGAATATAATAGAATTTGAGGTAATATCATTCCACGTAATGGTCGATGTTTGAAAATTATATATTTTGATTATGTTTTGTTGGTTAATTATGTAGTTGATGATCTTGAAGGTCATGAAGGCATCACCGACCAGCTTCCAAAGGGACTAAAATGTAATCTTAGAGAATTTAGTAGGCCACCCTACTATGAGCATCTACAAATTATGCATTTGTTTGATACTATGCATATTGGAAAGAATTTAACAAAGATACTGTGGAAAATATTGGATGGAAGGCATGACAAAGAAAAACTTGGCAAAATTTGTAGTGACATTCATGATTCCAATCATGCAATGAAAAATATCATTGAATCAAATAGAAATGGAGACCGGATTAATGCAAGTGCTCTTCCTTGGTTATTAACAGAGCAACAAAGTAATGCCATAAAAGAAGTGATCCCAAAAAATTGATTTCCTACAGGATTTGTTGTGGATATAAGCAATCTCATATCAAAGAAAAATGATTTTGGGTTAGGGATGAAAACGCATGATTGGCATACCTTCATCAAGGTAAGTCATATTATTTTGTATTTACAATACATTTGTGTAATTGCATTCAATTTTCATTGTATGAAATGATTAGTTGATAATTTTTGCAGTATTTGCTACCCCTATCTCTCACAGAGAACTTCGACAATAATATCAAACAAGTGATATATGATCTTGGAAAATACATGAGGTAACCAGTGATATTTTTTCAATATATCAAACAAGTAATATATTGTAAAGTCTCGTATTTATATATTTATGTCTTGAATCCCTTGTAGGTGGTTGTCATCTAAAGAAATCCATAAAGAAGATATAAAATATTAGAAGAAAATAATTTGTCGATTAATGTGTGAAATGAAAAAGTGTTTACCTCCAACTTTTTTTAATGCACAAGAACACTACCTCATACACCAAGTTGAGGAGATTGAATTGTGTGGACCTGTACATGCTAGGTCAATGTGGATGGTTGAGAGACACTTGAAATTTTTGAAGGGTTTGGTATGAAAAATAATATGTCCCAAGGGCTCTATGGTTGAGGGATATATGGTATACTAGATGATGGTGTACCTTACTCAATATCTTCCTAATCTTGCAGCAAAGACCCATATAGATTGCATTTGGGATCTCGAATCAATTAAAAAATTTGAAGGGGAGCACTTGGTGGGAAATGGTAGATTCAGGAAACTAAAAGGTAATAAATTATGAGATGTTATTATAGTTAATTAATTCTTAATCTTCAAAATAAATCTGTTGTAAGTCATCTATTTACTTTTGTACAACTGCTAAAGAGTGGGATGCAATACATTTGTTTATTACAAAAAATCAAGATTGGATGATGGCATGGAGTGAACGATGTCAACATGATGGTCATAGATTAACATGGGAATCCGTGTCTTCATTGGTTACACAAAAGGAAATAGATTTAGCATATGGTTTAAGAGATCACTAGGTACTTATAAATTTGTTAATTAATCAACCGTATATTTTTCAACTCGTGATGCAATAATTTATACATGTTTGACATTATTGCAGGTGAAACACCACAAAGCTATGTTTTGCAATGGTTATAAATTTCACATCAAAAATTTGGATGACATGAAGAGAACTTGTAATTTTGGGATAAGTGCAGTGTTCTAGGTGACTAATATTTCATCTAGAAATGACTTACATCCTCGAGAGTCACAAAATCGATACTATGGTATTTTGGTTGATATACTTGACTGTGATTTTAATTCCTTCAAATTAGTTCTCTTTGTTGTGAAATGGTACATACTACAACTCAATAAAAATGATCCTGATAGAACTATTATTGAACATGACAATGGATTTCCAATGATTAATACAAGGTTATTTGAGCTGGTTGGAGAAAAGCCCAATGTTCTTCCAAGCCAATATGAGCAGTTATTTTACTCAGAGGTTCCACATAAACCAGGTTGGTCATTTATTGTTAAACATGATCCAAGAGAAAGGCCGATCAAGTATAATGTGATGGAAGAAGATACTGAGGAAGATGAAGTGGAAGATGATGTAGACGATGATCACGATCGAGAGCTAGTCGAAGAAGACTATGAAGAAGAAGATGATGATGCTAGTACTGATGAGGATGATGATGATGATTCTAATGGTGATGACGATGATGATGGTGATGATAGTGGTGGTGATGATGTTTTCGATGATGATGATCTTGATGATGAGATGGATGAAGAAGAATATCAATGACATGAATGAAATGTATAATTATACCAGATGTTTGACATGTTCTAACGATTATTTTATATGTACTACTCTTATTCACCTTGTTTTATATGTCCTACTTATATGAGAGTTGCTTCTGCTAATTTTCTATTTCCTTGCACATCAATGATGTTAAATCATAGGGGATTCTCTTTGTTCCCTGCAATGGAGTGAGCTAATTCTGAATTGCTTAGTAATTGCTTTTTATTGCATGGTTGTCTTTGGTTTGTCATTTTGTTTTGAGTGTCTCGTGATTTAAACCAAAGACTTCAACTTAGCCAAAAAATGTGCAAGTCTACATTAGTATGTTTCTTTTTATTGTAATTATAATTAGTATGGATGAACAAAATAATGACAATACAATATTTGTGATAATGGAATATTTGTCGAAATAGCATCGATGACTTCGGTCAATGTGCTTATGTGTCAATGTGGTGTTTGCCCATGCATGTTGAAGATGTCATGCACAACAAGTAATCCTGGATGTCAATTTTGTGTTTGCCCAAATAGGAAAAAGGTTTGGATACGTAATTATATTTTATGATTTAAAAATAATTTGACAACTAATTAATCATTTTATGAAGAAATGATGTACATTTGGTATTGCAGGGAAATAGTGGATGTAAATATTTTCGGTGGGTCAATCAAACCACATTTACATCTACCCCATCTACATCTATACCTGATGTAGGAAATGAGTGAAACTTGTGCAAGGCTCGAGAGGCAACTAGTGTTGCCAAGATTGCTTCAATGGTGAAAGTAGAAATCATATTTCTACGATGCCTTCTTTGTGTAGTTTGTGCACTACTTTTTTGGGACCATATGCGTAAATGTGGTTAACAAAGGGCTATTGTAGATACTGATTTTTTTTAAGAATTTCTAGTAGACACACAAAGAACATGCACATAAACATGACAAATCAGAAACATAAATGTAGATATCACAACAGTTGAGAAACATAAATGTAGGCATCACGGTCACAATTTTTTGGAGACACAACATAATTGAATGGTATACCCAGACAATGTAACACGTCTGGTATACCACTCAATTATGTTGTGTTTCTAAAAAATTGTGACCATGATGCCTACATTTATGTTTCTCAATTGTTGTGTCCCAGGACCCCTTATGACCCTTTACGATCCCTAATAACACATCTTAGAGGTCTTAAAATGTCATAAAGGGTCATAAGAGGCTCCTAGGAGGGGTCAGATGAGCTTCCACCTTCACATGGTTGGCCTTGTTAAGTAGAGAATGTTAAACTATTCTCAAAATAAAGAGAAGTACAATAATTTAAGATCTCAATCTATGTACAAAAAATATATATCGATCCATCTCAATGGCTACCAAATCAACAAATCTCTGCCAAGAACCTAGTCACAAAGAAACACCACAAACCGCATAGTGAACCCATTGTGAAAAGGCATCCAATGTCTCATAAGTCGCATCAAATGACCCACTTTCTGTAATCTATCTCTCAGCTCGGTTCACCAAGAAGAAGACTTCTCCCAAGCCATCACATCTAACTCAATAATCCACGAGCCACTAACAAATCTACTGCAAAGTCATCTCCAAATGATCCATAACCAAATCATGAGTAGGAACCAGAACTACAAGAACACCCTTCTGAATCGATACCAACCCGATCGACAAATATATATATTTTAAAAAAAAACTAATTTGCATCACAATTGAGACAGCCATTAAACAACAATGGTTATCTGTCGAAACAATCCAACATCCAGCCGTCACATGTACAACATCGTTGTCGGTAAAAAACAATAAATGATGGATGGCCGTCGTAAAATTTTGATGGTTCTTCGTTGCATGTACAAAATAGTTATCGTTAAAAATTACAAACAACGTATATCCATTGCACTTTTCTGACAGATATCCGTCACACTAACAGCATCTCCATTGGCAAATAAATTACAAACAATGAAAACCCATCGGAATGTTCTGACGGGTCACCATCATTGTTATTTTTTGCAACGGATAGGCGTCACAAATTGGATGACCATAAATAGGTCCAATGCTAGGTTTGCCTTGTTGGCACCCCCTTATTGTGACGTTCGATGTCATCGTAATTACGATGCCAATCGAAACCGTCAATTTTTTTGACTACAAAACTATGATGTTAGGTGGTGTCGTTATATCAACGGTAAACCATCCCAATTCAGATGACCTTTCATCGGAAAAAGGTCTCAAATGTACTAGTGTAAGCATAAATAGAAGCATAAACATGCCACATAGATTGTTTGACAAAATGATTGCAAGATTACTAAGAATGGAAATGTGTTGATGTTTGTAGCATCGGTTAGATAAATAATATTGACTATATGATTATTATGAGAAATGATTTATTATATATATACATATATATCAATACATAAAATAATTGATATTACTATATATATATATATATATATATATATATATATATATATATATATATATATATATATATATATATATATATATATATATATATAAAGTTAGATTATAATTACTCTCATAATAACTAAATAGTTAAATTGATAAAATAGATTAATGAATAGACATGTCCCATGAAGGGACATGTCTCTTCTTGTCCTTGTCATGTATAAATATAAAAAGATCGATGCATTTGGAAAACACATAAAATCAGGTAGTGCTATTACATTTGCAACGATCCTAAAAACCTTAACATGGTATCATAGCCAAGTTGCAAATGTTAGAGAGTAGTTTTTTGATGGTGAATGTGTGATTGTCTCAGAAAATATAGTCTCAGTACGAGGAGGTCATATCTCACAAATACACTATTGGATTTTTCTAAATTTTGGATATGTTGGTGATATACAAATTTAGAAGAATCTCACTAGAGTGATTGGCGAAAAAATATTGGGTTCAAAATTTATGACCAACTGTGTACGTACGGGTCTATGCAAAATCTATAAAAGAGTGAGGTTCCTTCTTTAAAAGCCTAACTGCTTGAAGGGAGATTTGATAAGATTGAAGGTTGTCATAGCGTATAGAACCTTAATTTGGATATTCAAGATAGGTCATGTGAAGAATCCTGGTAATGTTCAAGATCGACTATATCATTCTGTGAATTTGCATAATATTTTCTATATGGGCTCACCTTACAAAATGAAATACTTGAAATTTATAAAAGATAAGTATTCCATGTTTTATTAATGCACATAATTTTTTAAGTTTGTAATTCATGTTATACTATTGGTTAGTAAAATATTGTATGCTTCTATCATTGGTATTTTCAGGACCAAGATAGTTTAGTGAGCTATTTGTAATCTCTCTCTGACATACCTTCAGGATGGAAGCACAATAAAATTTCATTCAAGGGAGAAAGAACTTAATGCTTGAAAATGAAATGATGATTGGGACCGGATGTAGAGGGAGTCTGACATTTCAAAAGAAGACAAGAGGTTGATACAAGAACTTGAGCTTTAGAGGGATTTCAAAAGTCCATATGTGTGACTATATGATTTTAATGGGCCTACCTCCTGTGTACATCATAAGGAAGTGACGACTTCCAAATGATTATCACTTGTATTTTTAGAAGTTATTGGAATGTGATGATCTTACAATAACTTAAATCATGATATACATTATTTATAATGTTGAAATAGATCATGATGGATTAAATCAATAATTAAGCGTTAGATGTCATTAAATTGATGGTCTATGAGTAGTTTGTAGATATATGATAGGTATTTGGTGAATATCATGTGTTGATATTTTGCGGGCCAGTACCTTATTGAGTACTTGGTGAATATCATATGTTGATGTTCTGATAGGCCAATACTTAGTGTATTTGGTGAATGTCATGTGTTGACATTCTGATAGGCCAATACTCAAAATATCAAATGGATAGAATCACCAATGGTGGCAATCAACATGAGAACTTACAGATAGAATCACTGATGGAGGCAATCCACTTGAGAGCTTGTGGATAGAATCGGTGATGGCAGCAATCCACCCGAGAACTTGTGGATAGAATCATAGATGGAGGCAATCCACCTGAGAACTTGTGGATAGAATCGCAGATGGAGGAAATCCACCTAAGAAATTATGGATAGAATCACCGATGGAGGCAATCCACCTAAGAACTTGTGGACAGAATCGCCGATGGAGGCAGTCCACTTGAGAACTTTTGGATAGAATCATCGATGGAGGCAATCCACCTGAGAACTTGTGGGTAGAATTGTTGATGGAGGAAATCCACACATTGAGACTATGTTTCTATTGATCTTACATCTTGAGGATGATGCCTTTATTTGTTACATAATATGATTGATGTTGTCAAGTGTCTTAAGTGTTGATATTGAATTGATTTATCCTCCCTAGCTAAGAGGGAGTGTTGATGTTTATAGCATCGGTCAGATAAATAATAATGACTATATGATTATTATGAGAAATGATATACATATATATATATAGTGGGATGCCCTTAGCTCTGACATGTCCCTCGGTAATAGGGGCATGAAGATCAAAATTAGAAACATGTTGATAAAGAGGAATGAATCTAAGCTTAATATCTTGTATATTATGAAACTATATATATATATATATATATATATATATATATATATATATATATATATATATATATAATTTTATAATATACAAGATATTAACCCTAGATTCATTCCTCTTTATCAACATGTTTCTAATTCTGATCTTCATGCCCCTATTATAGAGGGGCGTATATATATATATATATATATATATATATATATATATATATATATATATATATATATATATATATATATATATATATATATATATATATATATATATATATATATATATATAGACAGTTAGATTATAATTACTCTAATAATAAATAATTAGTAAAATTGATCAAATAAATTAATAAATAGACATGTCCCATGAAGGGACAAGTCTCTTCTTGTCCTTGTCATGTATAAATACAAAGAGATCAATGCATTTGGAAAATACATACAATCAGGCAGTGCTATTACATTTTCAATGATCCTAAAAACCTTAATAATATGTCTTCATGAAATTTCAAGAAAATTAATTAGTAGATGTTGTGTGTGTGAATTTTGTACCTAGTTGTAGACACAACACTTCAGTAAAACATTAGAGGTTAGAAAAAATCAAAATATGAAAATAAGAACAATATAGCTAACTAGACAATTTACTACCTTCTAGTAGGTGTGAGTATGGTATTCTTAGATTAGACTGAGATTAGTGACAATGCAACACCTAAACGAAGGATTTAAATGATGAAAGCAATAAAATATGAATGCAAATTAATCTATTTTTTTAAATTTTTGATGCAATAAGATGAGAAAAACTTATAATAAACTAATCTAAATGGATTGAAATGATATGAAAATTAAGCTAACAATGATATGAAATATGAAACTAAAATGAATTGAAAACAAGATTGATCTCACAAAATGTTGATTCCCAAGAAGCTTGATGATTCCTCTGATGTCAATTCGCCAGAGTAAGTATGCAAATTCCGTGGATTATTTGTAAAGAGCTAAACCTTGATTTTATAGAAATCTAGGGCTTGAGGGTGCATGGAAAAAATCATAAATCACTCTTGATGAACTCTAGTTGATTTTTGAGTTAACAAGAAATTAGAAATAGATAACTCATAAAATCATGCAGGATAAGATAGTTCTTCCACTAGGAACTCGTAGTGTAGCTCATGTTCAGGCTATTGTAATAAAGTAGATAATGTTGCCATTGCATCGACAACCTTATTCTCTATTCTAGGTATTTTCTCAAATGTGATAGATATGAAATACTTCTTTAGATCATCTACCATTCTCTTGTATGGAATGAGCTTTTCATCTTTAGTTTGGTACACATCATTGACTTGATGGATTACAAGTTGTGAGTCTCTATGAATGTGAAATTTTGTTACTCTCCACTCAATTGCCATTTTCATGCCATTAAGAAGGGATTCATATTCAAAAATATTGTTTGTGTAAGGAAACTTGATTCGAAATGCTTTTTGGATTGAGTATCCTTGAGGATTTATGAACAATATGCCTGCTCCAGATCCATTTGGTGTATAGGAGCCATCAAAGAATAACTGTCATTCTCTAAAAGAAAGATTCATGATAGAGGAATCTGGGAATTCCATTTGCATTGGTGTATCATCAAATAAAGGTGCATCTGTTAATTAATCAGTAATAACTTGGCCTTTAATAACTTTTCTTTCAACATATTCAATGTCAAATTCACTTAAGAGCATGACCCATTTGGCTAATCTACCCGTGAGGGTAGCTTTGCTTAGTAGGTACTTTAGTGGATCAATCTTAGATACTAAATGTGTAGTATGAGCCAACATATAATGTCTTAGTTTCTATGATGCGAAGATCATAGCTAAACAAGCCTTTTCAATCATAGAATAGTTCTTTTCATATGCCACCAATGTTCTATTGATATAGTATATAGCTCTTTCCTTTTTATTCTCATCATATTGTGCAAGAAATGCCCCCAGTGATGTATATGTTGTGGAGACATATAAGATCAATGGCTTCCCTTGAATGGGATGCATCAAGATAGGAGGATTTGATAGATACTTCTTGATATGATCAAAATTATTTTCACATTCCTCGCTCCATGAAAATATCCACCTTTATGTAATGTCTTTGTAAAAGGTTGTGATATGTCTGCTAGCTGAGATATGAAGCGTCTGATAGATTGAACTCTACCTTGCAATGTCCTCATTTGACTGATGTTCTCGGGAGGTTGCATCTCCATTATAGCCTTTACTTTAGCTGGATCAACTTCAATGCCCTTCTTTGAAACTATGTATCCTAAGAGCTTTCCAAAAGTGACACCAAAAGCACACTTCTTAGGATTTAGTTTGAGACTAAATTTTTCCATTTTGTCTAGTATCTTGCTCAAGTCATTTAGATGTTCAGCTCTAACCATAGATTTTGCTAAAGTATTGTCAACATAATCCTCCATAGTCCTATGCATCATGTCATGAAAAATAGAAGTCATAGCTCTTTGATATGTAGCACCAGCATTCTTAAGCCCAAATGACATGACATTCTAGCAGAAGGTACCCCATGCACATGTAAAAGCAGTTTTCTCTTGATCCTCTGGAGCAATTTTTATTTGATTATATCTAGAAAAACCATCCATTAAAGAATACATCTCAAAGCCCATAGTCATGTCTACTATCATATCAATGTTAGGTAATGGAAAATCATCCTTAGGGCATGCTTTGTTTACATCTCTGAAATCGATGCACACTCTTATTGATTTGTCTAGTTTAGAAATAGGTACAATATTAGAGATCCATTTCACATAATCAATAACTCAGATAAATCTAGCTTTTAGGAGCTTCTCTAATTCAAATTTTACCAAGAGTGCAACATGTGGATGCATCTTTCTCAATTTTTGCTTAATAGGTTTAACATTTAGAGCTATAGATAAATGGTGCATTATAAGATCAGGATCCAATCCTGGCATATCTGAATATTTTCATGCAAAGTTGATCTTTTTCTCTGTTAAGAATGTTGTAAATTTTTGCTTTTCTTCTTCTGATAAGGATTGTGCTACATGGATCAACTGTGGTTCTTTTGTTGTTCCCAAATTGATAGATTGAGTGGGCTCAATTAGAACTGGAGATCTATCCTATAAATGACTTAGAAGGACATCAAATAGCTCATCTTTAGGCACCTCAGAGAGGTTTTCACCTTCAGATACATCTTTTATTTTTACTTTTGTAGGTTCTGAGACTGCCACAAAGTGGTTTTCACCCTCAGAACTCCTTTTCTTTTTATTCTTCTTCTTATTTTTCTGACTAAGATACTTGATGTCTGACTCCATCATGCTTACACTCGATTCACTGATGAAAGTCCTCATAGGTTCAACTGCATTTAGGTAGCAAGCAAGGGCATGGTCATTGGGAAAGGTATAAATACCTTGGATCAAGTTGGTGGATGTGATGTCAAGAAGATCAGGGCATTGGATAGTCAAAGTGGTGAAAGATTGGGAAAGAGTGTTTATGGATATGGATCTATCATCACTGTTCCTAACCCGATGCTTGAGTTCAAAGGTGATATTACAACTTAAGACATTCAATTCATGAATAGGCTCAATGTCATTGTGGAAATCTACTTTAGCCATCGGTGGATCAGACTCGATAAGTTCATCATTTCTCTCTAGACTTACGTTAGGTTGAGGTGCATATTGGTGAATAACATCAACATTCTTTTCTGTAACAAGTTCATTTGGTTCTGGAATGACTCCCCATTCATAGTCATTTGATTCATCTTCTATTTCTTCATCTAGACCTCTAGGAAATCTGAGAACATGAGTAAAGTCAGGATGAATAACCTGAGAAGGATTTCCCTCATATTCTAATTTGAATTCATACTCATGGGAATCTATCTCAGAATAACTACCACCTTCCTCTTTTTGATTGCCTTCGAGATTAGTTGGTTCTTGTGTTGCAACTATCTCTTGCTCTATAGTAGGTTCTTGTGTTTCTACTACATTAATTCTTTTTATTGGATCATCTTCAGCTTCAAGGAAGTCTTTTATTTCTTTAGGAAAACACTCAGAAGGAATGACTTCATCAGTGGTGTCTGAATCATCACTATCAGATTGTTTAGTTATTTCTCCTTTTAGTTGATTTGCTATGAAAGGCTCAATCTTTTCTAATACATGCGGGGAGTTCTTGCTAAGATAGAAAGGTTTCTTTGTGTATCCTAGACCTGTTGTATTCTTGTTTTCTCAGCCACGATGATCAAGAGGTGACAACAGAACTTTACCCTGTAGTCCTAGAGGTCCTTTTCCTTTATATCCCATCTTTGTAATCAATTTATCCCCTGGGCCATATGACTTAGATGGGATATTCGGTATTTTAGCATCACATTTTTGGACAACTTGAGATTTAGGTTCCTCTTTGTATAGCCATGAAAGCACAACTTCATCCTCTTCAAACTCTTGTTTAGATACTTGTTCTGCAACAAAATTTCCTTTATATGCTTCAAGAGGTTCTTTAGACTCTAGCTTGGACTATTTTAGAGTTTTCCCATAAGACTTAGGAGAGATAGGGAGAGATGTCAAAGATAAGACTAGCTCTATAGTATATTCTCCCATACCATTTTCTTTGATCTTAACCTCTTTAGTGATGTCTTCCATCTTGGATGTTGAAGCAATGTCTAGCTGCTTAGTGGAAGATTCTCTATTATTGGGAAGAAGTTTATCAACACTCTCTTTCAAGGTATTGCAAGTTGTATATAGATCAGCTGGAATTGTCACCTCAAATCCTTCACAAGGAAATTTCAAACATTGATGGAATGTAGAGGGAATGGCTTCCATGTCATGTATCCAGGGTCTTCCTAGGAGGATATTGTAAGCCAAAGGTAGATCAAGAACTTGACATATAGTATCTCTGATGATAGGACCTGCTCTAATAAGTAGGGCAATAGTTCCCTTAGAAGATCTTTCTTGCTCATCATATGCTTTGATAGTTATCTTCTTCCTAGGATCAATGGCCATTTTTGAAAATCCCAATTGTGTAATCAAGCTGAAAGAACAAATGTTTAGGCCAGTGCCTCCATCTATCAACACACGTTTGGCACGATGGTTTTGGATCAAGACTTCAATATGAAAAGGTTGGTTATGCGAATGACTCGAGGAGTTATCATCTTCCTCTGAAAAGGAAATGTATTGTGGAGACGTAAGATGACCAACCATAATCTAGAATTTGTCTAAATCAAGGTCATCAGGAACATTGGATCCGAGTAGAGCTTTGTCTAGAATGGCTCTATCAGCTAGAGATATCTAAAGAAACTCAAACATGGAGATTTTAGCATTTATGTGTTGGAGTTGTTGGACAATACTCTATGAAGTAGGCCTCGTGTCTTTAGGATTTGAAGATTTAGATATAGCCTTCTGTTTAGAAGCAGATGAAAGATTGAAAGGCACCTTAGGAACATTTGATGATTCTGGTATTTGTCCTTGTAGGTGTGCCTAAACTTGTGATCAAGTAACTGCATAAGCTGATTGATTATCTCTATCTCTTCTTACAATTGTGATGACAATGCAATGCTTAGATAGGCATGGTTCAACCATATTGATAACAACATTATTTCCTGAGTAGGCATAATTGACTTAAGCACCCATATTAGGTTGAGAAGAAGAATCTTCTTTACCATGTTTAGGAAATGGTTATGTGAATTTTGTATTATTTTTATTGCTCTTATGATTGTCAATCATGATGTCACCATTATCAATTTTGTCTTGTATAATGTGCTTCAAGTGGATATAGTTATTAGTCTTATGACCTTTATTGCTATGGAATTCACATAAATAGTTCTCTCTCCACCATTTTAGTTTAGGTTCTAGATCAAAGACTTTCATCTCAGGCAAGTAGATGATTTTGTTTTCCAATAGAGTTTTCATGGTAGATTCTAAGGATTCTCTAAGAGGAGTGAATTTGCGATTAGGATATGTAGCCCAAGGTTTGTAATCATATGACTTTTTGTTGGACTCTGTGGCTTTGGCTTCAGAAGCTTTGATTGGTTGGGTACCAACAGTAAGATTGAAAGTAGGTGCCTTAGATGGGGCATGGATATTATCAACAACGCCATCTATGACAATGCCTTTATTCTTGTTCTAGTTTTTGTTCTTGTCCTTAGAACTAGATCTAGATTCATACTTGTCTTTTTGAAGTGATATGTCTCCTTTTTGCACAAGTAATTTCTCAATTTTGATTGCATTATCTACCATCTTGTCAAAAGATGTATGATTTTTCATTTGTAAAGGGTAGTTGATTTCTGGAACAAGATTGTTGATGAAGATTTCCAGCTTCTCAGTTTCTGGAATAGGTCTAGCATATAGAGAAAATTTCTTCCTCCACCTCTTGAGAAATGTCGAGAATGGTTCTCTTGGATATTGTTTCAGATTGCAGATGTCGATCATGGTAATCAGATGTTGAATATTGTAGGATTATTGTTGATAGAATAGTTTGATTAAATCCTCAAAAGTTTTGATAGTAGGGGGCATTCTAGAGAACCAATGAATGGCTGCTCCTCCAGAGATCGAGGGAAAATACACATTAAGTAGGTTGGTTCATGCATAAACTCCATAGATTGAGTACAAAATTCTCTGACATGATCTTGAGGGTCAGAGTTTCCATCATACTTATCATATTTAGGCATCTCCACTCTTTTAGGGAATGGTGGCATGTAAAAGTCTTTATCAAATGGAAAAGGACATAGAGCCTCCATGGAGAACTCTTTAGGTTCCTTTTCTTTCTCAAGTTTGTTAAGTTTGAATTGCATGGCATCCATTTGTTTCATCATAGCCATGATAGGAGTTTCTTCCTCATGTGTAATGATATCTTTCACATTAAAGTTTGGAGGAAGTTTAGCTCCTTGATGAGCTAACTCTAGAAATTATGCTTCTCTATCTTCCTTCAAGAAATGTTTCATCATTCTTTTGAAGTCATCATCATTTTGATATCGAACAATTTCAAAAGGTGTAGGTTCTCGATCCATACTATGTCGAGATTGGTGTCCTTGAGACCTGTGATGTGTCCCTCCGTGAGACATGTTAGGATTTTTAGGGCTCCCTAGATTAGATTGAGGTGGGGTGTGTTGATTACCTCTGTGAGTTGATGGAGGAGGTATGTAACTAGTTTTCAATAAAAAATTGCCAAGACCGTCATCTTCATAAAGACCAAAATTGTAGAGTTGTTCAAGAGTTGGGGCCTAGAGAGTATTCAGAGGTATTGTATGGGATACCTCTCCATATTTCTTGTGTGACGAAGCTTTGGTTTCCACCATTAACCTTGGGTGAAGCCAAAGAATAAGATGAAGACAACTGAAGAATGAATTGATTCTAGAAGATCAAATGATGCAACCTTGTCAAGATTGAAGTGATTAAAGAATAGATCAGATGTAAATGAAGGATACTATGCCACAATAGTGTGGGTAGATGCCCAATAGATAGTGGGCATGAGCTCACAACACTTAGCCGTTTAGTAAAAAGATTGAATTTTGAAGATAATTGTGACAAGGTTTTGACACAAGATTGAAAAGAATCAAATTGATAAATCAGAAGGCTAAATCAAAGTCAAGTGACCACTTTAGGAAAATGAATGTATTCGTTATAGGTTCTGCTCTATTCCTGACATAATGATTTGTTTGATAGATTCTAGAAATAGGCTGTAAAATTGGATTTATGACAAATTTGACCAATCTCTAACAACTTTGATTTTGAATTTGATACGAGTTTTGAAATTTTAGGATGACTTTTGACACTAGAAAGGATTTTTGCTTCAGATTTGCAATTTTTTAGTTTTCAGTACCAGTTTGTTTGCAATTTTTTCTATTCAATTTTTGAAGATCTGTGTAAAAGTTTGTCTCAAGTAACCAAGAAGATATCAAGCATGCAAAATAGCAAGCAAGAGAAGTAAGCAATCATATGAAAACAATGAACAATGGAAAAAGAAACCTTGCACATGAACAAGCAATAGTGACTTATTGTGCTAATCCCTAGAAGTGCTAATTGTGTATGTTCCAAAAAGTTTATCCATAATGCACATATTCCTAGAAAAAAAAAATTGGCCTCACTAGGGTTTGTAGTAATGGTCTGACTCTGCAACTTTTGTGATCTCAAGAGGGAGAACTCCAATCCAGGTGCACCAGAGTTTTGACATAGTCTGAGAAATTAATCAATCAGGAGCTAATAGGGAGATCTGACAGCCCAACAAGAGACCACACCTGTGAAGATTTCCTCCACAAGGACATTTATATAGCGGCTGCTGCTACCATGGTGAAAATGGCTATTACCGCTTGAGGTTCCATCCATGTGGTTGACCCAATTAAGGGAATGTCCACTACAGTTAACCCTCTCTAAAGGTGAATCACAAAAGATACCACAAGGAGACTATATCAGATTCAAGGATCTAGGTTTCTGGTACTATCCAAAAAGGAAGTAAAGCATACTCCCCTAACCTATTCACTTCACTAAGACAAAGTACATAGATTAATTCAACATGCTAAGGCCAAGATTATCTCACAAAGATCTATGACATCAACCTCTTATGATCTATCAACCTCTTCGAGGAGAGAATGTATCAATCAAAAGTTGAAGACACATGAATCTAGTAGAACGTGAGACTTTCTCAGTACCTTCCCTACTTACAAGGGGATCCTTCGTCAAGAGGAGCTTCACATGAATAAACAAGAAAAAGAAGCTCAATCTCTCAAGATCATCCACAAATAGTGTTCATAGGGCCTATTTACTATGTGTAACAGATATGCAAAAAGCAAATCTATGTTCGTTTTATAGCCCAAAATTGAAGTCTGATTTATGAAATCGGGAAAGGCACTCAAGCTAGACACGTGCGATATTCATTTTATGTCCAAATTAAAATGTTTTTAGATGTAGTAGAATACCTGAATTCCCTCGCAATGCGCTTAGTAGATTTTACTTGATTTTTAGCTTTGTTAAGCAATCTCGCGCAAGCAAGCCACAAACTCTCCGACAAGAAAACAAGCAAACAAGATATGCAACGTATATTCAACTTATGAAAACCCTAGGGTTAGATCTGAAAATAAATTATTAGGAGCAATAATAACCAGCAACTAATTCAAATGACAACTCATATCATTCATTCAACCATGTGAAAAATAAGTGCATACCCATCACAAAATTTTATTTTTTGTTGCATTTGACCTAGTCAACAAGATCTAATTTTTTTCATATGATTTCGGCCACAAAAATAGAAATGCAAAATAGAGACCCCTACTAAAAAATAGAGAGATTTTCAAAAATGTAAAATTTTTAGAAAAATCTCTTCATTTGTGCCCTAGGGACCCATTTTACCAAAATAGACTAGTTTTTATAAATTGACTATTTGAGCTATTATATTGCATCCAAATTTAAAACAAAAAGAATGGACCCCCTGTAGAATTTAAAGAGCTTTCTGAAAAAGTAAAATTTTTAAAAAAATATGCTGATTTGCGTCAGAAATTAATTTTTTCTAAAAAATCAAGAAAAATTATTAAAAATTCAAAACATCTCAGAAAAATCTGAATCTTTTATTGAAGCTTCCATGATATGTCTCCAACCTACAAAAAAAAATTTAGACCAAAAATCTAAACCGTTTGGGAGATAAAATTAAATCTTTGAAACTTTAGGGTTTTAGCTCCAAAAAAAAATCAAAACCAACATGTAAAGGTGGGTGGCCCCACGGTGGGTGCTAGATATGTCCATGTGAATTTTGTACCTAGCTTTAGACACAACACTTCAGTAAAACATTAGAGGTTAGCAAAAATCAAAATATGCAATTAAGAACAATATAGCTAACTAGGCGATTTGCTGCCTTCTAGTAGGTGCGAGTATGGTATTCTCAGATTAGACCAAGATCAGTGACAATGCAACACCTAAATGAAGGATTTAAATGATGGAAGCAATAAAATATGAATGCAAATTTATCTATTTTTTTTATTTTTGATGCAATAAGATGAGAAAAATTGATAATAAATTAATCTAAATGGATTGAAATGATATGCAAATTAAGCTAACAATGATATGAAATATGAAACTAGAATGAATTGAAAACAAGATTGATCTCACAAAATGTTGATTCGCAAGAAGCTTGATTATTCCTCTGATGTTAATTTGCTAGAGTAAGTATGCAAATTCTGTGGATTATTTGTAAAGAGTTGAGCCTTGATTTTATAAAAATCTAGGGCTTGAGGGTGCATGGAAAAAATCATAAATCACTCTTGATGAACTCAGGTTGATTTTTGAGTTAACAAGAAATTAGAAATAGATAACTCATAAAATCATGCAAAATCATGCAAGAACAACTTTTTAACTCAAATCAAAAGTTTAGATCAACTTTAAACTTAAAATAGATGTTGAGTTTCGAAAAGATAACAACTTGAATTGATTTTTTGATTTAAAGTTTAACTGCTCTTTAAATGTGCACAAATAATCATGAATTAATTAAATAAATAAAGTGATTTATCTTCAACTTAACTGATTTTAAATTTAAAAATAACTGATTTGTGGGTTAATCAATTATTTTAATCAAACTTTTATTCAAAACTATATTATTAAATATTGACAACTTGGATATAATCAATTAAATAAATATTTAATCAATTATTCGTAGGAGATTTGATTTATTGTCAAAATTAAATAATATAATTAGGAATAAATAGAATTAAATGTAATTAAATAATTAAGTGGCAGTATTAAATCTGATTAATTAAATATTCAGAATATTCAATTAATCAAACTTTAAGATAAATAAGATTTATTGCCAAATAATAATTAAATTAAAGATAATTAGGATAAATAGGAATATTACTAGGAATATTCCCCGATGTAGAATTTAGGATAAAATCAATTAAAATTTGATAATGTGCAGATGTGCCTTAGGTTAAGACTTTGATGTCGATTTCATTCGAATTGAAGATGTAGGAGGTTAATGAACCTATAGACCATTTTTGGGGTATTACAGATGTGACACCAATCGAAGCTATTATTACTTCTTTGAAATGGAAATGGAAGATAAAGTGCTAAAGATTAGGTTGTGGAGTTAAAGGAAAGTATAGCACCAAAGACATGTTGGAACAACAAAAGTTAGAAAGAATGGTAACACAACCTAAGATGATATCAAGGAAGGAGGAGAGATAAGGGATGAATTCTTCAAAAGAAGAAAATCCATGGAGGGTGGGAATATGAAGAGGCATATGAAAGGCGAAGAATGTGATGGGTCAGGGAAGATTAATAGATACAAAGGAAATGCATAGAAATACATTGGTATAGAAAAAGTAGGAAGAGATCTAGCTTGAGAACTTAGTGTGTTATTATGAGGTGAGTGAAAGAAATTAAGAAAGAGATTTGGAGTATTGTGTGCTACTCAAGAATGAAGTAGTAGAGACTAGGAGGGCGAAGAAAAACTAGTGTGTGTGTGTGTGTGTGTGTGTGTGTGTGTGTGTGTGTGTGTGAGAGAGAGAGAGAGAGAGAGAGAGAGAGAGAGAGAGGTAAGAATCCATTGAATTCCATATTTGTGAATATTATTTAAAAATTTGATATGAATAAAATTATTATTTATTGTTACAATCCAATTATTTCATTGAGAACAAAGACTCTAGAGATATTTTAGTTGTGAATTTTGAGTTTGGACTTGGTAAGAGAAATGAAGGTTTCCTCTTGCATCATGTCCTTAAGATATTTGTAGCTAATACAATATTGATAATTTTTATGTAGTATAAATATCATAATGAACCTCTTTGAGTATGACATATATATTCCTCTTCCAAGTTTAGGAATTGTAGTGGGGAAACATTGAAAATAGATTTTGGCATTTCACTTTTTCAAGGATAGTGAAATAAAATAGATCTCGGATGCTTTTTTATGTTAATATATGTGATAAGCTATGTAGTAGGACGTGCCAATGCACATATAAATGGATATGTGCAGGATCATGGTATACCAAACTATGGCCTTAAGTGGCAATGAAAAATAAAAAAATTAGGGTTAGTCAACTTGACATAAAAGGTTGAACATCTTATGAACCTTATATGGAAAAGTTGTAAGAGTAGAATCTGTAGGAAATTAAATGTAGTTTCTAAACTACTAGCCCTTGTTTGAAATTTGTTTTGTTTAATTGTTCAAAATTTTAGATTTCAATGCAGTACTATGAAAATTTCAGGGAAAAGATAAAGAGTACGTGTATGTCTGACCACCTTAATCATAATCAAATGATGATGTATTTTCCCAAGATTCTAGATATAATTAGTAGACTCATGCCCGAATGTGATGCATATTTTTTTATAATTTTTGGTCAAATAAATAATTAATTATGAATTTTTCTGCTACAATGTTTTCAGAATAAAAAAACTCTCGTGTCTGACCACCTTAACTAATTCAAAATTTTACCAAATTCAAAACTTTTTTTTTCTTACAGTAGCCGAAGCATAGAATGTGACGTATGTTTTGGATTTCAAAAAGGTGAAATGGTTTGAAAGTTATAGTTGTTTTTCAATCAGTATGTCAGTTACGACTTTAAAGATAACTCAATTGAAAAATAAGTAATAATTACTTATAGAACTCAAAATTTGACAGCAATTATATCGATGGAAAGCCGATAATGTCTTTAAGAAACTCTTTTCGTTTCATTAATTTTGGGTGAAAAAAAAGTCGTTAGCTACATGGTCGAAGTCTCGCTATCAAGAACTATCTCCTGAAACATGCCTAAAGGGACCACCAACGTTTGGTAATGCCCAAGCAAATACCAAGCCTAATCGGATATCCGATACAATCCGATATCCGATAATATCAGATATCCGAAAAAGCCCACCTATTTTGAAATTTGAATTGGCCCACTTTTTCCAATTTCAAGTTACAAAAATTTATACAAATATTTTGATTTATTTAATTTCTTATACTTTAATTTATATTTCTATAAATACAAGTTAAATACATTTGAGAATGTTTGAGATAGGTTTCAGCTTCATATGAGTTAAGATACAAATTCTAGATTTCTAAGGTCAAACTGAAGCTGGAAAAAGGATTCTCAAAGGGTTTTAACTTGTTTTATCACAAATCACTTGGAACCTTAGTACACACTTGAAGGTTCTAATGTGTCAAAAGGGGTCATGGGGATTTCCTAGGGGCCCTAACATTTGATAAGGCATACTAGGACCCCTATGAAGTCCCCATGACCCCTTTTGCCACATTTGAACCCTCAAGTGTGTCCAAAGGGGTTGTAGGACCCCTTAGGACACACTTGAGAGTTCTAATGTGTCAAAAGGGGTTATGGGGACTTCCTAGGGGTCCTAACGCATGATAAGGCGTACTAGGACCCCTAAGAAGTCTCCATGACCCCTTTTGACACATTGGAACCCTCAAGTGTGTTTGAAGGGGTTGTAGGACCCCTTAGGACACATGTGAGTATTCCAATGTGTCAAAAGGGGTCATGGGGACTTCCTAGGGGTCCTAACATGGGATAAGGCATACTAGGACCCCTAGAAAGTCCATATCACCCTTTTCTACACATTAGAACCCTCAAGTGTGTCCTAAGGGTTCGCACAACCCCTTTAGACACACTTGAGCATTCTAATAGGTCAAAAGGGGTCATGGGGAGTTCCTAGGGGTCCTAGTACACCTTATAATGTGTTAGGACCCCTAGGAAGTCCCCATGACCCCTTTCAACATATTGGAACCCTCAAGTGTGCCCTAAGGGGTCCTAACATGTGATAAGGCATACTAGGACCCCTAGGAAGTCCCCATGACCTCTTTTGACACATTTGAATGCTCAAGTGTGTTCAAAGGGGTTGTAGGACCCCTTAGGACACACTTGAGGGTTTTAATGTGTCAAAAAGGGTCATGGGGACATTCTAGGCATCCTAATGCGTGATAAGGCATAATAGGACCCCTAGAAAGTCCCCATGAACCCTTTTGACACATTTGAATTCTCAAGTGTGTCTGAAGGGGTTGTAGGACCCCTTCAGACACACTTGAGCTTTCAAATGTGTCAAAAGGGGTCATGGGGACTTCTTAGGGCTCCTAACATGTGATAAGGCGTAATAGGACCCCTAGGAAGTCCCCATGAACCCTTTTGACACATTTGAACCCTCAATTGTGTCCAAAGGGGTCATCCATAACCCATTTTGACACATATGAACCCTCAATTGTGTCCAAAGGGGTCGTCCATAACCCATTTTGACACATTTGAATGCTCAAGTGTGTTCGAAGGGGACCTATGACCTGTTCGAACACACTTGAGTGTTCAAATGTGTCAAAAGGGGTCATGGAGACTTGCTAGGGGTCATAACGCATGATAAAGCATACTAGGACCACTAGGACGTCCTCATGACCCCTTTTTACACATTAGAACCCTCAAGTGTGTCCTAAGGGGTAGCGACCCCTTAGGACACACTTCAGGGTTCTAAAGTGTAAAAAGGGGTCATGAGGACTTCTTAGGGGTCCTAATGTGTGATAAAGCATACTAGGACCCCCAAAAAGTCCCCATGACTCATTTCAAAACACTGAAACCCTAAAATGTGTCCTAATGGTTTGTACGACCCCTTCAAACAAACTTGAGAATTCCAATAGGTCAAAAAGGATCATGGGGAGTTCCTAGGGGTCTTAGTACACCATATAACGTGTTAGGACCCCTAGGAAATCCCCATGACCCCTTTCGACATATTGGAACTCTCAAGTGTGTCCTAAGGGGTCCTATGACCCATTGGACACACTTGAGGGTTCTAATGTCTCAAAATGGGTCATGGGGACTTCTTAGGGGTCCTAGTATGCCTTATCACGTGTCAGGACCCCTATGAAGTCCCCATGACCCCTTTTGACACATTAGAACCCTCAAGTCTGTCCTAAGGGGTCCTACAACCCCTTCAGGCACACTTGAGGGTTCAAATGTGTCAAAAGGGGTCATGGAACTTCATAGGGGTCCTAGTACACCTTATCACATGTTAGGACCCCTAGGAAGTCCCCATGAACCCTTTTGACACATTAGAATCCTCAAGTGTGTCCTAAGGGGTCCTACGACCCCTTAGGACACACTTGAGGGTTCTAATGTGTAAAAAGGGGTCATGGGGACTTGCTAGGGGTCCTAGTATGCCTTATCACGTGTTAGGACCCCTAGAATGTCTCCATGACCCTTTTTGACACATTTGAACACTCAAGTGTGTTCGAAGGGGTCGTAGGACCCCTTCAGACACACTTTAGCATTCAAATATGTCAAACAGGGTTAGGACAACCCCTTCAGACACACTTGAGGGTTCAAATGTGTCAAAATGGGTCATGGGGACTTCCTAGGGGTCCTAGTATGCCGTATCATGTGATAGGACCGCTAAGAAGTACCCATGACCCCTTTTGACATATTTGAATGCTCAAGTGTGTCTTAAGGGGTTGTAGGACCTCTTCAGATGCACTTGAGCATTCAAATGTGTTAAAAGGGGTCACAAGAACTTCCTAGGGGTCCTAGTATGCCTTATCAAAGGTTAGGACCCCTATGAAGTCCCCATGACCCCTTTTGACACATTAGAACCCTCAAGTGTTTTCTAAGGGGTCTTACAACCACTTCGAACACACTTGAGCATTTAAATGTGTCAAAAGGGGTCATGGGGACTTGTTAGGGGTCCTAGTATGCCTTATCACATGTTAGGACTCTTAAGAAGACCCTGTGACCCTTTTTGACACATTGGATTCATCAAGTGTGTCCTAAGGGGTTGTAGGACCCCTTAGGACACACTTGATGGTTCCAATGTGTCAAAAGGGGTCACAGGGACTTCCTAGGGGTCCTAATATGCCTTACCACATGTTAGGACCCCTACGAAGTCCCCATGACCCCTTTTGGCACATTAAAACCCTAAAGTGTGTCCTAAGGGGTCTTACGACCCTTTCAAACACACTTGAGCATTCAAATACGTCAAAAGGGGTCATGGGGACTTCCTAGGGGTCCTAGTACACCTTATCACATGTCAAGACCCCTAGGAAGTCTCCATGACCCCTTTTGACACATTTGAACCATCAACTATGTCCTAAGGGATCATAGGACCCCTTAGGACACACTTGATGGTTCCAATGTGTCAAAAGGAGTCATGGAGACTTCTTAGTGGTCCTAGTATGCCTTATCATGTGTTAGGACTCCTAAGACATCCTCATGACCTGTTTTGACATATTAGAACCGTCAAGTGTGTCCTAAGGGGTCCTACGACCACTTTGGAGACTTTTGAGGGTTCAAATATGTCAAAAGGGGTCATGGGGACTTTCTAGGGGTCCTAGTATGACTTATCACATGTTAGGACCCCTAGGAAGTCTCCATGACCCCTTTTCATAGATTGAAATGCTTGAGTGTGTCTGAAGGGGTCCTATGACCCCTACCGACACACTTGAGCTATCTGATGTGTCAAAAGCAGTCATGGGGACTTCATAGGGGTCCTACTATGCCTTATCCTATGTTTGGACCCTTATGAAGTCCCCATGACCCTTTTTGACACATTTAAATGCTCAAGTGTCTCCGAAGGTGTCCTACGACCCCTTTGGACACACTTGATCATTCAAATGTGTCAAAAGGGGTCATGGGGACTTTCTAGGGGTCCTAGTATGCCTTATCACATGATAGGACCCCTAGGAAGTGCCCATGACCCCTTTTGATAGATTGAAATGCTTGACTATGTCTAAAGGTGTCCTACGACCCCTACCGACACACTTGGGCTATCCAATGTGTCAAAAGAGGTCATGGAAAATTCATAGGGGTCCTAGTATGCCTTATCATGTGTTAGGATCCCTATGAAGTCCCCATGAACCCTTTTGACACATTTGAATGCTCAAGTGTGTTCGAAGGGGTCGTAGGAGCCCTTCAAACACACTTGATAATTCAAATGTGTCAAAAGAGGTCATGGGTACTTCCTAGGGGTCCTAGTATGTCTTATCATGTGTTAGTACCCCTCTGAAGTTCCCATGACCACTTTTGAAACATTAGAACCCTGAAGTATGTCCTAAGGGGTCCTACAACCCCTTAGGACACACTTGAGGGTTCTAATGTGTAGAAAAGGGTCATGGGGACTTCCTAGGGGTCCTAGTATGCCTTATCATATGTTATGATTGCTAGGAAGTCTCCATGACCTCTTTTGACATATTTGAGTAGTCAAGTATGTCCAAAGGGGTTGTAGGACCCCTTAGAACACACTTGAGGGTTCTAATGTGTCAAAAGCTGTCATGGGGACTTTGTAGGGGTCCTAACACGTGAGAAGGTGTACTAGGACCCCTAAGAAGTCTCTATGACCCCTTTTGACACATTTGAACACTCAAGTGTATCTGAAGGGGTCATAGGACCCCTTTGGACACACTTGAGCATTCAAATATGTCACAAGGGGTTATGGACGACCCCTTCAAACACTCTCGAGGGTTCAAATGTGTCAAAAGGGGTCATGGGGACTTCCTAGGGGTCCTAGTAATCCTTATCATGCGTTAAGACCCCTAGGAAGTCCCCATGACCCCTTTTGATAGATTTGAACCATCAAGTGTGTCCTAAGGGGTTGTAGGACCCCTTAGGACACACTTGAGGGTTCCAATGTGTCAAAAGGGGTCATGGTGACTTCTTAAGTGTCCTAGTATGCCTTATCATGCATTAGGACCCTTATAAAGTCTCCATGACCCCTTTTGACACAATAGAACCCTCAAGTGTGTCCTTCAGACACACATGAGGGTTCAAATGTTTCAAAAGTGTTCATGGGGATTTCCTAGGGGTCATAGTATGCCTTATCACACATTAGGACCCCTAGTAAGTCCGCATGACCCCTTTTGACACATTCAAACCCTGAAGGGTGTCCTAAGGGTTTGTACGACCCCTTAGAACACACTTGAGTGTTCTAATATGCAAAAAGGGGTGATGGGGACTTCCTAGGGGTCCTAGTATGTCTTATCACATGTTAGGACCCCTAGGAATTCTCCATGACCCCTTTTGACACATTTAAACACTCAAGTGTGTCTGAAGGGGTTGTAGGACCCCTTCAAACACACTTGAGCATTCAAATGTGTCAAAAGGGGTCATGGGGACTTCCTAGTGGTCCTAGTATGCCTTATCACACGTTAGGACCCTTATGAAGTCCCCGTGACCCCTTTTAACACATTATAACCCTCAAGTGTGTTTTAAAGGGTCCTATGACCCCTTCGAACACACTTGAGCATTCAAATGTGTCAAAAGGGGTCATGGGGACTTCTTAGGGGTCGTAATACACCTTATCGTGTGTTAGGACCCCTAGGAAGTCCCCATGACCCCTTTTGACACAATTGAATACTTAAGTGTGTCCTAAGGGGTCATAAGACCCCTTAGGACATACTTGAGGGTTCTAATGTGTCAAAAAAGGTCATAGGGACTTTCTAGGGGTCCTAGTATGCCTTATCATGCGTTATGACCCCTAAGAAGTCTCCATGACCCCTTTTGACACATTTGAACCCTCAAGTGTGTCCTAAGGGGTCCTACGAGCCCTTTAGACACACTTGAGGGTTCAAATGTGTCAAAATGGGTCATGGGGACTTCCTAGGGGTTCTAGTATGCCTTATCATGCATTAGGACCCCTAGGAAGTTCCCATGACCCATTTTGACACATTAGAACCCTCAAGTGTTTCCTAAGGTGTCCTACAACCCCTTAGGACACACTTGAGGGTTCTAATGTGTAAAAAGAGGTGATGGGGACTTCCTATGGGTCCTACTATGCCTTATCACGCGTTAGGACCCCTAGGAAGTCTCCATGACCCCTTTTGACATATGTGAACACTCAAGTGTGTCCGAAGGGGTCGTAGGACCCCTTCGGATAGACTTGATTATTCAAATGTGTTAAAAGGGGTCATGGAGACTTCCTAGGGGTCCTAGTATGCCTTATCACACATTAGGACCCCTATGAAGTCACCATGACCCTTTTTAACACATTAGAACCCTCAAGTGTGTCCTAAGGGGTCCTACGACCCCTTCAAACACACTTGAGCATTCAAATGTGTGAAAAGGGGTCATGGGGACTTCCTATGGGTCCTAGTATGCCTTATCATATGTTATGACCCCTAGGAAGTCTCCATGATCCTTTTTGACACATTTGAATAGTCACATGTGTCTAAAGGGGTCGTAGGACCCCTTTAGACACATGTGACTATTCAAATTTGTCAAAAGGGGTCATGTACGACCCCTTCAGACACATGTGACTATTCAAATTTGTCAAAAGGGGTCATGGAGACTTCCTAGGTGTCCTAACATGTGATAAGGCATACTAGGATTGCTAGGAAGTCCCCATCACCCCTTTTTACAAATTAGAACCTTCAAGTGTGTCGTAAGGGGTTGTAGGACCCCTTAGGACACACTTGAGGCTTCTAATGTGTCAAAAGGGGTCATGGGGACTTCTTGGGGGTCCTAACATGTGATAAGACATACTAGGACCCCTAGGAAGTCCCCATGACCCCTTTTGACACATTTGAACCCTCAAGAATGTCATAAGGGGTCCTACGACCCCTTAGGACACACTTGAGGGTTCAAATGTGTCAAAAGGGGTCATGGAGACTTTGTAGGGGTTCTAACATGAGATAAGGCATACTAGGACCCCTAGGAAGTCCCCATGACCCCTTTTGACATAGTTGAATGGTCATGTGTGTTCGAAGGGGTCTTAGGACCCCTTAGGACACACTTGAGTGTTCTAATATGTTAAAATGGGTCATGGGGACTTCATAGGGGTCCTAACATGTGATAAGGTATACTAGGACCCCTAGGAAGTCCCCATGACCTCTTTTGACATATTTGAACCCTCAAGCGTGTCAAAAGGGGTCATGGGGACTTCCTAGGGGTCCTAGTATCCCTTATCATGCATTAGGACCCCTAGGAATTCCCCATGACCCCTTTTGACACATTAGAACCCTCAAGTGTGTCCTAAGGGGTCCTACTACCCCTTAGGACACACTTGAGGGTTCTAATGTGTCCAAAGGGGTCATGGGGACTTCTTTGGGGTCCTAGTATGCCTTATCACCCGTTAGGACTGCTAGGAAGTCTCCATGACCCCTTTTGACACATTTGAACACTCAAGTGTGTCCGAACATGTCGTAGGACCCCTTTAGACACACTTGAGAATTCAAATATATCAAAAGGGGTCATGGGGACTTCTTAGGGGTCCTAACACATTATAAGGCATACTAGGACCCCTAGGAAGTCCCCATAACCCCTTTTGACACATTTGAACCCTCAAGTGTGTCATAAGGGGTCCTACGACCCCTTCAAATAAAGTTGAGCATTCAAATGTGTCAAAAGGGGTCATGGGGATTTCTTAGGGGTCTTAGTATGCCTTATCACATGTTAGGACCCTTAGGAAGTCCCTATGACCCTTTTTGACACATTGGAACCCTCAACTATGTCCTAAGGGGTCATAGGATCCCTTCAAACACACTTGAGCTATCCAATGTGTCAAAAGGGTTCATGGGGACTTGCTAGGGGTCCTAGTTCACCTTATCACATGTTAGGACCCCTAGGAAGTTGCCATAACCCCTTTTGACACATTAGAGCCCTCAACTATGTCCTAAGGGGTCCTACGATGCCTTCAGAGACACTTGAGGGTTCTAATGTATAAAAAAAGGTCATGGGGACTTCCTAGGGGTCCTAGTACACCTTATCACATGTTAGGACCCCTAAGAAGTCCTCATGACCCCTTTTGACATATTCAAACTATCAAGTGTGTCCTAAGGGGTCGTAGGACCCCTCATGACACACTTGAGTGTTCCAATGTGTCAAAAGGGGTCATGGGGACTTCTTAGGGGTCCTAGTATGCCTTATTATGTGTTAGGACCCCTAGGAAGTCCCCATGAGCCCTTTTGACATATTAGAACCCTCAAGTGTGTCCTAAGGGGTCCTACGACCCCTTAAGACACACTTGAGGGTTCTAATGTGTCAAAAGGGCTCATGGGGACTTCCTAGGGGTCCTAACACGTGATGAGACATACTAGGACCCCTAAGAAGTCCCCATGACCCATTTTGACACATTGTAAACCTCAAGTGTGTCCGAAGGGGTCAAAGGACACCTTAGGACACACTTGAGGGTTCCAATATGTTGAAAGGGGTCATGGGGACTTCCTAGATTTTCTAACGCGTTATAAGGTGTACTAGGACCCCTAGGAACTCCCCATGATCCCTTTTGACCTATTGGAATGCTCAAGTGTGTCTGAAAGGGTTGTGCAAACCCTTTGGACACACTTGAGGGTTCTAATATGTCGAAAGGGGTGATGGGGACTTTCTAGGGGTCCTAGTACACCTTATCACGTGTTAGGTCCCCTAGGAAATCCCCATGACCCCTTTTGACATATTGGAATGCTCACATGTGTCCTAAGGGGTCCTACGACCCCTTCAGACATACTTGAGGGTTTCAATGTGTCAAAAGGGGTCATGGGGACTTCTTAGGGGTCCTAGTATGCCTTATCATGCATTAGGACCCCTAGGAAGTCCCCATGACCCCTTTTGACACATTAGAATCCTCAAGTCTGTCCTAAGGGGTCCTACAACCCCTTCGAACACAATTGAGGGTTCAAATGTGTCAAAAGGGGTCATGGGGACTTCATAGGGGTGCTAGTATGCCTTATCACATGTTAGGGCCCCTAGGAAGTCTCCATGACCCCTTTTGACACATTAGACCCCTCAAGTGTGTCCTAAGGGGTCCAAGTGATTTGTGATGAAATGAGTTAAAACCCTTTGATAATCCTTTTGCTAGCTTCAGTTTGACCTTAGAAAGCCATGATGGATTATGGGAGGTAACCCTGCTGGAGGCTTGCTAAATCCTAAAATTTGGCTAAGTTTGGAATTTTTTGAAATCCCCCAAAATCTAGAATGTGCATCTTAACTCCTATGAAGCTGAAACCTATCTCAAATATCCTGGAATGTATTTAACTTTTATTTATACAAATATAAATTAAATTATAAGAAATTAAATAAATCAAACTTATACTTAAATGTTATATTTGTATAAATCCTTGTAACTTGAAATTTGAAAAAGTGGGGCAATTCAAATTTCAAAATAGGCAGGCTTTTTCGGATATCCAATATTATCGGATATCCAATATTATCGGATATCCGATTGTATCAGATATCCGATTAGGCTTGGTATTTTCTTGGGCATGTGTACTGACACCCAGGCCTACTAAAAAGTCAACACACTTTTTAGCGCATTTTTGGACGAGTGAAAAGAGGATTTTTTCACATCGCCACTTTTTGGCATACCGTGATCCTGTACATACCCACATACATATTGTAGTACCATGGAGAATTGGCACCAACAATTTCAAATATCTCATTTTTTATAACATTATATGCATAAATTAAAAATGATTTCAAAATAGAATTCATGTAAATGAATATGTTGAGGCATGTACAAGAGGGATCTGAATAGTAGTAATTTAATCACATTTAACATTCAATCATTGCCTGGTGAGGTACCTATTAAATGTACATGGTTGTGAAGTATTCCACGAAGCTATTGACCATCAATATATAGATCCATTATCCCTGGTTTGACATTCACTATTGAGCTATTGAAATACTTAGTTATCCTTGGAGAGATTAGGGTAAAAGCATAGAGTTGTGTCACATTTCAGTCTAACTTATCAACACAACTGAATTTGAGTATTTCTAACTAAAAATTAATTTTCATCAAACATATGGTCAAGTTAGATTCATTCCAGCTAAGTTAGATAAGTGCTTCAACTTTTCCAATTGAAAATGTCTATTAAATGCATGTTTTATACCAATTTGGGTCCAATTACTAAAGAAATAAAATTATTTTTAAAAAGCGATGTTTCAATAACTCCTACTCTTTTTAATGATATTTATCCAAAAATATAAAAACATCT
The DNA here is from genome assembly GCA_027943335.1 of Chamaecyparis obtusa. NCBI lineage: Eukaryota > Viridiplantae > Streptophyta > Pinopsida > Cupressales > Cupressaceae > Chamaecyparis > Chamaecyparis obtusa. The sequence goes on along the minus strand of BSBK01003684.1, from coordinate 945,396 downwards.
TTTTGTGGAGCTCAGAGTCATGAATATGCACATATAGATTTGATAGTGTTTTAATTAGACATAGGATTTGTAATTAAAAAATACTACAAGTAGGTATTTTAATAGTTGAGAAGATGTTGAGTAGGAGAAAGAGAAAAATAGTAAATCATATCAAGAAATTTTGAAAAACATATGGTTCACTAGAGGAGAGAGTCCTCTTTAAGAATGTATAATTTTTTTATTATTGGGATAGATTTGTTATGAAAAATATGTGGGAGATGAAAACTGTTGAGTTCAAGTGAGTTAGAATTTGAATTGGCACAAAAGAGAAAATATAGGTCAAAACCAATTTTTCTTTTTTTTATGCACTGGCTATATATGTCATCTATAACAAATTTTGAAATCGGAGGAAAAAAAGTTTATTTACATATAGTTTTTTGGTGGGAGCTTGACCCCCTTATTTTCAACATTTTTCAACAACTGAAAAATCGGCTTTAAAAATTAAAAAAACATACCAATTTTTATGCAAAAAAATTATTAAGAATATTAATCATAAACCTCATCCATTTTTATACATTTCATCTATTTATGTCAATTTCAAATTCCAAACAAAAATGTCACTTTTATGACATTGAAGTTGAACAATTTTAGTGTTGTTAGCCTTTTCCTTTATAAAAGTGTGACACAGGTTTGTGCTTTTACCCATTATTGTTAGAGTTTTCCTACAACAATTCCTATCATTCCTCCATTCAAGTGGTTCCCTTAAAAGCACTTTATGGTATACATTTTAGAACATCAATTGGCTGAGAGCGATTAGATAATTGATTGATTGACTTGAACTACTACTGAATATGATATACATATAAATATTATTAGAGAGAGGTTAAAGGAAGGTTTTGATCTTAAAAAAGGTAGGTGGATGCAAAGAAGACGCTAAGAGAGCCTAGATTAAGAGAGAAAATATTTCTTCTTATAAAATTATAAAACAAATTAATAAAAAATGGGAAGGACACTAAGCTATTTACATGGTTTATTTGACCATTTGACATTATAGAGTTTAAATAAGTCATGTTTCTCATCAAACTACTCTTCCATTATCTCTTTTTTGCATACATAATAATGTAATTTATGTCTTTTCTTAAGACATATATATATTTGACCCCACCCATGTGATTGATAGGTTGGAACTACAAGTATAAGAGGCTAGATAAATCTTTCTAAATATACTTCTATAAAAAAAAGACTAGTATAAAATTGAATAATAGAATAAAATAATAAGTTAAGGTTCTTTAGGACCGATATGATGAGAAAGAAGCCATGTGTGAAGATGAAGATGTATTAAATAAGAGTATTCAAAATTATCGATTAAACCAAGCTAGTTTAGCCCTATGGTAGAGGATGTTACATTGCCAAAAGTTCATCTTATTAGACACTCAAAGGAATCATATTGGACATGGTGAATACCTTATTGCATTTATAACTTATTACACTTTGGTATTTTTTGTCGATAAAGACAATCTAGATTATTATTTTTATGGTTTATTAAGTTTTTGTAACCAAACCAAATGTATAATGCATGAATACAAAACATAATAAATAGAAAATTGTTGGTTAAGATGATTTACATTGCTATTTTTATAGTTTAATTAGTTTTAGCAACCAAACCAAAGCCATGATGTATGCATATAAAACATAATAAAAACCTCTAACACAAAAACACATGAGCACATCTAAGAGCATAGATAAATCATAGATATTAAGATACAAGTACAAAACAATACACATGAAAAAGGATAAGATAGGGCCAATTTATAAATTTTAAGAAAAGGGATCTTGTAGCCAATAGATTATGGATGTCTAAAAATATAAAATTTCTTAGATTGAGCTAAAAATAAACATATAGTGGGGGAGTCTATTTTTGGCACCAAACTAAATAATTTCTAGGACCTCATTCCTTCATTTTTTATATTTTCTTGTGTAATCTAGTTTGTTCACATTATATATTAAATTTCAAAACCTATATCTTCTAGTGGATTTGAAATTTAATTAGTTTCAATTATCTTTTTTTCAGTTTTTTCTAGTAAGTATGATATTTCAATAGTTTGTACAATAGAAAGATTTCTTTCATATATTTGGTTGTTCACTACCCTCAATTAGATCTATGGGCGGAGAATCAATTTAGATCAGTCTTTTTGTTCTAAATTTAAATATTTAATTTTGGGCTCATGTTTTCATCCCTTATTAGCTGTTATGGGTGAATTAAAGAGGTTGATTTTGAAGAGGATGGTACATTGAAAAATCAATAGTAATTCAAAAGAATCATATAGGATAGCTAGAGGAAGAAAATTATATAGGATAGCTAGATGAACTTATTGAGCACATATATAATTCTTTATTGTCAAATTTACATTGGCATATTAAGTTCAAGTACATGCATGTGGAAACTCTACTATAGTACTTACAAAAATAAACAAGAAATTATTCACTTTTACAAGTCAAAAAGAGGTCTACAAATAATGATACCATAATGAATACATTTTGAAACTAAATACCCAATATTTAATTTATTTCAAATTGTATAATTAATTTAACGTCATTATTTTAAAACTTAAATATTTTTATCTAGATTAATTATTTACTTTCTTTACCATTCTATAATAGTATAAACCATATGCACCTAAAATAATATAATATAGAAACATACTAGATATAGGCTTTTAAGAAATTAGATTTAAATTTAACTTCTCTATTTTTTAATTTACCTATACATTTAAAATCATTAAAGTCTTCCATTTTATATTTAAACTGCATATAAAACTGAGTATGGTTCAAAAGCCAGCTGATCGATTTTGCTGGTAATGCAAGAGCTTTATGTACTAATAATCTCTTTTCAATATGAAAGAAAACTTTATACGCAAGATAATTACATTTGTTTGGGAGAGAACACCAAGCTAGTTCAAAAAACCATTACGTTCAACGGCTCCTAAGCCAATTCAAAAAATTGTTAAATTCAACGGCATCACAAGTAAACAAATTCTAACAAATTTGGTGTTTTGCCATATGGTTTTGAATGGCAAATAATTATTACAAATTAAACTGGAACCATCTAATTGTTCCAGATGATCAAAGCTTTTTATTGTTTCAGGTAATCAAAGCAATCTAATTGCTGGCATAATAAGCTGCCTAAGTTCATAACAGTAAGCTGCCTCTGCCACTAGAAGTTCTTCATCTTCTTTCTCTGCTGCTGAGATGGTTGTTGTTCAGGTAGATCTGTGATTTGGATTAACTGAACTGCACGTTGCTTCTTCACTGCAAAAATAATAATTATTATAATTAGATATTCATTCATTATTAGCAAGGAGATCACCCACTTGATAATTCAGATCCAAGATCCAAGATCCAAGAAAGAAAAACAAACCATTTGCAATTTGTCGGTACCCTTCTTGAAGCCTTTTCCTTGCTGCTTCAATCTTTTGGCTTAAAGATTTCTCATCAAGACTAGGAGAGCTCGATTTCTACATAAAAACAAGAAATATCCAAAACATATAAATGTGTTACCTCAGAATGAACATCTTTTGTGCTTAAACCGTATTAAATGTAATAAACATCACATCAAATTTCAATTTTGAAGTCTTCAATTCCATTTTCACAGTAAAAGTTTACTTACATGTGGTGAAGGAAGTGGAAGAGAGGCAGGCTTGTTGAAATCTGAATCTTTATGCAAATTCTGCTGGTTTACAACCTGACGTGTTTTAGGACTGAGTACAATGTGATTTTTTGCTTCTTGTTTGCAACACTGACTGTCATCCACCTTCAATGGCTGCTCTGTTTTATGATGAGGGATTTGTTGCACTGAAAACATAGGCCAAACTTATCTAAGCTGTCTGTAATTATGAAGGAGAAAAGAAAGGGGAAAATGAATAGTTTGAGATTACCTGGGGCTGCTATGGTAGGTACAACATTTGCAGCAGCCTTTTTCATCTGTTCATGTTCATCTGCAACTTCTCTCCATTTTCTGCAAAGTGCAATGCACCATAAAACAGTTTATAATCCATTTAAATCTTTTAAAACTCCTACAGCTAGACCGAATAAGTGAAAGCTGGAAAAATCAACAGATTAAACATTTAAACTGGAATTCAAATTTCAATTTTCAGTAGAGAGGAACCAAGTCACAAAAAAAATATTGCTTGATTTACCTGACAAGCTTCTTGGCCATAGACCTAATTGCTTTGGACTTGTGCTTCCGCAACAATTTCACTTTTGGGCCAATCAAACTTGCCTGTATATTATTTATTCATTAATCACACAAGCTCAAAGAAATAAAACCTAATTGAACTCCAGTTCCAATTCCAAGAACAAGAACATCTACAAACCCTACAGGTAATTCAACACCAGTGCTGTTGACATCTACAAAGCCAATTACATGTAAACTGCAAGTACCCAATTACATCAACATGTAAACTGCAAATACCCAATAACATTAACATTCAAACTGCAGATACCCATTAACATTCAAACTGCAAATACCAGTGCTGTTGACATCTACAAATACCCAATAACATGTAAACTGCAAATACCCATTAACATTCAAACTGCAAATACCCAATAACATTAACATGTAAACTGTAAATACCCATTAACATTCAAACTTCAAATACCCATTACCCAATAACATTAACATTTACCTTGAGGATTTCAACAGACAATGGCATCGACTCCAATCTGCACAGTGACAATTGGGTTTCTGACTGCAAAACACAACACAAACATTGCTTCTTCAGAGAAATCAACAAGCCCTAATTTCAATACGATACCATAGATTTTAAACGAGCTGAAAACATCAAATTTTGATAAATTTTAAATGACCAGAAACAATGAAAAATGAGCAGAGCTGCACAAGAAATGAAAATGTTACCTCTTCTTGATTTGAAAGAATCTCATTCATCCTTAAGACCTCTTTCAAGATTTCAGATTCTTTTGTCACAATTTCTGATTCTTTTGTTACAATCTCTGATTCTTTTGTCACAGTTATTGTTTCAGATTCTTTTGTTTCAGCCTCCTGGCAGCCATTTCTGACCTTATTATGAATACCATGATGATGATGATCTTCATCTTCAGGAGATGTGAATGGAGGCATCTGAGCAATATTATTGCTCCTTTTCCTTAAACTGGATAAATCAATCTGTTCACACTCAAAAAAGATCCTCCGTTCTTGGACCAATCCCATTTTATTCCCTGCTATTTAACTTTGATTCTCAATCCTGCACAACACAATAATCATATTCAATAAACTAAACCATTAAAAACCCTGCAACTAAAAATCAGCATTAGCAACTTCTCAATTTTAATCACCTGAAATGAAAAATGCTACCAGAAAATTTTGATCTCCTAAAATTTCTTGAAAGATGGAATACGAAATGCATTGAATTTGAAATGCATGGAGGGAGGTAATTTATAAGATGGCAGTGGTACGGCTTCTTTTACAAATACATGCTGTTTTCGGCAGTCTAAACTAGTTTTAAAAATATATTTAGTCAAATGATTTCGAAGTGGCAGTGCTTTTTATAAATAGGTGATATTTTAGGCCATGCAAATTAATTTTTATAAATATGTTTTTAAAAATATTTAAAAGTGGTAAAAATATTTTCATTTCTATCTGTTTGGTAAGTTAAAAATAATAAGAAAAGAGATTATTTTTATTACATTTTAAGTATTTTTGGTTGTTTTCATTTTTCAATTTGGGAAGTTCAAAATCTATTAGTATCAATTTTCTTTTAAATTGTGTTATTCATACATGCATGTAAATATTTATTGAGTGTAATTTGCATATATGTAAATCAATATTTATTGATTGGTATGATTTTCATTTGTAAATATTTACATGTAAATATATATTTATATTTCAATTTTTTTTAAATATAGAATATTTATTTGATTGGTGTGATTCTTATACATGCATTAAAGTTTTTAGATTATTAAATTATTTTTTGATAATTTTTCAAATATGGCTAGGATAAATGATTTTGTTGTATAATTATTTGCCATTTTCATTGTATTGTTTATTTGAGAATTTTATTATTATTTCTTATTATCATAGTAATATTATTATATGACTATTGTGAGTAGATTCAATATTTGGTGGGTGTTAACTATACATACTCATTCTATTTGAGATTTTTCTAATGTAGATTTGGTTAAAATTATTTAATATTGAATGATATTTCTAGAAGAATTAAATTGTTCTATTTACTTATTTGTATTGAAGATGTTTGCATTATGGTTTATGGGTATGCAAATGTTGAAGCGTAGACAAAAGACAAGATGATCTTAAAGAGACATCATTCCATTTAATGCAATGATTACAATATATGAACATCCTGAATTTTCTTAAAAGGATTTCGAAACTTTCAAACAAGTGCAATCAATAAGAGTAAAGAAAGATTCCATAACCTTCACTAGCATCTACCTATGTCAAATTTGAAGCTTAAAAACTATGGACAAATGTAGATATATGATCCACCCATGTATGGATAAACACACCAAACATTTTGTTGGGAGGTATAAGACCACTAGAAAAGCTAATAAACATGATACTAATTACTATGACAACCTACTATGATCATGTCCATTGACAAACTGGCATTTGGATAATGTAGCCAAATGGTGTACAAGTGTGTTTATTGCTCATTTCAAACTTAATTTAGGAAGAGTGTGGTCAAATGCTCTATTAGCACTAGCTCTCATCAACTTAGAATGAGCAAAAAGTGATAGCACTTAAAGTTGGGATAATATCTCATATATCAATACCGACAATAGGGTGCACGGTAAGACAATTTGACGTAGATAAGATGACATGTGAAGATGTTCTGATATAGAGATTATTGGAATTTTTATTAGGAAATCCATTTGATTCAAGTTCAAGAGCTTATGTTTGTATATGATAGTGATATACCATTATTTTTATATTAATTAGTATTTAGTTTGATGAAATTTTTTATTTAAATTGATATTTTGAAAGAAGTGAATTTAATAATTATATTGTTTTTATACATTGATTTAATTTGTGTAAATATTATAATATTATTAAAGAATTAAAGTTTTATAATTGATAAATTTCAATATTAAATATTTGTAAAATTGATATATAAAAAAATTAGTAAAAAATAAATTTATTATGTATATTCAATTATACTTAGTTATTAGTATTTGCAGATAGGCTAAGCAAGTACTATTGTATCATTTTATGAATTTTTAGTGTTAATTAATGATTAAATAAAACATTTTACCGATTATAATTTTTGTATTTTGTATTTTGTATTTTGTATTTTGTATTGTGTTATAAATTTATGTTTGCTAATGTCTACCAGCAATATTTTTAATTTTATAATTTGTTAATATTATTTTTCTATCATTTTTTATAATTTCAATTGTATATGTGTATGTGTACGTGTATGTATTAGAAGATGAATATAAATTATTTACTTTCTTTACTGTTTTATAAACCATATGCACCTAAAATAATATAAAATAGAAGCATACTAATATAGGCTTTTAAGATTTCAATTTAACTTCTCTATTTTTAAATTTATCCATACATTTAAAATCATTAAAGTCTTTCATTTTATATTTAAACTCCATGATATAAAATTGAGTATGGTTCAAAAGCCAGCCGATCATTTTTGCTGGTAATGAAAGAGCTGCATGTACTAATAATCTCTTTTAAATATGAAAAAAAAAACTTTATACACAAGATAATTACATTTGTTTGGGAGAGAACACCAAGCTAGTTCAAAAAACCATTACATTCAACGGCATCACAAGTAAACAAATTCTAACAAATTTGGTGTTTCGCCATATGGTTTTGAATGGCAAATAATTATTACAAATTAAACTGGAACCATCTAATTGTTCCAGATAATCAAAGCGTTTTATTGTTTCAGGTAATCAAATTCTTCATCTGGCATAATAAGCTGCCTGATCTGCCACTAGAAATTCTTCATCTTCTTTCTCTGCTGCTGAGATGGTTGTTGTTCAGGTAGATCTGTGATTTGGATTAACTGAACTGCACGTTGCTTCTTCACTGCAAAAATAATTATTATTATAATTAGATATTCATTCATTATTAGTAAGTAGGTCATCCACTTGATAATTCAGAAACAAGATCCAAAAAAAGAAAGAAAAACAAACCCTGTGCAATTTGTCGGTACCCTTCTTGAAGCCTTTTCCTTGCTGCTTCAATCTTTTGGCTTAAAGATTTCTCATCAAGACTAGGAGATTTCAATTTCTACATAAAAACATGAAATATCCAAAACACAGAAATGTGTTATCTTAGCATGCTACATCTTTTGTGCTTAAACCATATTAAATCTAATCAACATCACATCAAATCTCAATTTTGAAGTCTTCAATTCCATTTTCACAGTAAAAGTTTACTTACATGTGGTGAAGGAAGTGGAAGAGAGGCAGGCTTGTTGAAATCTGAATCTTTATGCAATTTCCGATTGCAAACAACTCGCAGTCCCTTATGATTGAAAACAATGTGATTCTTTGCTTCTTGTTTGCAACACTGACTGTCATCCACTTTCAATGCCTGCTCTGTTTTATGATGAGGGACTTGTTGCACTGAAAACAAAGGCATGAAAACTTATGTAAGTTTTCTGAGCTTAGGAAGGAGAAAAGGAAGGGAAAAATGATTAGTTTGAGATTACCTGGGGCTGCTATGGTAGGTACAACATTTGCAGCAGCCTTTTTCATCTGTTCATGTTCATCTGCAACTTCTCTCCATTTTCTGCAAAGTGCAATGCACCATAAAACAGTTTACAAGTCATTTAAATCTTTCAAACTTTCTACAGCTAGACTGAATAAGTGAAAGCTGGAATAAATCAACAGATTAAACACTTAAAACTGGAATTCGAGTTTCAGTTTTCAGTTGAGAGGAACCAAGTCACAAAAAAAATTTGCTTGATTTACCTGACAAGCTTCCTGGCCATAGACCTAATTGCTTTGGACTTGTGCTTCCGCAACAATTTCACTTTTGGGCCAATCAAACTTGCCTGTATATTATTTATTCATTAATCACACAAGCTCAAAGAAATATAACCTAATTAAACTCCAGTTCCAAGATCAAGAACAAGAACATCTACAAACCCTACAGGTAATTCACCACCAGTGCTTTTGACATCTACAAAGCCAATAACATGTAAACTGCAAGTACCCAATTACATTAACATGTAAACTGCAAATACCCAATAACATTAACATTCAAACTGCAAATACCAGTGCTGTTGACGTCTACAAATACCCAATAACATTAACATGTAAACTGCAAATACCCATTAACATTAACATTCAAACTGCAAATACCCAATAACATTAACATGTAAACTGCAAATAGCCAATAACATTAACATTTACCTTGAGGATTTCAACAGACAATGGCATCGACTCCAATCTGCTCAGTGACAATTGGGTTTCTGACTGCAAAATACAACACAAACATTGCTTCTTCAGAGAAATCAACAAGCCCTAATTTCAATACGATACCATAGATTTTGAACAAACTAAAACAAATCAAATTTTGATAAGTTTTAAATGACCAGAAACAATGAAAAATGAGCAGAGCTGCAAGAAATGAAAATGTCACCTCTTCTTGATTTGAAAGAATGTCATTCATCCTTAAGACCTCTTTCAAGATTTCAGATTCTTTTGTCACAATTTCTGATTCTTTTGTTACAATTTCTGATTCTTTTATCACAGTTATTGTTTCAGATTCTTTTGTTTCAGCCTCCTTGCAGCTATTTCTGACCTTATTATGAATACCATGATGATGATGATCTTCATCTTCAGGAGATGTGAATGGAGGCATCTGAGCAATATTATTGCTCCTTTTCCTTAAACTGGATAAATCAATCTGTGCACCCTCAAAAAATATCCTCCTTTCTTCAACCAATCCCATTTTATTCCCTGCTATTTAATTTTGATTCTCAATCCTGCTCAACATGACAATAATCAAATTCAATAAACTAAACCATCAAAAACCGAACTAAAAATTAGCATTAGCAACTTCTCAATTTTAATCACCTCAAATGAAAACTGCTCCCAAAAAATTTTGATCTACGAAATGCATTGAATTTGAAATGCATGGAGGGAGGTAATTTATAAGATGGCAGTGGTACAGCTTATTTTACAAACACATGCTGTTTTCGGCAGTGTAAACTAATTTTAAAAATATATTTAGTCAAATTATTTCGAAGTGGCAGTGCTTTTTACAAATAGGTGATATTTTAGGCCAGGCAAATTTTATAAATATATATTAAAAAATATTTAAAAGTGGTAGTCTTCTCACAGATAGATGTTGTTTTATGCAATCTAAATTAATTTAAGAAATAGATTTAGTAAAAATGTTTTCATTTCTAACTGTTTTGTAAGTTAAAAATAATAAGAAAAGACATCATTTCTATTATATTTTAAGTTATCTTTAGTTGTTTTTATTTTTCAATTTTGGAAGTTCAAAATCTTTTAGAAAGATTAATAGTATCAATTTTCTTTTAGATTGTGTTATCTATACATCATATATACATGTAAATATTTAGTGAGTGTAATTTGTATATATGTAAATATCTATTGATTGGTATGATTTTCATTTGTAAATACATGTATGTAAATATATACTAGCATATTTATATTTTAATTTTTTTAAATATAAAATAATTATTTGATTGGGGTGATTTGTATACATGCAAGTAAATATATATGATTGTATGTGTATTAGAGTTTTTTAGATTGTTAAAATATATGATTTTTCAAATATGGCTAAGATAAATGATTTTGTTGTACAATTATTTGCCATTTTCATTGTATTGTTTGTTTGAGATTTTTTTTTTTAATTTATTTGTTATTATGACAGTATTATTATTATATGACTATTATGAGTAGATTTAATTTTTTGGGGTGTTAACTATGCATACTTATTTTATTTGAAATTTTCTAATGTTGATTTGATTAAAATTATTTAATATTAAATGGTATTTCTAGTATAATTGAATAGTTCTATTTACTTATTTGTATTGAAGACGTTTGCATTATGTTTTATGGGTATGCAACTATTGAAGTGTAGACAAAAGACAAGATGGTCTTAAAGAGACATCATCTCATTTAATGAAATGATTGCAAGATATGAACATCCTGAACTTCTTAAAAGGATTTAGAAACTTTCAAGCAAGTGCAATCAATAGGAGTAAATTATCTTTTATATTTTTAAAATATGGCTAGGATAAATGATTTGATAGAATTTAACTCGTGATTAAACCTATCAATTTCAATCAATTAGATGTCATATGTTTTTCTTATTCTAACAAATATTTATATTAACTAAAGTATGATTTTTTTAAGAAAACATATTTTGGAAATTATTTTTCTATATTTTGATTGGTTGAAAACTTGGACCATTAAGAGCCCTTTTTTCGAAAATATTTGTCCCTTGGCACAGTTCAACTTTAATTAAAACTTAATAGTTTTTTAATTTCCAATATAAATTTAGATTTTTATATTTACCCACTCCCATAATTCACCTTTAATTAAAAGTTAAAATAAAAATTATTTCACAATTTAAATTTAGATTTTATATTTCTTTTATTATTTAATTTTAATTTTTTTAAATATTTATTTTATTTAAAAACATGATTCAAAATAGTCAATTATATTAAGGAAATTCTAATTAATATTTATTATTTTTAAGATTATTAAATAAATAGAATATACAAATAATTTTATATTTAACACTTTTTAAAAAAAAAATTGTTATGATATATTAATATTATAATATATTATAAGAAAAAAATATTATTATTATTTATTTTTAAAAAATATATAAATAAATAATTGTAAATTTCTAATAAATTATAAATCAATTCTTTTTAATAATTTCATTACTATAATTGTACTATCTTAACAATTTTGACATATAATAATTTGTAAGAACTTATTTATATTCATTAAATTTAATTCTACACTACCTATTTTATAATAGAAAACATATGTAATTATTATGCCAGAAAGCTCCAACCTTGTTATTATAGACATTTTCTATTTTGAAAATAATAAGATGATTTTAAATTTTTATAACACAAATTATAATTTTTACTTTTTTAAAATATTAATTTTATTTACTTTTTATTTGAAGAATTATTTTTCTTTTGTATTAAAAGTTTTATTTTATTTTTGAAAATTTATCATTCATTACTTCCATAATTGATTTCTTTTACTTTTACTTTAAAACTCCAATACATATTTATAATTTAATACATTTTTAAAAAAATTATTTTATAATTTCAATTTTTCATATATGTGTTGTATTTTAATTTTTTTATTAACACATTTAATAATGATGCTTGAACATTATTTGATTATCTGAACCCCAGCCAATGCACCCGGGGGCCACAGTCCAGTTGGGTCAAACCGGCTCCCACTAGACATTGCTACTAAATCCCTGCAGGTCCATCCTCTGGAATTTTGGTGTTTGGATAAATACTTGCTAACGGAAGATCTCAAGTTCAAGTTCTACAATTAGCTGAATACAATACCAACTATTCAATTAATTATTCTATGTGCTTTTTTACTCCAATTTCTGATGAAGGAAAGCGACAGTTGAAATGTAATAATAATATGATCATAATACAACTGCCCAAAAAATAAAACTGAAACAAATTTAAGATCACATTCTGAAGGTGCAGGTAAAATGCCGTTTAACTGCTGTTTTCTCAAAGGTAGAAGAGCTATGGAAAGTTTCAGCGCTATTATCACTCACAGAGAAGTCTGATGTTGAAGTTTCTTCCGAGTTAGCATATTTTACTCTCAGCTTAACCACATCTTGTTGGTGCAAGTGCTAGTTTATAACATAATTAAAAATGTATAATTGCTTGTATTTCATTAATTTTTAGTTTTATAATTTATTTTAAATATATATGAGATCAAATAAGCTATTATTCTCTAAGCACTAACAAAATTTATGTTATAATTATTTTGGATCAAAGTAAGTAGATTATACATAAGAAGTTTGATATTTATATCTTAATCTCCCTAAATAAATAATTATTAAGAAATAGCTTTAACATTTATTGTTTTTTTCATGAGGATTTAAAAATTTATTTTTATTTAAAAAAATATTTTAGATAGGTCATATTCATGCATGTTCTTATCTTTGTCATTTTTGTAAAAAAGTTATCTTTTATATCATTTACTTAATGAATTTTTATCATGTAGATATTATGATAAATTAAAACTTTAGAGACTCCAAATAAAATTCTACATTCTATATTTTTAAATCATGTTTATATTCAATATAGAAGTAATTCAATTTTTTACTCTAAGATAACTTTAGTTTTACATTAAAAAAAATCACTTTTCTTAAACTTCAACTACCCTGCACTTACCTTAGAATATTTATTATGTTTACATAGGATAGTAAGATAGTTGAATTTTAGTTTAAACTCATCTTTCAACTATCTTAGAATATTATGTTTGTTCAATTTTTATTAATACATGAAGTAAAACTAATAGAATCAATGAATGATTAATGACTTTAACTTGTTTAAATAATTCACCTGAAACGACGATAGTTTTGTATAAGATTCACCTAATAATATGATTAAATTGAACCACTTAAAAAAATTAAGCTCAAATGTATAATTTAAACTAAAAGATGAATTTAATCATCAAAGATCACTCCCTTACTGGCCATCCTAAGAAGTAAGCAAATTGTATAGTTACAATCCTCGAATCGATATAACCGTTGACCACAGTGAAAGAATCAAGAAGTGAATCTGACCTACTTATAAAATTCCATTCTACAGCCAGAAGATGACAGGTAGGAATCGGGGTGGCTATAAAGAACCGGATTAGGAGTTGTAGAAGGGTTTATTTGTATATTTTAGCAAGCAAAGAGATGACATTAAAGAATACAAGTACTTCGAGTAGGGGGCGATTCTTCAAAAGGAAAGAGAAATTCAAAAATGGTGAAAGATCGCTCTAGGACTAATTCACAAGAAACGAGAAATTTCAAAGTGGAAAAAGAATCCTCCAGGACAAAGAGAAATTCAACAATGTAGAAAGATCCCTCATAAGCAATGAGAAATTCAAAATGGGAAAAGTACTCTCTAGGACAAAGAGAAATTAAAAATAGAGGAAGAATCCTCATAAGCAATGAGGAATTCATAAATGGAGAAAGATTTTATGGGAACTACTTCAAAAGCGAAAAGAAAGACAAATTCAACAATGGAAAAAGATCCCTCCAGTAGTAATTTAGAAGTAAAAATAAATTTCGAAAGATCCTTCTACAACTATTTTAGAAGCCAAGGGCAATTTAAAAATGGACAAAGATCCTTTGAGTACTGCTTCAAAAACGAAGAGAAGTAGAAATTAAAAAATGCACAAAGATCCCTCCAAGAATAATGTAAAAGAAAAGGGAAATTCAAAAATGGAAAAACATCAATCAAGAACTGATTCTCTTTCTTCTTCACTACCTCCCACAAAGCCACTACTATCTCATACTTCACCATCTCAAAACATCCCCACTCCTTCACAATCATCATTATGTCATACTTGCCCCATTACATCTTCTCCATATTATCAATCCCCACACATAAATTCAAAGCTGAAAAATGACCCCTCTCCATTTGCCTCCATTGCAGGTACCCATTTACAAATTGGTACGTCACTCAACCCTAGTCTACAAAATAGCACTCTACTTGAAAGCTTTATACAGATGGGTACAGAAGATGATTTCACACAAGATCTCCAACATGTGCGTACCTTCAACATCTGCTCCACCTTCAGTCGTGCAGGACATCGAAGGCATTCCAAAATTCTTGGAAAATCAAAGGAAATTGTGTCGTTTGTTCATGGAAAGGTTTCCAAAGTCACTGCCAACAAATGCAGCTAACTCCGAAGCCTCCGAAGAAGATAAGCGTAATTCAAATGAGAATGAAAGCGTGGTTAAATTATCAAATCCCAACAAATTAGAGGAGTAAATTTTGGACTCAACCACCTCTTCATCATCTCTTCCTAGTCAAGCCATATCCTTGGTACGCTATATGCTAGGATAAATATAGAGACTACTAAAAAGATTGCAAAATATTGTGGATGGAGTTGAGGAAAATAGATGGTATTCGCATTCTCTTTCTGTACTCCCTTGTTTTAGTCTCTTCTTATTTCTTCTCAAGATTTGTATATATTTTCTTCAATTTACAGCTTGCACAAAGAAACGAGCCTTCCTAAGAGTGTATAGTTCTTGAAAAGAAGGATCCTTCATGCACATAAATGCCCTCACTGGGTGTGATGTCAGTTTGATAAACAACACAAGCAAACAATCCCAATACGGTCTGCACTACATATTCTGAGCCCAACCTACAATGTGTGCATCATAAGGATAACTTACAATTAGACATTGCATTAATGAAAGAAACATTTGCAAAAACCTTTATCACCAAATAAGAAAAAATATAAAATTACAAACTATTAATCCTCCAATAAGAAAAAATATTCCCAATAAAATGGATGTAAACTTAAAAAGTCCAGTCATCTGCAGTCCCTGGATCTAAACTTAAAAACTATTTAGGAAGAGAATTTAGGTTAAGTTTTACTTCAATCAGTCAACAAATGAATGATCTTTCAATTGCTAACTGCCAACAACGCAAAGCTTGCCCTCAAAATCCACTACCCTATCCACTAAAATCTGCCCAAAACTTGGGTTAAGGAGGAAGACACCATGCAGAATGTCCTACCACAAGAGATGCAGAACAACCTCAAGGGTCTACATGAGCAGATGATACATTACAGCCCAATCCCAATTCTCTGCCTACCCACTACATCCATTGGATTCAAAATCAAAGAAGCCCAACTAGATTCAAAATCTCTAGGGCTAGAAACAAAATGAGCACATGTGTAATAGATCACAACAGAATTTTGGAGATGTAGACTTGTTAGATATCTCACACACTCTGACACCTTGCTTATCCATGTACCCCTTAAATTGAGGACTTTAAGAAGTATCATCTTTCCAACAGACTCAGGCAATGTACGGATACATGTCCAAGTCAAGTCCAGGGCGTGCAAGTTTTCTAGAATGCTTGTGACCTCTTTATTCTGAGATAGTGACAATGTGCAGACAAAAGAAGGATGAAGGCTCTATGAGAGGGCACTGCGCTTTATATTTTCTTATCCAATAAAATCTGACACCATCCACTACAATGATTTGCATGTGTAATTGTTGAGGCTTCCTCAAGAGAGGAAACACATTTATTTTCTCTAGAAATGTCTATGGCTAAATCATGCAACATGTCATGAATTGCACAATTTTTTTTTATAGTATTATTTTCGGCCATATCTTCCCATAGTTGAAGCAAACACAACTGGGCAAGTTGGTCCAACCAATTCTAGGCCATATCTCCTGCTGGGATAAACCCCTCTTCTATCCATAGGTATACCAAATATTCAGGGTCAATCTTCTCATCCTTAGGGAAGAAAGACAGACAAGAAAAACAAGCTTTAAGATGTGTTGACAAGGAATCTTAACTCAATCTTAAATATATCCATGATATTGCAGGAATGTGCGTTGTGCACCGACTGCAAATTCCTATACCGAAATTCATAATTTAGAGCTGTATTAAGGGTGATAAATTCTTATGTCGATCTAAAAAGTAAAGAGGGCCAACAACACGTTAAGCACATAAGGTGAGTACTAGAGATATTTAGGAAATTTATTAAATGTGCAGTTAGACCGTTATGTTGGCCGCTACGAGTCTGGGTCTATTGTTTCTATAAATGGTTAGAGTTAATTTTTGCACAAGTTTATCAGAGGGCTCACACAATGGGTAAGACAATCATTTCTTTTTCGGTACTGCCCTCTTTTCCTGGCATCAAACATCTGCCCGAGAAAAATTTCCGTATCAGACAATTCAGTCAATGAGCGATGCCCACAATAAAAAATCCTATTGGCTTAATTATTTATCATTAAGATGGATAAGATTGGATTCATCAATTATCTTCTTTTTAGTTCTTGTCGTAGGCTTTTGGAACTATAGGCATCGACCAAGTTTTAAAAAGTGATTAAACTATGTGATTTTAGCCAATCATTTTTTTTTTCAATTTTACTAATAATATCATATGTTTATAGTTGATAAATAAAGTTGCAAATTTTTTAACAAAACAAATTTTGAAAATTAGTTTTCTCAAATTTGATTGGGCAAAAACTTTTAGCCATATGAGCCCTTTTTGCGGGAATAAACCTTAAGAAATGAGTTCAATATAGTTTTAATTATTTTGTATTATATTATATCACATTTTACCATAGTTACTAATTACACCGTAGGCATTTCCATTTCGGAAAGCCCTGACCTGCTATGGACGATCAACGACTGGAAGTGGTGGAGAGCCCAATGACTACCATTGGGAGCTTGTTGGTCATCCATCATGCGTGAGTATCCAAAGAATCTAATCGTCCCTGCTGCACCTGCCCACTTTACACGTCGCTGATTCATCGATACAAGGACCGACCCAAATGAGTGCAATCGGCCTAATTTTCTCTGAATTTTGCAGGGGTAAGCAAGACCGTGTCATGAATCATAGCCATCCATCGATTTTCAACAATTTTCAATTTTTCTCCATAGATATTTCGAGTCAATTAGTTAAATATCTCATTTTCTGGAGTTGCCACTTTTCGCTATTAGATTTCACCTATGAATATTTTGCGTCACAGGCAGAATTGACCAATTCAACCTTTTATATTCTTCTTCAACATGTGATTCAAAGTGGAGCATGCCGCAACTTTTTCATTCTATGCTCTCTTCTCCGGATCTTCTACACAATAAGAACGATCTTATTTGTGCTACTTAACATAAGAGCTAGCTATTCAGAAAAAGAAGCTACAAATACTGCAAACTAACAACACCTAAATCTTTTCAACATTTTCTCTAATGTTGTAGAAAGATATTATCACTTGCATATCTTGAAACTTCTGTTAACACACACCATCGATTGTATCTAAAATACAAGTGGGTCTTGAGCTTCCTTCCTAGTTATTCTGACATTAATCTTCCATATCATTCCATGGAAGTACATTACGTGTGACACCAATGTGTGCACATGAAATTTAGCTAGTTAAACATCTCATCCTCCTACTAGACTACCATGACTATAACAATACAAAACATACTAAAATGATACATTTATGTATGTTTGTAGTGCATTCTGGTGGAGGCAGAGGATATCTCTGTTTGTCATTACAATATTTGTATATCATGAAATTTTTCTCTACCCACTACAATTTCTTCCACTACTCTGAGCTCACTCCATTCATAGCTTTTGCCATTGATGCTTCCATTGACTAAACATTGAAATTGTGGTAGGATGCAACAAATGGAGCATGTGAGAAGTCTATTTTAACAATCCCTCCTTGAGTTTCCCAGCTATCTCCATTCCATAAACTTGAATACACTCCTATGGCTTGATTTTTTGGATATGCCACCCCAGTTTCCTTGGGGTTGTTGAACACTCTGTTTGGCACACTATCCACCATCAATCTCCAGTTCATGTGATTCAAATTCAGTCATGTGGATTGAAAAAAAGGTAATTTCTAAAAAGTACAGAGCATAAATGAATAGTTGGATTTGATCATGGTATTTACTAAAGAAATTGGGTCATGAGGATTAAGACATTCCTTTCATTAATGATCCAAGAGTGAAACATACAAGATGTGTTGAGGAGTTTGGAGTACACCATAGGAGTGAAAGTCTGTGGTGGTCCCCTATCAAACTAGAGGTAAATCCTCTGTTCTTTGTCACCTTTACCACTCGCATACACATTTGTTTGAACAACATAAGGCTCCCTAATTTGTTTCCAAGAAACTCAAAGTCCAATTCATCATGGTTTGATCCCTCAGAAGAAAGCTGCAATGCAAATCATTAAATTATGTTGATTTTCCATGATAAACTAGTTTGTATCAACCAAATTAAGACTATAATTTTAAATACATACATAATAGGCAGTCACAGTGCCAGCAGAATCTCCAGAAACCAGCTTGATTTGCATATTAATGTTCTTGAACAGATACTTATTCTTTGAAGCAAAGCCCGATCCTGTTAAAAAAATGCACTTAATATCAGCAGAGCTGAATTTTCTTTTACATGTAAATAGCTTGAATTTGTCATTTCTTACATGAATTTTGATCTAGGTTAAGTTGTAGCTCCTCCTACCATTAAAGAATCTAACATGGTCTACAGCCTAGGAAACATAGAATTCTTTTTCCAAACTACTAGTGACTCCCTTCAGCAATATAAGAAATGAGAATACAAAAAACCGATTACAGGACATAATAACCTAGCCAAAATAACCATGGACATAATAACCCAGCCACAATAACCCAAGGACAAAATAACCCAAGGTCATAATAACCTAATCCAAAATAACCCACAGTCAAAATAACCCATGGACAAAATAACCCCATAAGATTATAGAGAAAGGAAAACAAAATTTATAAATTACAAGTATATTTCTAAAAAACTTTTTTACTCAAATTTTTAATTAAAGTGTCAAATTATGAGCAATGCCTCTTATATAATCTAAAATATTATTATTTTCATAACCATCAACTAGTATTTTTAGTCTTTCTATGAGTTCACAATATTTTTTCCTTCTTGGTTGTGTAGTAGAAATGATATTTCTTGTAGAGTCTTGAGTCAAGCACGCCATGTCTTTCATTTCATTCAACTTCTATTTGACAGTGATCATCTCAATTTTTGGAGCATGATTATGTCATGTACTGCTAATCACATCACTAGATTTTGTTTGTGTTGTAGTATAGCACCGACTTGAACATTTATTTGTAAAATATTCTTCACAACGCCAGATCATTTTATTGACACCTTCTCGATGAAGTAAAAATGTGTAAGCATTAAAAATGAGTAATTTCTTATTTTTTTGACTTGTTAAAAATTGAAGAGGCATTGTATAAATTAAAAATTATGAAGAATTTCTTGATTCCCTAAAAGTATATTATTTTTGTATGCTTTTATAGAAACCCCTAGGAAAATTTAATATAATGTTCAAAAAATTATATTAAAAAATATTTTTTTATGAATTTCGATTTCTCTTTTACTTATCACTCTACACACTTTTAATTCTTCTCCCCTTCTTCCTTCCTTTACTTCTCTTAATTCTACCACTTTATATATCCTCTTAATGCATCTTCATAATGCCTTTTGACTTATATCTTTTCATAATAACTCTTATTTAGCTTATGTTACGAAAAGTAGATGGTAGAATGCTTTCTGATATGTTAACAAAGATCAAATGATCTATATATACAAGAAGATGAATGATGTTTCCTTAGAAATGATCGTCTAGAATATAAACATTCTATTCTAGCTACAACTAACTAAATATTAGAAACATTCTAATATTTATACTAAGATACAATATTGAGCATTAATAAAATATGATTCTAAATTATTCTAATACCCCCCCTTAATGCTCAATCTATTAACTACACCAATAGACCCCCTAAATTTTACAAACTTGTCAGGACCAAGGGGTTTGGTGAAAATATCTACTGGCTGCTCTGAGGTAGGAACATATAGCAACTGAACAGATCCATCTTCTACCAACTGCCGAATGTAATGACAATGGAGTTCTATGTGTTTGGTGCATTAATGGAAGACTAGATTTTTGGCAAGTTTGAGTACACCCTGATTGTCTGAAAACAAAGGAGTCAGACCTGCTTGAGGTAGTTGCATATCTACAAGCATCTGACAAAGCCAAACTACCTCATAAGCTACCTTGACAACTCCTCTATATTCTCCTTCTATCGAAGAGAGAGCCCTCACCTATTGCTTCTTACTGGTCCAGGTGACCGCACCTGATCCTAAACTGAACACATATCTAGAGGTAGATTTTTTATCGTCAACGAATCTAGCCCAATCAAAATCTGTGAACCCACTGAGTTGAGGAGCAACACTTCGAGTGTAAAGAAGTCCATAATCCAAGGCACCTTGTACATAGTGCAAAACATGCTTCACTGCAACCCAATGATCAACCTTGGGGTTTGTCATGAATCAGGAGATGTAGCTGACTGCAAAGCTGAGATCAGGTCTAGTAGCAATGATATAGATGAGACTACCCGCTAGTTTCCTGAAGAGGGTTTCATCTACAGGAGGAGAATCAGATTGTGTGGACAATTTCAGACCAGTCTCCATAGGAGTGGAGGCTAGTTTGCAATCTTGCATTCGAAACTTGTCAAGAAAGCTTCTGGCATACTTAGACTGAGAAAGAAAAATGCTACTGTCAGTCTACCAAACCTCAATACCCAAACAATAATGAAGTAGTCTGAGATCTGTCATATCAAAAGTGCTACACAAATCCTGTTTGACTTCGAAAATCAAATGTTTTGAACTCCCAGTAATGATTAAGTCATCCACATAGATAACAAGAAAGAGAATGTCATTACCAGAGTGTTTGATATACAGATTACTGTCTAAAGGACTATGCTAAAATCCATGACAAACCAAGTACTAATCAATTTTTATGTACCATGCCCAAGGGGCTTGTTTAAGACCATAGAGGGCTTTCTAGAGTCTACATACTTTGGGTTCTAAATTGGCAACCTTGAAACCAGGAGGATGCATCATGTAGACTTCTTCCTGCAATTCACCATTTAGAAAGGCACTCTTCACATCCATCTGGTGAACTTTCCAACCATATTGAACTGCAATGGCAAGGATAAGGTGAATAGTACTCATCTTAGTTGTAGGAGCAAAAGTCTCCTCATAGTCAATGCCTTCTCACTGGGTGAATCCTCGTGTAACTAATCTGGCTTTATATTTGTCTAAGGTACCATCTGTATGATATTTGACCTTATAGACCCATTTACAACTAATGGGTTTCTTCCCTAGAGGAAGGTCTGAAAGAACCTAGGTATGATTCTTTTGAAGACTTTGGAACTCAACATCCATTGTCTGTTCCCATTTTGGAATTCCTTTGGCCTCTGCATATGTTTGAGGCTCAGAGATACTATGGATGTTAGCCATGAGAGCAAAATTAACTATGTTATGCTAAATGCTCTTATTTTTGGAGGTTCTACCCTTAATGAGTTCATCAGGATGAAGATCACTGATTGTCTTAGCCCACCATTTAGGCCGAAGAGAAGAGGGGGCAATATTAGATGCAGAAGGAATAGCTGGATGAGGAAGCATATCAGGATTAGGATCAAGAATGACATTATCCAGAGGGAGCTCAAGCAGTGCATTAGAATCAGCTCACTCATCAGATGAATCACATGAAATAGGAAGACCCAAGTTGGAGGTCTCTGAAGGCTGAGTCTCAGAATGCTGCGGGGAGGAAGAGAGCTAAAATGGTCCTAGTTCCTCATCAAACACAACATCACGACTGAAGATTAAATGATCAATGTTTACATCAATTAGTCTGTAGGCCTTATGAGTGTCATTGTACCCTGTAAACATAAGCTTTTGACTCTTGGAATCCAACTTAGTGCGCTTGGCATCAGGAATCCATACATATGCTAGAGAGCCAAAAACTTTTAAATGGTTGATCCTAGGTTTGCGACCAGACGATGCTTCCTCATGAGTCTTATGTTTAATTGCATAAGTGGGTGACCAATTAAGAAGATAAAATGTTGTGAATATTGCTTCTACCCAATATTTTTTATGTACATTTCTATGTTCCAACATAGCCCTAGCCATCTCTGTAACGGTACGATTTCACCACTCTACAACACCATTTTGCTGAGGGGTGTGTGGTGTGGTAAACTGATGCTTGATGCCATGATTAGCGCAAAAGGTAGAAAAAATAGAAGAACAAAACTCCCCCCCCCCCTTTATCAGACCTAAGAGTAAGAATAGAAGAACCAGACTCTTTTTCTACTAAGGCCTTAAATGTCTGAAATACAGGAAATGCATTTGATTTTTTCTTAAGAAAATATACCCACATTTTGTGACTGAAATCATCAACAAAGAGTAATAAATACCTATACCCAGTAATGGAAGTAGTATTCATAGGACCACATATTTTAGTGTGAACTAGCTGGAGTACCTTAGATGCCCGCCATGAGTCACCATCTTTGAACAGTGTCTTGTGTTGCTTCCCTACCTAGCAAGCTCCGCAAACTCAATGATTTTGGGTTTGAATATCTGGTAGGCCATGTACTAGATCATCCTGAACAAGTTGTGCAAGATAATAAATATTCAGGTGACCATATCGCTGATGCTAGAGACTGTTGATAGCAAAAGATTTTTCTATGAAGGCACACTCAAGAGAATCGCCTGAGTCCACAAACCTATAAAGACCATGATCCTCAAGGCCAATGACAAGCGTAGTGTGAGAAGTATGATCAACAATCGAGCACTTATGTGCACTAAAAACAACATCCAGCTGAGGAGAGTGCTTCATAATCTGACTAACTGCAAGAAGATTATGGTTCATGCTAGGAACATAACACACATTGAGGAACATGAGTTTTCTTCCTCCAAACTGTATTTGAACATTTCCCTTTCCTAAGAACATTGTACTATTCACCACCGCCAAAGATAACTGAGTCAGTGTAGGGAGAGAACTCAACAAACCAGTCATGTCTGTGAGTGAAATGATGAGAGGCACTGGAATCTATGTACCAAGCAGAAGATTTTGTTGGAGATTTGCCAATAGGCTAGTACTAAATGTATGTTTGTCATTGATGACAACATATGAAAAAGTACCATTAGTGGAAGACTTATGTAGTAAGCTTTCAGTATATGTAGCATGGACATAATATCAGCATGATGTCATGGGTGCTGAGGTTAACTATTAGTACAAACAGTTATATAGCAGCTTATGTTAGCAGTGTTCCTGATAGAGTAACATGCAATGTTCTTTGTATGGTTGTCCATACAGTTATCATGGAGACTTGCATGCTTGGATATATTTTAAAGACATATTATTAATGTTACATTCATGGACATAGAGTCTGATGATCAGTAGAAGTGGAATTATGCAGTCGCTATTCACCAGTAGCAATTTCCTATGTTTTTTCATAAGAGCTGACAGTGATTATATTGGTTCTGGAGTTGCACCTATCATTTTGGCATGCACCCTTGGATTTAAGCTTGGAGAAGAGTTAGTGATGTTTAGTTAAGAGCACATGAAGTAATTCAGCTTGAGGAGAAAGATACAGTTAATTTGGTATAGCCAACAGTGTGTAGTGTGCATCTACAGTTATCTTATTGGATAGGTCCCAGAATGTGTTGCGTGCTTAGTAGAGCTGACTGATTTATTATTAGAGTTTGTTATGGCTTCTCTAATATGATTTCAAGGTGGTTCTAACATGCTGACTTGATTATATCATTTAAAGGAAAGATATTTATAGGCAGTCATTTGTGATTGCTTGAGTGTGGTTTAGAGTTGATTGTGAAGAGAAGAGCAGAGTGTGTGAAGTGTTGAGCCATTAGAAGAAGGTCTATATGACCAAGTAAAGTGTTTATGGTATACATTGGAACTGATCCTGACATCAGGTCTAAGCGCAGTTCACCAAGATCCAGATATAGTCTGTATCTGTTATTCAGAAGGTTGTAGCCTTCGCCCCTTTGAGTAGTGTGCTCTCGGATAGTGTTTCCTCTCCCTTAATAGGGACTATTGTAAAAGACTTCTAACAGGGTCCAACCCTTGACTAGGTCTACTGTACTAAATATATTGTAAAGCAACTCCTAACAGGGTTAAGGATCTTCTAACAACGATCATAATACACTAGTGTAGAATATTAGTGGGTGTCAATTCCCACCGTGGTTTTTACCTATTTGGGTTTCCCCATAACCAAAATATTGTGTTGTGTTCAAGTGTTCATTCATTGTGTTTATGCTTTATGTTTAAGTATACTTAATTGGATAAAGAATTGAAACTTGTAGATAACTGATTCACCCCCCCTCTCAGTTATCTCTTGGGACTATTACTAACAATTGGTATCAACCAAGTGCCTCAAAGAGAAATTTTAATAGCTTGAGGTTGATCAGATGGCATTCTTCAGAAAAGAAAGTCCTCAGTTTGATGGAGAGAATTATCTTGATTGGAAGAACAAGATGGTGACTCATTTGCAGTGCATTTCTTTTGAAATTTTTGATGTAACAATCAAAGCAGTCAAGATTCCTACCCTAGAAGACCTTGCAAAGGATGATGCTACTGATAATAAAAAGGAATTATTTCATCAGAATGCAATAGCCAAAGAAGCCCTTATTAGCACCCTTTCTGATAGTGAATTTTCAGAAATAAAGAAGGTAGATACAACCCACAAAATATGGAAGTACCTAGAAGACATATTTGAAGGAGACAAACAAGCAAAGGATGCATGCAAAAAGACATGGAAGAATAGATACAATGCATTAGAGATGCTACCTGAAGAAAATATCAGAGCTTACAATCAAAGGATCAATGAAGCAGTTGCTGGAATCAAGAACAATGGTGGAGAGATCTCAGATGAAGACATTATGGACAAATTGATGACTACTCTCACTCCAAAATATGAAAACAAGATCAACATCCTTGATGATACCATGCAACTTACATCAAATTTCAAGAGAGATACTTTGATCAGAAAAATCTCAACTTTTGAGATTTCAAGATTGAAGATAGAACCTAAAAGTGAGATAGCCTTCAAAGCAATAGTTCATGGTAAAAAATCTACAAACACTTTTG
Source organism: Chamaecyparis obtusa (assembly GCA_027943335.1). Classification (NCBI taxonomy): domain Eukaryota; kingdom Viridiplantae; phylum Streptophyta; class Pinopsida; order Cupressales; family Cupressaceae; genus Chamaecyparis; species Chamaecyparis obtusa. Next base: position 919,692 of record BSBK01003684.1, on the reverse strand, counting down.
GTAATTTTGATGATGATGATGAAGAGAAAACATTAGCTGATTTCATTTCTATGATTGCCAAAAGAGAAAAGAAAGGAAAAGGAAAATATGAAGGTCAATTGCCATTTAAATGCTTTTCATGTAATAAGATTGGTCACTTAGCATCTAAATGTCCCTTAAGAGCTAGAAAGTTCAAAAATGACTACAAGCCTAAATTCTCTAAGAAATGTTACTATGTTGGAGATGGAGTTTTAGATGATGATTCAGCTGAAGAAGAAATTGGATTTATTGCTATCATAGAGAAAATGAACAATAAGACAGATCATGAAGATGAGAAAGAGAAACAAGAGCTAGCATTAATTTCCAAGCTTATATAAGGATAGACTGGATTATAGATAGTGGTTGTTCACATCACATGAGGTGATAAAAATAGATTTGTTCATTTGGACAAATACAATGGTGGCATGGTTAGATTTGGATATAACACTCCTAAACCCATAGTTAGTAGAGGAGCCACCACCTTGGATGGAAAGAATAGTACTAATGATGTTCTCTGTGCAGATGGTTTGAAACATAACCTTCTTAGTGTTGGATAGTTACTTGGAAAAGGTTATCAGTTGGAGTTCAAAAATGACAAATGCATCATTAACAACAAGGATGGTGTTATGATTGCATCAGGCTCAAAGACTAGAGGTAATGTTTTCCAACTCAAGTTAGAAGCATTTGAGAAGTTCAAAATATTCAAAGCTGAGGTTGAGAATGAATCTGAACTAAAGATAAAATGTTTGAGATTGGATAGAAGAGGAGAATTCACCTCTGATAGATTCTATGAGTACTGTGAAGAACATGGCATAAAGAGATAGTTGAGTGCACCTAGAACCCCTCAGCAGAATGGAATTGCAGAGAGAAGGAATAGGATCATCCTTGATACAACATGCACCATCATGATTGAAGGAAAAGTTGCACACACCTATTGGAGAGATGCAGTCAATACAACAGTCTACACCATTAATAGAATTCAATTGAGGCTTGGTGCTGAAAAAACACCATATGAGCTATGGTTTGGTAATGTTCCCACAGTAAAATAGTTCAAAATCTTTGGAAGAAAGTGCTACATCAAGAGGGATGAAGCAGTAGGCAAGTTTGATGCAAGAAGTGATGAAGGTATTTTCCTTGGTTATTCTACTAAAAGTAAAGCTTATAGATGTTTTAATTTAAGATTGAAAAAGATCATTGAAAGTGCTCATGTTAAGATTGATGAAAATTTTATGGTTCAAGAAAGATATCATGATTACTCACCCATGATTGAAGAAGAACCTAGACCCTCCACTAGTGAGACAGTTATTGAAGAAATGTTTGACAGTATTGATGTGTTATTCAATGACCCTGAGAAAAGTGAAGAAGATACTCCTAAGGCTGATGAGTCGGCATCACCTAAAGTTCCAAAGTTTACATCTAGAAACCATTCCAAGAAAGACATCATTGGAGATCAGATTGGAAAAGTCCTAACAAGATCACAAGCAAAGAACTCAGCTAGCAGTGAAGCGGTATGTTTACTATCTCAGATTGAACCTTTAAGTGTTGAAGATGCATGTAATGATTCAAATTGGCATGATGATATGATAGAAGAACTTGATCAGATTATTAAGAATGACACTTGGGAACTGGTCCAAAGACCTAGTGATAAGAATGTGATTGGAACAAAGTGGATATTCAGAAACAAGATGAATGAAGATGGTACAGTACTAAGAAATAAAGCAAGGTTAGTATGTAAGGGATATGCGCAAAGAGAAGGCATTGATTATTAAGACACATTTGCACCTATGAGCAGATTAGAAGCTATTAAGTTGTTGTTAGCTTATGCTATAGTCAAAAACTTCAAAGTTTATCAAATGGATGTCAAGTCAGCATTCTTGAATGGAGATTTGAAAGAAGAAGTATACATTGGGCAGCCAGAAGGATTTACTCTATCAGACAAACTTGATATGGTATGCAGATTGAAGAAAGCCCTCTATGGACTTAAGCAAGCCCCTAGAGCTTGGTATGAGAGACTTGATGGATATCTAACAAAGATTGGATTCAAGAAAGGAGCAGCAGATTGTAACCTATTCATAAGAGATACATCTGAAGGACTACTACTTGTAGCTATATATGTTGATGACATTATCTTTGGAGGTAATGACAAACTCAATGATGAATTTTCTAAAGAGATGTAGAATGAATTTGAGATGAGTATGATTGGTCCTATCAAATAATTTTTGGGACTAAATGTGCAACAGACAGAGAAAGGTATTTTCATTAATTAGTATAGTATGTGAAAGAAATATTGAAGAAATTCAAGCTAGATGATTGCAAGCTAGTAGGGACACCTATGATCACAGGATGCAAGCTTACAAAAGAAGATGATTCTCCTACAGTAGATATAACATTGTACAAGTCTATGATTGGTAAACTCATTTATCTTACTCAAACAAGACTTGATATTTCAAATGTAGTTAGCATAGTTGGAAGATTTGTAGTAGAGCCTAAACAAAGTCACCTCATGGAAGTAAAGAGAATATTCAAATACTTGTAGGGCACTATAGATTATGGTCTATGGTATCCTAATTCAAAAAATGTTGAGCTTCATGTGTACACTGATGTGGATTGGGAAGGATGCATTGATGACAAAAAAGTACATCAGGTGGAGCAGTGTTTCTTGGTAATAGACTTGTCACTTGGACAAGAAAGAAACATGATTGTATTTCTTAGTCAACAATAGAAGCGGAGTATGTTGCAGCAGCTTTGAATTGTTCTATAATTGTTTGGATCAAGTAGATGATAAAAGATTTTAGAATTCAGATTGATTATCCTATTGTTATTTACTTTGATAACACTAGCACTATCAATATGTCAAAGAACCCTGTGATGCATGCAAAGACAAAGCACATTGAGATCAAGTATCACTTCCTAAGAGAAAAAAGTGGCAAAGAAAGAAGTCAAGCTGGACTATGTGAGTACTAAAGATCAATTGGCAGACATATTCACAAAGCCCTTGCCAAAGGATACTTTTGAGTATCTCAGGGTGAAGTTGGGAGTAATTCCCTTCCCTGATTCTTCTTAGAAGAAAGAAGGAAAAGCATAAGTTCTCAAGGACTGATGGATGGTTGACTACTCTACTTCTGGAGTAGTACCAATGCTTAAACTGATTAGCACGCTTTTCCATTGATGTCAAAGGGGGAGTAATATATAGTCATGAAAAATAGAAGTAAAAAGAGGAGTAATATACTAAGGGGAAGTATTATTCAGTTATGACAATAGTTTAGTAGAGGAAATGGATAATGTTATAAAAGAATTATTCATTTGGATTGGTGGAATTTTTCATTCCACATGTTGCCATCAATGCCAAAGGGGGAGATTGTTGGAGATTTGCCAACAGGCTACTACTGACTGTATGTTTGTCATTGATGAAAACATATGGAAAGTAGCATGCATGAAAGACTTATGCAATAATATTTTAGTATATGTAGCATGGATATGATATCAGCATGATATCATGGGCACTGAGGTTAACTGTTAGTACAGATAGTTATATAGAAGCTTGTGTCAGTAGTGTTCCTGATAGAGTAATAGACATTGTTCTGTGTATGGTTGTCCGTATAGTTATCATGGAGCCTTGCACGCTTGGATATATGTTGAAGACATATTAGTAATGTTACATTCATGGACACAGAGTCTGATGATCAGTAGAAGTGGAATTATGCAGTCGCTATTCACTAGTAGCAGTTTCCTATGTTTGTTCAGAAGAGTCGATAGTGATTATATTGGTTCTGGAGTTGCGCCTATCATTTCAATATGCGCCCTTGGATTTAAGCTTGGAGAAGAGTTAGTGATGTTTAGTTAAGAGTGCATGAAGTAATTCAGCTTGAGGAGAAAGATACAGTTAATTTGGTAGAGCCGACAGTGTGTAGCGTGTGTCTACAATTATCTTATTGGACAAGTCCCAGAATGTGTTGCGTGCTTAGTAGAGCCAACTGATTTATTATTGGAGTTTGTTATGGCTTCTCTAATATGATTTCAAGGTGGTTCTAACAGGCTAACTTGATTATATCATTTAGAGGAAAGATATTTATAGGCATTCATTTGTGATTGCTTGAGTGTGGTTCAAATTTGATTGTGAAGAGCAGAGTAGAGTGTGCAAAGTGTTGAGCCATTAGAAGAAGGTCTATGTGACCAAGTAAAGTGTTTATGGTATACATTGGAACTGATCTAGACAACAGGTCTAAGCGTAGTTCACCAAGATCTAGATATAGTGTGTATCTATTATTCATAAGGTTGTAGCCTTCACCCCTTTGAGTAGTGTGCTCTCGGACAGTGCATCATCTCCCCTAGCAGGGACTATTGTAAAAGGCTCCTAACAGGGTCTGACCCTTGACCAAGTCTACTGTACTAAATATATTGTAAAACAACTCCTAACAGGGTTAAGGATCTTCTAACAAGGATCATAATACACTAGTGAAAAATATTAGTGGGTGTCAATTCCCACTGGGGTTTTTACCTATTTGGGTTTCCCTGTAACCAAAATATTGTGTTGTGCTCAAGTGTTCATTCATTGTGTTTATGCTTTATGTTTAAGTATACTTAATTGGATAAAGAATTGAAACTTGTAGATAATTGATTCACCCCCCCCTCCTCAGTTATCTCTTGGGACTATTCCTAACAAATTTCACATGATTTGCAGGTATTTTGGCCATAAAGGCATGAAAGGCATATTCTTTCTGCTCTGAGTGTTTAGCAGCATTAGCTTGCTTTTTAATGGAGACTAACTTCTGATGCTGCTGATACAGATGCTCATAGCATGTTTGTCAAAAAAATGTGAATATCTCAAAGGAAACAAACTTCAAGGTCAAAAATTGGAAGACCCAAAAAAAAGAGAAGTACCCAAAAGAGAGCTCAAAAAACCTAGAAGAAATATGCTGTCAAAAATTAGATCCGCTGGCTCAAAATTGAGGCACAAAAATTGAGGCACCCAGAAAAATTTGATGACAACCCATTTGAGATCTCAAAAAACCCAGAAAGAATATGCTATCAAAATTTAGATCTATGGGCTCAAAAATTGAGGCACCTAGAAAAAATGGACAACAACTTGAATGAGCTCTCAAAAAACCCACCAAGAATTTGTAATCAAAAAAAAAAATTCGAGCCCAAAAAATAAGGGTTTTGAAAAAAATGGCTTGTTGCAAATAACCTCCAAAAATTAATGGCAGATATGCAGAAAAAAATGTGGCTGAACTGGGCTGAAAAATGGCCAAACTCACAAACCCTAGACGTGAGCAGCAGCAGATCCCACAATGTGGGAATAAACATAAATTAATTCAAAAAATTTGAGCAAATAATTTCGAAAGAAATTATAAATTTTTTGAAAATTTTTAAAGAAATGGCTCTGATACCATGTTACAAAAAGTAGATGGTAGAATACTTTTTGATATATTAACAAAGATCAAATGATCTATATATACAAGAAGATGAACAATGTTTCCTTAGAAATGATCGTCTAGAATAGAAACATTCTATTCTAGCTACAACTAACTAATTATTATAAACATTCTAATATTTATACTAAGATACAATATTGAGCATTAATAAAATATGATTCTAAATTATTCTAATAGCTTATTCCCACAAATTTGTCTTTATTTCTATAATTATTTACCATTTTATAAGTTATTTAAGCATATTAAAGATGTTTTAAGGCTATTTTAGGGGTATATAATGGATATCTGGTCTAAAAATGACCTAAATATCCTCTATGGTGCCTCACAATCTCTTTTTAGCATACTAACTTGATCTAAAATTGTTAGAATAACTGAGAGGGGGGTGAATCAATTATCCACAGTCCCAAATCAAAATGTATAATCCAAAATAATTTACTTAAATTTCTGCAGCTCGATAACATAAAATACTATACTGTCTATGTTTTTACCGATTACCAGTCAATAACAAATAATGATTACCGATCAAATCCAACATGTAATATGTAAAGTGTGATAACAAACAATCACCACAATGAACACATAACACAGAAGATTTAACGTGGAAACCCTGTGAAGGGAAAAACCACTTGGGACTGGCAACCCAAAAATGTTCACTCTTCTGAAGTGAGGTTTGTGAAGACCCAACCCTGTTAAAGGTTACAAACACACTGTGAGGTGTGACCTTGTTAGAGGATTTTAGACCAACCGTTATCATCCAACCAGCATTCACTATGGGGTTGATAGGATAACAATGTTCATTTTATGAATGATACATATAAGACTTTCAAGTCCACTTTGTTAAGAGATTTCTCTGTTTACAATGGTTCAAATGTAACAATAGTTGATCTAATTACAATACAACTTCAATTGCAGATGTTCAGATCTATATTATGCTCATTCAAATCCTTTGATCAATATATCAATTCTGTATCAACAATAATCAATGACTGACTATCACTGGGTAATAGCTTTCTGAGGCTCGGTAAACTCTGCAATTCGGTTCTCCTTAACCAGTTTGATTAGGCATACATGAAACTTGTTCATGTGATAATTCTGCAGTCTCCTTCTTTCGGCATGAGTTTCATAATGAACCCCTAGTCTCTTAAATAGACAAGTAAACCATTTTCTTCTCCTCCATAAGATTTTGCCACTTATTTTCCTTCATCCATTTTGCCGCTTAAACCTTCTTGGGTTGATGTTCCTGTAACACATTTTGATTTCATCCTTTAGATCTTCCTTGAATTATGCTAGCTATTGATCTTCATAACAAACATTATCTCCATCTCTGATTTCGATGTACTTTCCAGCTCATCAATCCTTATCAGCTAAACTAATCATTTAGTTCCTTTTCTCCTACTTGGTTAACAAAGAAATGTGTCAGTGAACACAAGCTCAGTTTATACTATGCTCGGTATACACTACACTGCTCGGTGTATACTGTGATGCTTCATCAACCGACCACATTGCCTTGTGTCTTTCAATTCTTTTCCTCATCATAGATGAATGAAACATAATCAAGTCAATAACATAGGGTCATAGACTCATCAACAAGTTACCCAATGTATTCCTTATCCTCATCTGTCATATACATCTTCCTCATGTAGATATTTATGTTCTTCATCTCTCTTACTCCTTTTCTACAGATGTTTAGGTATTGTAACTTACAAGATAAGTGTTGTCAAACTAGTTGACATCAATGACAACATATTATTTATTTAATCATATTACATATCTAATCAGCAACTCGGTGATCTCTAATCACATATCTTCAATTAGGTTCTAAATCAGTTATAGTTCATCAATCTCTGCCTTTGGCATTGATGGCAACTAAAGTAATATGAAATATACCATACACATACCAAACATGTAATCTACAACTCTATGAACAAATGTTGTACAAGCTCTCCCTAGCTTAATATGTTTAATCACTACGTTACTCAACAACATTACCAATGCAGCTTTGACATTCTGCAAATATGATCTTTTGAGATCTCCCTTTCTTTCAATTTGTCTCTCCCTTAGATAGATATTTTAGTGTTCTCATCGGTGCATCTTGTTTCATATTGTTTATCTCTCCCTTTGACAACAATGCCAAAGAAATAAATAAACATACAGCTCTATAGTAGCCATGTAACTCTCTGTTGTCTAGTGCATTCTCTATATCTCTATATACTAATATGCCAATCTATTCCAGTTCTCCAAACTTTTCACAACCTTAGACATGATCCAAAGTGTCAACTATGCTGCATCAACATGTATGATCTTCTGATAAGATTAGGCTGATGCAACATCCAAATCACATTAGTGACCAGTAGACAAGCAACAGACCCCAAGTCTAGTCCTCAAGTATTCAAATGTATCCTTCGGTAGAGGCTTTGTAAATATGTCTACAAGTTGTTCTTTTGATGTAACAAACTCTAGCTTAACTTGCTTCTCATGTACTTGTTCTCTTAAGTAGTGATACTTAATAGATATATGCTTTGTTTTAGAGTGCATCACTGGATTCTTTGAAATGTTTATTGCACTTGTGTTATCACAATATATAATCACCAACTCAGTGATTATCTCATTCATACCTTCCAATACTTTCGTAATATATGCAATATTTGAATAGTTTGTAGCAGCAACAACATACTCTTCTTTGGCTGTAGATTGAGAAATGCAAGCCTTCTTCTTACTTGTCCATGTAACAAGTCTTTCACCAAAGAAAAATGCTCCTCCAGTGGTACTTTTTCTATCATCCACATTTCCAACCCAGTATAGACTCTGAGTTCAAATTTTCCTTCCTTAGGATACCATAATCCATAATCTTCTATTTTCTTCAGGTATCTTAAGATTCTCTTTGTAGCAACCATGTGTGACTCTCTAGGTTTGCAGACAATCTTGCAACAATTCCCACAGCATGTGCTATGTCTGGTCTACTATGCACTACATACATTAATTTACCAATCATTGATTGGTACAGTGTCTGGTTCACCTCTATAGTTTCATCTTCCTTAGTCAGTTTACATCTAGTAGCCATCGGTGTTCTCACATGTTTAGCATCTTCCATGCCAAATGTCTTCAATACTTCCTTGATATATTTGGATTGTGTGATGAATATACCATCATTTTGTTGAATCACTTGTAGTCCTAGAAAGAACTTAATCTCTCCAAACATAGACATTTCAAATTCACTTCTCATTTCATCAGCAAATGACTTACAGATTTGATCTTGCCCTCCAAATATTTTGTCATCCACAAATATTTCAGCAATAAGAATAGTATCATCAGTATCTCCTTTCATATAAAAATTGTTGTTCTCACTTGTTCTAACAAATCCAATACTTAACAAATAAGTATGTAGCCTCTCATACCAGGCTCTTGGTGCTTTCTTCAAACCATATAAAGCTTTATGTAATCTACATACCATATCTTTTTTTTCTAGATCAACGAATCCTTCAGGTTGTTCTATGTAGACTTCTTCTTCAAGTATCTCATTCAGAAATGTTGACTTGACATCCATTTGGTGAACTTTGAACTTTTTGTGTGCAACATATGCAAGTAACATTCTGACTCCTTCTAATCTAGCAACAGGTGCAAATGTTTCACCATAGTCAATTCCTTCCTCATATCCTTTGCATACCGATCTAGCTTTATTTCTTGTTACCTCTCCATTTTCATTTTTCTTGTTCCCAAATATCCACTTAGTACCGATAACATTCTTATCTTTAGGTCTGGGTACTAAGGTCTAGGTTTTGTTCTTCTTTATCTGTTCTATTTCCTCTTTCATTGCATTGTCCCATTCATCATTTTCCAATGCAACTTTTACATTCTTCGGTTCATAATCACAAACTAGACATGCGCCTTGTCTTGCTTTACTCCTTGTTTTCATGCCAGCTTGTCTGTCTCCAATGATTTGTGTCTCAGGATGATGTCTTTTGACAAAACTCCCCAGTATTCGATTTCTTCTTTCTTGTTCATCCTATGCAGGTTCATTTACTTTCTCAGTAGGTCCTTCCCGCTCGTCGGTTTCTCTTTCCTATTCCTCAGTATTGTTATCCTGCGGACCAGTTGTCACAGTCTGTGGCTTTGGTAGATACTTAGGTTGTTCAATGTAAGTGAATCTACCATAGTCTTCCAGTTCCTTTCTTCTTTCCTTTGTATTCTTATCATCAAACTCATCAACTCGAACATTAGTACTTTCAATCATTTTATTAGTTACTCTATTCAGACACTTGTATGCTTTACTTTTACTAGAATATCCTAGAAATATCCCTTCATCACCTTTTGAGTCAAACTTTCCATTTCTTTCATCTTTCAGAATAAAACATTTTCTTTAAAAATCATGAAATAACTTACAGTGGGTTTGTGTCCAAACCATAACTCATAGGGTGTCTTATTAGTGTCCTTCAGTTGTACTCGGTTTAGCACATAAACTGTAGTTCTAATAGCTTCCCTCTAGTATGTCTGAGCAACATTCTTTTCTATCATTAATGTCCTTGCGCAGTCAATAATCGACCTATTCCTCCTTTCAGCAATGCCATTCTGTTGTGGTGTCCTTGGTGCAGAGACCTGTCTTTTAATACCATGCTCATTACAAAAATTAGTAAATTCATCAGAGATAAATTCACCTCCTCTATCAGATCTTAAGCATTTCAATTCTTTACTAGTCTCTTTTTCTACTTTTTCTTTATACCACTTGAAAATCTTGAATGCCTCAACTTTTTCTTTCAAGAACATGATAGTCATCAACCTAGTATAATCATCAATAAAAAGAATAAAATATATGTCTCCATAATAACTCTGAGTTCTCATAGGACCACATAGGTCGGTATGCACTAACTCAAGTATTTTCTTTGTTGAATAATCTTTTCTTTTGAAACTAGATTTAGTCATTTTACATTTCTAACATTCATGACACATAACACGATCAGACTTAGATAAGTTAGGCAAACCTCTAACTCTTTTCTTTTTACTGATCTTAATCATGTTATCAAAATTCACATGACATAACCTTTTATGCCACAACCATGCATCTTCATCTTTCATCATTAAAAAAGAAGACTAATCATTATCAAGATAAAACAAATTACCTCTGGATTGTGTACCAGTTCCAACAAGTCTTCCTCCATCATCAAATATTTTCACCTTTTTGCTCTCAAAAGAAACTCGGTGGCCTAAATTGCTCAGCTATGCCACACTTAGAAAATTATAGTTCAATCCTTTTACCCAATAAACATTTTCACATTTTAATCTATCATTTATCATTAGGGATCCTTTACCTCTTACCATACAGGGTGCATCATTTCCCATTCTTACAGATCCTCCATTGTATTCATCAAGATAATCAAATTTTTCTTCATCACCAGTCATGTGATGTGTACAGCCACTATCTATAATCCATGTATCATTCTTATTAATCTTAGAGATAAGTGTTGTCTCTACATGCCTTTCATCTTCTTCAGAATCATCCTTCATTGCTACAAATACTACCTCCACATCATCAATAGTGTCAGTATCGGTGATATCTTCTTCCTCAACAATGTAGCATACCTTCTTGCCTTTATCATTATTATCTCTGTTGTAGTGTTGGTAGCCTCTGTTGTTTCTTCTCCCATAGCTTCCTTCAGATCGGTCTTTGGTTCTTTCATCATCTTTCTTGTGTGGACATCTAGCAGCAATGTGGCCAACTTCTTTACAGTTAAAGCATGCTAAAGGTAATTTGCCTCTATACCTTCCTTTACCTTTAGGTAACCTTCTGGCCTTAAGAGCTTCAAGCTCATCAAGCTCATCATCAGTATTGCTATCACTATCATCATTCTTATTTCAAGACTTACCAATCTTTAGAGAAGTCATAAAAGTGGATTCAACAGACTGTACAACACTATTATCATAATTATTTAGTTCAAATGTTGTAAGCTTTCCAATCAGATTATCAAGAGTGAGTGTGTTGTTAGGTGCTGACCTATTTTCATGAATTATAGATATTTTGATGGCATAGATAGGCAATAAGGTCCTTAGAATTTTGCTTACCACAGTGTCTTCATCAATAACTCCATCTGATGCTCTAATAGCATGAACTACCTCCTTTATTCTGTTTGTGTACTGCACAATGTTTTCACCTTCTTTCATCTTCATGTCATCGAATCTTCCTCTTAAGCTTTCGGCTCTTGCTCTCTTGACATTCGCATCACCACTATAAACTTGAGCAAGTTTATCCCACATTTTCTTAGTAGTAGTATAATCCTTGATGTCTTCAAATTTGGCATCTGAACAGACATCAACAATCTCCATCATAATAACATTATGTTCATGCCTGTCTCTTAGCTGATCAAGGGTCAAGGGACCATTGGGCGGTGCAAGGTATCCATTCTCCATCAGATCTAGGGCAGAATTCCCAATCCTAGATATATGCAACTTCATTCAACTTTTCCAAATTGTGAAGTTATCTTTGTTTAGCTTTGGCACTTCCCTCTTAAACATTTTGAGACCTTTGTACTGAAGTCCTTAAAACTCTGTTCCAAGAAACCAATGCTCTGATACCAATTGTTAGAATAACTGAGACGGGGGTGAATCAGTTATCCATAGTCCCAAATCAAAATGTATAATCCAAAACAATTTACTTAAACTTCTGTAGCTTGGTAGCATAAAATACTATATTGTCTGTGCTTTTATCGATTACCAGTCAATAACAAATAATGATTACCAATCAAATCCAACATGTAATATGTAAAGTATGATAACAAACAATCACCACAATGAACACATAACACAAAATATTTAACGTGGAAACCCTATGAAGGGAAAAACCACCTGGGACTGACAACCCAAAAATTTTCACTCTTCTGAAGTGAGGTTGGTGAAGACCTAACCCTATTAAAGGTTACAAACACACTGTGAGGTGTGACCTTGTTAGAGGATTTTAGACCAACCGTTATCGTCCAACCAACATTCACTATGGGGTTGACAGGATAACAATGTTCATTCTATTAATGATACATATAAGACTTTCAAGTCCACTATTAAGAGATTTCTCTGTTTACAATGGTTCAAATGTAATAGCAGTTGATCTGATTACAATACAACTTCAATTTTAGATGGTCAAATCTATATTATTCTCATTCAAATCCTCTGATCAATATATCAATTATGTATCAACAATAATCAATGATTTACTGTCGCTCAATAATAGCTTTCTGACGCTTGGTAAACTCTGCAGTTTGGTTCTCCTTAACCAGTTTGATTAGGCATAGATGAAACTTGTTCATGCGATAATTTTATAGTCTCCTTCTTCTGGCACGAGTTTCATAATGAAACCCTAGTCTCTTAAATAAACAAGTAAACCATTTTCTTCTCCTCCATAAGATTTTGCCGCTTAAACCTTCCTCGGCTGATGTGTCTGTAACACATTTTGATTTCATCCTTTAGATCTTCCTTGAATTATGCTAGTCGTTGATCTTCATAACAAACATTATCTCCATATCTGATTTTGATGTACTTTCCAACTCATTAATCCTTATCAACTAAACTAATCATTTAGTTCCTTTTCTCCTGCTCAGTTAACAAAGAAATGCATCAGTGAACACAAGCTCAGTTTATACACTGTTTGGTATACACTACACTGCTCAGTGTATACTGTGATGCTTCATCAACCGACCACACTGCCTTGTGTCTTTCCGTTCTTTTCCTCATCATAGATGAATGAAACATAATCAAGTCAATAACATAGGATCATAGACTCATCGACAAGTTACCCAATGTATTCATTATCCTCATCTTTCATATACATCTAGATATTTTTGTTCTTCATCTCTCTTACTCCTTTTCTACAGATGTTTAGGTATTGTAACTTACAAGATAAGTGTTGTCAAACTAGTTGACATTAATGACAACATATTACTGATTTAATCATATTACATATCTAATCAGCAACTCGGTGATCTCTAATCACAGATCTTTAATTAGGTTCTAAATCAGTTGTAGTTCATCAATATGACCATGGGTTATTGTGACCCTGGGTTATTGTGTCCTTGGGTTATTATGGTGGGGTTATTGTGTCTAGGGTTATTTTGGCTAGGTTATTATGTCCGGTTACCCAAAAAACCCACAGAAGAAGAAGTTGCAGGCATATCTCAGACACTTTTGAATACTAGTAGGGAGGCATACTAACACTTGTCTAACTCCTTGGTGTAGATGGTCAGTTGTATGAGCCTAATTCTTTGGGTCAATTAAAAATAAACCACTTGTTTCATTTCCAGTTTTGATTGGCAGTGTCGGTCATTTCATATAAATCTGTGATATTTTTATTGATAAATCTTATTTAGGACAGAAAAACTTAGAAATTTGTTTGCAATTGGTTTTGACATTCACAAACATTTATTCTTATTAAGTAAATTTTTATGTTTATTATGGTTTAAAATTTTAGAAAGTGCGTAGGGGAGTTGAATTGCTCATCTATATAAAGATGTTTTGCAGGAGAATGAAATTTGTTTAAAAATAGATATGTGTCCTCATTCGTTGTTGTAAATGTCTTGTCCTTTTCACACTAAAGTTTATGTTTTAAATAAATTTTTAAATTATTGTGCTATAATATGTATTATTTTTTTAATTATTTAGTTTGTTATTTTATTTTTTATTTTGAACATATTATATTTAAAAAAATACAATTTTAACTTATATAAAATAATTTAAATTATTGAAAAAAAATAGTTTTATTTTTTGGTTTTGGTTAATTTATTTCATCATTTGATTTTTTATTTAAATGAACTACGAGTCTCATAATATGTATCTTTTTTAAAATATTATGTTTATTATTTTTTTAATATTAAAATATTATATTTTAAAATATAATTTTAATGTATGTAAAATTATTCAAACAATTGAAAAAATAAATAGTTCTATTTTTTAGTTTTAGTTAACTGATTTCTTGATTTGATTTTGATATGAACTATTTATATTTTTTTCTAAATTATATTAATTTTTATATAAAAAAATACACATAATAATACATTAAAACCTAATTTGGAAATAATTTTTTGATTTATATAAAATACTATAAATTATTGAAAAAAAATGAATAAATTTATTTTAGTTAAAAATAATTAAATACACTTATTTCATTTATATTTTCTTTCTTATTTTATATTACATTTTATTATAATATATTTTGTACACATGTTAAAATAACTTTTTTATTTCATAAAATAATTGAGATAATTGAATGGAGAACCTACTTAGAATAGTTTCTCCCTACTTGTAGTACAATAGAGAGATAAAATTGAAAAAATGTTCTCTATCCAATACACCTTGTGTTGAATCCCTTTGAGTGATTTGAAACAATTTAAATATACATAGTTGTTCTTAACATTATGGACTGTGGAAACACATTGTCAAATTAAAATACATCAAAATCATTTAAATTTAACATGTAAAGGCTTTTGATAATTCCAAACAAATGTAATGAGCACCGGAGTCCATATGGCATACATCGCTTAGTCCCAAAATGTAGATTGACGTGCTTGGTAGACATGCAGCTCCAAAGATGGAAGGAACTCAGTATATCAAATATGTGGCAATCAATAGCAGTAGATATGTGTCATTTCCTCCCTTCTATAAATTGTCTTGAATTGTGATTTTTTCGCTTTTCCTCCCTTCTATGTTGGCTCTTTGCCAAATAACTTCCCCAAACCAACATTGTTGTCATCTCACGTATGTGCAATGTGCAGAACATATATAAATTTTTCATAGAAGGAATAAGTATTTAACGATAATTTTGTTTGTTTTCACTACCATAACTCAATTGTATAGAAAGGGAGACCCCATGTTTTAGGAAACAAGTTGACTAAACTGTTCATTTTTAGTCATAAATTATGTAATGGTAGGTTTATTTGTTTTTGGCACCCTGTCTTTTACAAACTAATTTGATTCTATTGTTCAATATTAGCTAGAGCTCTTACCAACAAGGATAATGCCGTCAAAAAATAGTTTTGCCTAAAGAACGTTGTCGCATTTAACGTTAAATGAATTAAACATAAGAGTAACACTTGGGTTGAGTTATAGCTTGTTGAATCAATATTATTCAAAATTTCATAATTCAACATCAACATAGGATAAAATTGTAATTCGTAGTTGGACAAAATATTATTTTAATTTTATTAGAATTATTTTGAGTATATACATTTGAACCAATGGTGTTAGTTATTGCACTTTTTTTTACATTAATTTTTTTTTAAGATGGTAATAGAACAGGGAATTGCATACAATTTTTTTATATGTTGTAAACACAATTATAATTGTAGATTTATCAAATAGAATTACTACTATAAAATTATAAAAGTTCTTAGAACCGGTTTATAGCATATACATAAATAGATATAACACACAATTTATATAATTTTACAAACATTTCATAAATAAGTTTCTTAAATTTAATTCTTTGACTCTTATGTTTTTATATTTTTTTATCATGGTAGTTTGAGGTTGTTATGATATTATCTATACTTATATGCATTGAATATTAAGGATACTAATATTTTTTTAGCAATAAGATATAATTACTTGAGTATTTGATCAAACTAGTAAATTTATAATTTTTTCAATAAGTGATATTTAATTATTTTATATTCATTAAAATATTGAAATAATTTATGTTTTATAAAGTTAGAACAAACCTACAATTCCCGTAATCTTCATACACAAATAAGATTAATAATATTTATTTAGATATTTATAGATAAATTGTAATCAACTTGAAAATATACTATACAACTAAGAACATTAAGAGTATGCTCTTTAAAAATAGTTAAAATTTTATATGTTGTAAAAAAATGGGGAACTAAGATAATATTTTCTAAAAGAGACTTGAAAAAGTAATGAATAATAAATGAATTACATAAAATAAAGAAAAATAAATTTTCAAAATGTAGACTTATTATATGTAGAGAACAAATTATAAACATTTTCAAATGATGTAATTTTAACTATAGTTCTTGTGAATATAATTGGTCTCGAGGAATACTAAGGATTTTGTGATATGCACAAAATGTGTTCGTGGAAAAGGGTTTTTAAAAACTCGACCGTATGTAATTGTTAGGTGTAAAATGAACTTCGACAATCTTTTCCTGAATCTTCTATGGTTGCGCCAATATGGGAGCATTTGAACAAGGATTTCGGCATCCATGACAAGATGAGGGAACAAGGGATTTTGCCAAATGTTTTAGCCGCAACGACCCTTGTAGACGTATGCACAATATGGAAGCATAGATAGGGAATGTGAAGTGTTTTCCAAAATGCCTACAAGAATTTTTAGACAGAGTGCATTGAATATTGCAAGGCATCAAAATTGTATATTATGTGTATTAGTAAGTTCACAATAGCCATATCGACAATATGGTTGACTACTTTGTAATTAATTGATACATATATGGCCTCTTACAAATTCCCAAAACTATATGTACCAAATGTTTTGTTGCTGATAACCACCATCCTATTGGACTCGAAAAGAGCGAAAGGCCTATTTATTAAAAAGTAACTTCTTGAAACATTTCTTGGACCCTAATCTCGAAACTATATGTATCATATGTCACCCTACCATTTATCTTCAAATTGACAAATTTAAACAGAAGACTAGTTTTTTTGGAATAATTTTTCTATCTTTAGAGTTTGTATTTTATCATCTCAATAGATATTGATTGGATTGTTGACAATGTCATCAGATTTGAATTCCAATCTAAAAACAAAATCTAAAATAAGAAGCTTCTCACACATATTCACTTAATTATATTCTCACCCATCACCCTCCTAAAGGGAGAAAAATTCTATACAATATTTTTTAAAAAATAAAGTACTATATAACTTTAAAAATCCTTTCTTTGTGTTATTATTGTCCAATTTCAAGTTTTAGATATCACTGCAATGAGCCTCCCTTTCTTGTTTCTACTTGTGCATCTATACACTTTTTGATAATCTCAAAATCCCTCTAATGCTTTCAACAAAAGATCGTACCATCTTCTAAATTATGAGATCCATTTTATTTTCTCCATATTAGTATTTGATCAACCAATACAACTTTATAAACTCAGCCAATAATTATTTTATTTCATCTATATTATTTACTTTATTTAATATCATACACAATTTTTAATAAGTTATAGTCATGAAGTTTATGCTTATTATATTTATATGAAAAATTAAAGTATAAAAATTGATTGTTATAATTATCTTACCATTGCTACTACTCGCACCTACAGGCGTAGCAACATTCAACATACAAGCCACTACAATTCATTCTACCCTTAGAATACCAATCAAAGAAATGGTGCCCCTACAAGGACAAGCATTTGCAACCTACCAAGAGAGCATGTACTTCATTCGGTACATTATAATAGATGAAATGAGTTTCAGGCCCTAAGTTACTAGAAAAAAAAGATATGAGGCTATGACAAGCATTCCCTACTAAGAGCCACATTCCTTTTGGAGCATGCTCTATTATTTTTTTTTGGCGATTTGGGGCAGCTACCATCAGTCAAAGACATCCCAATGTATGTTTCAAGCTCGTATGGTGGCACACTTATTACACTAGAAAAAATATTGTGGAAAATTGGAGATAGCCCAATTCAGATTCAATTCCGCTCACTTCTTTCAAATTTACAAAATGTAACACCTATAATTGTAGATTGGGAACTATTGATGTCGCGATCAAGTTCAAGACTCACCTCAGAAGGACAAGCTCCTTTTTTTTCTTTAATACATATTTTTTTAACAAATGAAAGGGTCTTACTCCATAACAAATAAATGTTTCTATCTTTAGCAAAGCCAGTTACCCTCTCCAATGCAGAGAAACTTAAAGGATTACCATGCTCAAACCCAGAAGAAGAAAACCTTCAGTCTAAGCTCCTCTTATGTATTGACCAAGAGGTCATGCTCTGTGAAAATTTATGGGTACAAACTGGACTTGTCAATGGATCACTTGGACAAGTCAAAGAAATTGTATACAATGATGGGGAACAACCACCTCAAGTTCCTCTTTTTGTCATTGTTGAATTTAAAAAATACATGGGGCCAACATGGGACAATAAGAACCCGATATAATTTCTAGTACTCCTAATAAGTCATGGGATCCATTGTCAAATACCACTCAAAATGACATTGGAAGCACTGATCGACAAGGGCTAACATTCACATCAATCTCTAGAGTTTGTTACTTTGCAAACCTCCACATTCAATCGATGTTCACATTTGAAAGATATGCAAGAATGCAACAAAACCCATTTGTCATTCGTCGGAAAGAAGAAGAGTCCCATTTGATGAGATTATCATATACTATTCCTTCAAAAACAATAAATTAACTACAAACAATAGAGGTGTGTTTCTTATCTAACTTTTCCATATATTCCATTACAAATAAAATGTTGACAAATAGAATACATGTATTGATAAAAAGATTCTATTTCATGCAGGTTTAATAGTATTTTCTCTCATAAAAGAAATTTCCTCTCCAAATATGATTAGCGATTTGAAATTGTACTCTACCAAAAAGGTTAAACAATATTTATTACTACTTGAAATAATGTAGAAATTCAAATATTGTGGAAACAATACTTGTATTATTCTTACAAATTCACTCTATGAACTATTTTTAATATTTAGTCAAAATATTAAAAAAATATCATTTGTTAGTATCCAATTGTGGTTATAGATTAAATGATGCAACGTAATGTGATTTAAGATTCTTTAAAAAAAAAATCACCTATTTTTTATTGATAAATAGTATATACAATAGATTCCTATTGTAAAAGAATGTACAACACTACATTTTTGGTTTTAAAAATATTAATTATAATTAACAATAAACTTACATTTACTTTAAAAATAGACAAATTACAATACAATTATACAATGTTTTTATTCAAATTGGTTAATTTTACATACAATATTGCCAAAT
Source organism: Chamaecyparis obtusa (assembly GCA_027943335.1). Classification (NCBI taxonomy): domain Eukaryota; kingdom Viridiplantae; phylum Streptophyta; class Pinopsida; order Cupressales; family Cupressaceae; genus Chamaecyparis; species Chamaecyparis obtusa. The sequence goes on along the minus strand of BSBK01003684.1, from coordinate 900,276 downwards.
AAATGAATGCTTTTTTGGAACTCCACCAACATTAATACAACGTACCCATTACACACCTAGGTGTGATTGCTAGTAATATCATATGTTGATAGTTGATAAATAAAGTTGCAACTTTTTGCCAAAATAAACCTTAACAAATGAGTTCAATTTTATTTTTATTTTTTTGTATTATATCACTTTTTTACCATAGTTTTGTGAAAATCTTTAAAACTAATTATCACCTTATTTAGTATAAAACTTTTTAAAAGAAAAAATAAATATAATTGCAAAGACTTCAGAGGAAACATACATTTTTAATTGTATTTATTTAAAAAATAATATTTTTATTTGTAGTTAGATTTACTCAAAGCCTTTTATATATTTGATTTATTTTTTTCTCATTGTTAAATGTTGGGAAAATTCAATTAACTTAATTATTTATTAAATTTTTGCATATATATAGTACATAATTTTTATAATATTTCATGATGGACAAAATTAAAGAACATTTTATTTCAAAAATTTATAAAATAGGTAATTAATCATAAAATGTTATATTTTTTCTAAGAAATTATTTTGAAACATAGGACCTTAATCATGTTCTATGAGACCAAATCCTAGAATTAATTTCCAGTACTCCTAATAAGTCGTGGGATCCATTGTCAAATACCACTCAAAATGACATGGGCCTTAACAATACACAAATCACAAGGCCTTACACTTCAAAGAGAAATAATTGACATTGGAAGCACTGATCGACAAGGGCAAACATTCACATCAATCTCTAGAGTTTGTTACTTTGCAAACCTCCGCATTTAATCGATGTTCACATTTGAAAGATATGCAAGAATGCAACAAAACCCATTTGTCATTCGTCGGAAAGAAGAAGAGTCACATTTGAAGAGATTATCATATACTATTCCTTCAAAAACAATAAATTAACTACAAACAATAGAGGTGTGTTTCTTATCTAACTTTTCCATATATTCCATTACAAATAAAATGTTGACAAATAGAATACATGTATTGATAAAAAGATTCTATTTCATGCAAGTTTAATAGTATTTTCTCTCATAAAAGAAATTTCCTCTCCAAATATGATTAGTGATTTGAAATTGTACTCTACCAAAAAGGTTAAACAATATTTATTACTACTTGAAATAATGTAGAAATTCAAATATTGTGGAAACAATACTTGTATTATTCTTACAAATTCAATCTATGAACTATTTTTAATATTTAGTCAAAATATTAAAAAAATATCATTTGTCAGTATCCAATTGTGGTTATAGATTAAATGATGCAACGTAATGTGATTTAAGATTCTTTAAAAAAAAAATCACCTATTTTTTATTGATAAATAGTATATACAATAGATTCCTATTGTAAAAGAATGTACAACACTACATTTTTGGTTTTAAAAATATTAATTATAATTAACAATAAACTTACATTTACTTTAAAAATAAACAAATTACAATACAATTATACAATGTTTTTATTCAAATTGGTTAATTTTAGATACAATATTGCCAAATAAATGAATGCTTTTTTGGAACTCCACCAACATTAATACAACATACCCATTACACACCTAGGTGTGATTGCTAGTAATATCATATGTTGATAGTTGATAAATAAAGTTGCAACTTTTTGCCGAAATAAACCTTAACAAATGAGTTCAATTTTATTTTTATTTTTTTGTATTATATCGCTTTTTTACCATAGTTTTGTGAAAATCTTTAAAACTAATTATCACCTTATTTAGTATAAAACTTTTTAAAAGAAAAAATAAATATAATTGCAAAGACTTCACAGGAAACATACATTTTTAATTGTATTTATTTAAAAAATAATATTTTTATTTGTAGTTAGATTTACTCAAAGCCTTTTATATGTTTGATTTATTTTTTTCTCATTGTTAAATGTTGGGAAAATTCAATTAACTTAATTATTTATTAAATTTTTGCATATATATAGTACATAATTTTTATAATATTTCATGATGGACAAAATTAAAGAACATTTTATTTCAAAAATTTATAAAATAGGTAATTAATCATAAAATGTTATATTTTTTCTAAGAAATTATTTTGAAACATAGGACCTTAATCATGTTCTATGAGACCAAATCCTAGAATTAATTTCCAGTACTCCTAATAAGTCGTGGGATCCATTGTCAAATACCACTCAAAATGACATGGGCCTTAACAATACACAAATCACAAGGCCTTACACTTCAAAGAGAAATAATTGACATTGGAAGCACTGATCGACAAGGGCTAACATTCACATCAATCTCTAGAGTTTGTTACTTTGCAAACCTCCGCATTCAATAAATGTTCACATTTGAAAGATATGCAAGAATGCAACAAAACCCATTTGTCATTCGCCGGAAAGAAGAAGAGTCCCATTTGATGAGATTATCATATACTATTCCTTCAAAAACAATAAATTAACTACAAACAATAGAGGTGTGTTTCTTATCTAACTTTTCCATATATTCCATTACAAATAAAATGTTGACAAATAGAATACATGTATTGATAAAAAGATTCTATTTCATGCAGGTTTAATAGTATTTTCTCTCATAAAAGAAATTTCCTCTCCAAATATGATTAGCGATTTGAAATTGTACTCTACCAAAAAGGTTAAACAATATTTATTACTACTTGAAATAATGTAGAAATTCAAATATTGTGGAAACAATACTTGTATTATTCTTACAAATTCAATCTATGAACTATTTTTAATATTTAGTCAAAATATTAAAAAAATATCATTTGTTAGTATCCAATTGTGGTTATAGATTAAATGATGCAACGTAATGTGATTTAAGATTCTTTAAAAAAAAATCACCTATTTTTTATTGATAAATAGTATATACAATAGATTCCTATTGTAAAAGAATGTACAACACTACATTTTTGGTTTTAAAAATATTAATTATAATTAACAATAAACTTACATTTACTTTAAAAATAAACAAATTACAATACAATTATACAATGTTTTTATTCAAATTAGTTAATTTTAGATACAATATTGCCAAATAAATGAATGCTTTTTTGGAACTCCACCAACATTAATACAACGTACCCATTGCACACCTAGGTGTGATTGCTAGTAATATCATATGTTGATAGTTGATAAATAAAGTTGCAACTTTTTGCCGAAATAAACCTTAACAAATGAGTTCAATTTTATTTTTATTTCTTTGTATTATATCACTTTTTTACCATAGTTTTGTGAAAATCTTTAAAACTAATTATCACCTTATTTAGTATAAAACTTTTTAAAAGAAAAAATAAATATAATTGCAAAGACTTCACAGGAAACATACATTTTTAATTGTATTTATTTAAAAAATAATATTTTTATTTGTAGTTAGATTTACTCAAAGCCTTTTATATATTTGGTTTATTTTTTTCTCATTGTTAAATGTTGGGAAAATTCAATTAACTTAATTATTTATTAAATTTTTGCATATATATAGTACATAATTTTTATAATATTTCATGATGGACAAAATTAAAGAACATTTTATTTCAAAAATTTATAAAATAGGTAATTAATCATAAAATGTTATATTTTTTCTAAGAAATTATTTTGAAACATAGGACCTTAATCATGTTCTATGAGACCAAATCCTAGAATTAATATGATTTGTTTTGTATAATCCTTTTCCAAAATTAAAACACCTCTTGGCAGGAACTTTGCTGCTCTGCAGCCTTGTTATTATATGACTATTATGAGCAGATTCAATTTTGGGGGGGGGTGTTAATTATGCATACTCATTCTATTTGAGATTTTCTAATGTAGATTTGCTTAACATTATTTAATATTAAATGGTATTTCTAGTAGAATTGAATCATTCTATTTACTTATTTGTATTGAAAATGTTTGCATTATGGTTTATGGGTATGCAAAAGTTGAAGTGTAGACAAAAGACAAGATGGTCTTAAAGAGACATCATCTCATTTAATACAATGATTAAAAGATATGAACATCCTAAATTTTCTTAAAAGGATTTAGAAACTTTGAAACAAGTACAATCAATAGGGGTAAAGCAAGATTCCATAACCTTCACTAGCATCTACCAATTTCAAATTTGAAGCTTGAAAGCTATGGATAAACATCCATCTAAGCACAATATGTGGGTGGACAAATGTAGGTTATGAAACACACCAAACATTTTGTTGGGAGGAATAGAACCACTAGAAGAGCTAATAAACATGATACTATGACAACCTACTATGATCATGTCCATGACCATATTCTTTGACAATTTGGTATTTAGATAATGTAGCCTAATGGTGTACAAGTGTGTGTTTATTGCTCATTTCAAACTTAATTTAGGAAGAGTGTGGTCAAATGCTCTATTAACATCAACTTAGAATGAGAAAAAAGTGATAGCATTGAAAGTTGGTATAATATCTCATATATCAATAGTGATAATTAAATAGAACACTTACAAGAGATATGGGATCATGAGGATATAACTCATAAGAAAAATTAGGGTGCTTGGTAAGACAATTTGACGCAGATAAGATGACATGTGAGGATGTTCTGATATAGAGATTATTGGAATTTTTATTAGGAAATCCATTTGATTCAAGTTCAAGAGCTTATGTTTGTTTATGATAGTGATATACCATTATTTTTATATTAATTAGTATTTAGTTTGATGATTTTTTTTAATATTTAAATTGATATTTCAGAATAAGTTAATTTAATAATTTATATTGTTTTTATACATTGATTTAATTTATGTAAATATTATAGTATTATTAAAAAATTAAAGTTTTATAATAGATAAATTTCAATATTAAATACTTCTAAAATTAATATATAAAAAATTTAGTAAAAAAATAAATTTATTACATAGTCAATTATACTTAGTTATTAAATTACATTTCTAAAAAAAAAATTATTTTTATTTTTAAGAATAAGCTTTCATTCATTGGAAAAAATATTAGAAAATGTAATTAACATTTTTCTTCAATCTATTTAAGACAACACACAAATATAATGAGTTTATTTACTCACTTTGAGGGAAAATACATAACATAACATAGAGAGAGGAAACCGAGGTTTCGGGTCCCCCCCAAAACTTGTTTTTTCCTGCAATAAAAAACATAGAGAGAGGAAACAACAATTCTTTAGAATTTTTGTGGTATGCCTTTATATTAGTATATTGTAACACATTTATATGTAGTGGGACATGATATATTTCTTTTTAATTTTTTTTAATTATATATAATTAAATCTATTTCTATTGTTAATTCTATAACTTGTGGATGACAAATCCAAGTTTTATGAGTGCTTGCACTCATTAATTTTATTCCATTTTGACATAGGGGCAGGGTAGATACAAGCAGAATCAAGCAGAATTGACTCCACTTGGATCAACAAACAAGCCCTGCTCAGAGTTACACACGGAAGCAATATGAATACCACATGAAATTAGTAAAAACACAATGGATATGAGACAAGCAACTGGTAGAAACAATAGAGTAATTATATTAAATCTTTCAACATGCTCGACTGTGAGGCCTTCTGGGTTTCGGCCCCACGTTTCACGTGTAAACTGGCTGAAAATTTGATACCTAAGAAAAACGGTCATAACTTTCAACTCATAATGAATTAGGACTTGCGGTCTTAGGTGAAGATATTAATTTAGGTCCTCTTGAAGTCCATAAGAGCACAAAGGCTGATTCATTAAGGATCAATGGCTACACGATGTGCAATCAACACGCGAAATGTAGGAAAATACGGCTCTGACAGCAAGGAAAACAACTATAACTTTGAAACGGTCCATCCAATCTTTATGTGCTCATAGGAGAAGGTTCCCAAATAGGTCCTCAACAACATGTAAGCTTCACACAACATGAAACCAATAAATGCAATGATTATAATGCAAACAACAGAAAACATGAAATGTTTTTGGTTGATGCAAGATTGCTCAAAGACCCAAGATGCTCCTACATCACATTTACTAGAAGTTGTGGATAAAATTTTGTAAGGTTGGTTTTGTTTTCATGATCTAGATATAATAGAAGATGTTTAGTTGAATTTTTTTTTTAACTTTCAATATTTACTGTGATGATTAAATTATAATATAAGAATTTTCTTCAATTTAAAGGATTCATTTTTTTCAATTGTATTTTGATAAGGGTTTAAGAGAAAAATTGGACTATTAATTTATTTTGGTTGTCTCAATATAAGTAGAGTGTTATGAGCAATTATCTATTGAAAGTAGATTCATTCTAATATTTTTTTCCTAAGTTACATTTCTATTAAATTCTACTAATATTAAGACTTTATATCTATAAAACACAATTGACATATGCATTGCACCTCCTTTCCATGCAAGTACTAGTATTAATATATTGCAATAAATTCATGATGTAATTAAGTAAATTCCAATAGTAACTACATGTAAACAAAATTAGCAACATCATGTTTATATTAAGTTTTTTCAATTATAATAATACCAAAGAAACTATACTAGAATGCAAATTTGTAGTTACTCATATTATTGACATGAAGTGTACACATTTTGTTATGCTACCAAGAATCTAGCTCAGTAACAAAATTATTAAGCCTCATACTACTATAGGGTTTACATAAAGTTTCTCTAGAGATATTTTAGAGATATTTACTCTAACATTCAAAAGTATATGGAGGAAAGTAACAATCGTTTCCTATTTACTTCTTCTTGGTTGATATCCCTTCATTTTGACAAAAGAAAAGAATCATAAATGGAAAACCTTAGACAATGGGAAGTGTAGGACTACCAACCATACATTTGTTGATAAATTTTGACATTTAAAGAATTTATAAATCCAAGAAAAAACAATCTAGATCTACCTTTGGTACCTCCTATAAAAATATTGAGACTCAACACATTAATATTGTGGGAAAATTTACATGTGAAGATAATTTTGTAGAAGAGTTGTGTATATAAAGATATAATCATATAAAGAGTCTTCCAAATAAGGATCACACATTAGATGAAGATAAAAAGGACACAAAAATTTATCATCTCATAGGAATTATTTACCAATCCTAGTCTATTGGAACAATGCATAAAAATGGTCAATTTGGCCTTTATTATCAACTTCATGATTGCTACATAAAAAGGTCAGGTCTATTAATATAATCACAAGTATGCTTATATGAAATAAAAAATAAAATTCAATTCTTAGCATAAAATATATTCTCCAACACTTGCAGTAGCATTCATTTCTACTTTTATTTCTTTTAGAAATTGTTAATTCAACCTATTGGCTTCAATAAGGCTTTTTAAAAAGTTAGCTCACACATAGATGCTTCTCACAGATAGATGTTGTTTTATGCAATCTAAAATTAATTTAAGAAATAGATTTAGTAAAAATATTTTCATTTCTAACTGTTTGGTAAGTTAAAAATAATAAGAAAAGAGATCATTTTTATTACATTTTTAATCATTTTTGGTTGTTTTTATTTTTCAATTTGGGAAGTTCAAAATCTGTTAGAAAGATTAATAGCATCATTTTTCTTTTAGATTGTGTTATCCATACATGCATGTAAATATTTATTGAGTTTAATTTGCATATAATTTGCATGTAAATGTTTATTGATTGGTATGATTCTCATTTGTAAATATTAGCTAGTAGTAGTCATAATGTATGTAACACATTGAGTAAATTAATTTGACTAGGGTTAATATTTAGCATTACAATTTATATCATGGTCAGGGTTAGGGTTTAGTGTTAATGTTGGGTTTATGGTCATTGTTACAAATAGAATTATGGTTAGGGTTAGGATTTGGATTATAATTACAATAGGTTTCAGGTTACAAATAGCATTTTGATTAATGTTAAGGGAAGTATTGGAATTGTTATTAGGGTTGGGATTAGAATTATAATTAGGTTAAGGCTAAATATTTAGATTTGGTCAAGGCTATGGTTTGGGTTAGGGTTAAGGTCAAAGTTAGGAAATTAAGGTTCAGATTAATATTATGGTTATGATTTGGTTTAGGTTTATGATTATGGTTAGGGTTAAGAATTATGGTTAGGGTTAGGCTTTACTATTAAGATTTAGTGTTATAAGTTGAATAAATTAATATAATTAGGGTTAAAGTTAGCATTTAGAGATACAATTTATATCATGTTTATGGTTACCATATTTAGGGGTATAATTTATATCATGGTTAGGGCTATCATTAGGGTTAGAGTTTGGTTTAGATTTATTATTATAATTAGGGTTAGGGTTTTGTGTTAGGTTGGGTTTATGATCATGGTTAGGAGTAGATTGATGGTTAGGGTTAGGGTTTAGATTGTAATTATAATAAGTTTAAGGTTAGGAATAGTGTGTTGGTGTAGATCTCTATAGTTTTGTTGACCATTAGTGCTTCACACTTAGTCATATATCTAGGCAATGATGGTCAGTCATCACTACAACTGAGTCATTTTGTAAAGGCTGAGTTATGTATTATATACTTACCGAGCAGTAGTACTGTCGAGTAAAGTCATGGTCACTATGTGTTTGTAATATGCCAAGTATAGTTTTTGCTGAGTTACATATATCAATGATTACCGAGTGACAGAGAAGTTTAACCGATGCTGAGTACAGTTAATGCCAAGTGCCAAGAATAACTTTTGTCGAGTTAGCCAAGAATGATGTACAAGTTTGGAATGGCACAATGATCAAGGTAAACCATTTTTGGTGATAGTGGTGTTTTGTATTTTGTCTATTGAGGTAATTATGGAGGTAAATATGCATCCATCTTATTATCATTGATCCCTATGTAATACCTAGAGCCAATCAGAAAATTGTATAACTTAGGCGACAATAGAAATAAATCTGAACCATCGATCTTGAATCGGTAAAACATTTTTGTTATTATATAAGGTCAAGATCTAAACAAAGAGAAGTGTGAATCATAAAGAAAAAGAGATATTGAGATTGAATGAGTGTGAGAGAATGATCAGAGAGGTATATTCAGAATAGTCAAGTATTCAGACAGAGTTCAGTGACCGAGCTAAGTAGTGAAAGAGCAGAATCAAGAAAGATCAGATAGAAGAGATCACCAATATGCAGTAAAGAGGAGATCTATAATCTGCACACAAGTGCAAATTGAAAGATCAGGTACTGAGACATTTTGACTAATGTATCAGGGTAAATCTCTTAACCGAGTAGTCTTAACAAACTTTATGTAAATCTCTTTACTGAGTGCTTACTTTGTTGTAAGTTTATAAATCCTTTAACAAGGTAGACTATATAAGTCTTTTAGCTTTTGACAGAGCGGACCTTTCATAGGGTAGATCATGAATTGATCACATTTTGTAAGCCTTAACAGGAAAAACTTATTACTGCAGTAGTGAAGATTTGTGGATGTCATCCCCACCCCAGTTTTACCTTTCAAGGGTTTCTAGGTTACCAAAATCATGGTGTTATGAGTTATTTCATGTATGCTTCTTTATATGTTTAGTTTCTTACAATGATTGAGTTTTGTTTATGTCATGCATAAAGTTTTATCAAATTAAAAGGATAAAGTAGACAATATCTTATTCACCCCCCTTCTCAATATTACTTTCCCACTTATATTTCCAACAATTGGTATCAGAGCAGCAAGGTTTCTCTTAAGGAAGTCTAACCACTTGAGGAAAAAGATCTTAAAATGGAAGCTTATAAACTGGGGAAGATCATAGAGAATCAAAAGATTGAAGTACAATTGGCATTACAGCAACTGGATGCAGCCAGGGGAGAATTGAAGAAATCCTTGAGTAAGAGAAGAGAGATTGCAATTCAAAAAAATGAGCCACAGTACAAAGAAGAAGACATCTCTGGACTATTTGACAATGGTAACTCTACCGAGAGTGATAAAGCTATAAAAGAACTACTGGAGAAAAATACCATACTAAATGATGACATCAGAAATCTGAGAGAACAAGAAATTCAATCTGTCAAACTTTGTGAATTAGTGGAATAGAAAAAGAAAGCTAAAGATGGTAAGGCAATGGCTGAAGAAGACAAAAGACAAATTGCAATCAGGCTAGATGAAAGAACAAGTGACATGCAAAGGTTGACTAATAATCAACTAGATATGGTAAATCAGCTACTGATGGTTAATCAAGAATTGGGCAGGAAAGATATGGAAATCAATCAACTAAGGTCTAAAAATGATTAGTTGAAACATGATTTGAGAACTGAAAAGGAAATCAATGAAAGGATGAACAAACCCAATGAAGCTGCAAAATATTTTGAAGAACTGTTAAGATCACCTAGAAGATCCGGTGATAGATCTGGACTTGGACTAAATGAACATTCATATACTAAAGAAGGAGAATCATCAAAGAATGGAGAACAAAAGATTGCTAAACCAAAGAACACCAAGCCCACATGTCATCGTTGTGGAAAGCCAGGACATACAACCAACATATGCAGAAGCAAACATGGTAAGTCTGACTCCAAACCTTAGTTTAATGGACATTGTTTTAACTACAAGAAGCATGGACATCAAGCACATGAATGTAGATCTAAGGATAGCAATTCATCCACCTCACCCAAGTTTCAAGGAAGTTGTTTCAATTGTCAGAAATATGGGCACAAAGCATTTAAATGAAGATCTAGACCAAGGTGGTCATCAAATGAACAAACCAAGCCAGTCACAAAGCACAACTGTTACAATTGGGATTACAACACTTGGTATAATTTCCATTATTGTGGTAAATATGGACACATCGGAGCAAATTGCATGAAGACTCATTTTAGAGGCAAATCTAAAAGCTGGATTAATGGAAGCATGGTTTGTTACAAATGTAACAAGGTCGGTCACTTAAAGAAAGATTGTAGATCACCCATGCCGAGAAATGATAATGATCAAAATGAAGATATCTGTGAGAAATTGAAGAATCAAATGGAAAAGACATGGAGGAAGAAAAAAGAAGAAAACTCAAGTGAAGCTAGCACATTTGTGGTCATCCAATCTGATGGATCGGGTGATCACACCTCTTCTAATTAAGCTTGGAAGGTATGTTCAGAACTGAGTCTTGCAAAGTCTTATTTTTCATTAGTTCCTAACATAGAAGTGAGCAAAAGTCCACATCTGCATAGATAAAGATGCATTAGGACATATCTGAGCAAAATAGAGAATTTCATTTTTGATGCTGAGCATCAGTGTCTTGACTGAGCTATCAATGTATGCTGAGCACCTGCTATGGCCAAAATGCTATGTATGTCGAGCTGTATGGCAATGGTTATATCGACCGAGATTTTGAGTTTGCCAAGATAGTTGTAATCCACCAAAACCTATACGGAGCATTTATGAGGCCCTAATTCTATTTTTCGGATTCTATAAAGCGGAAAGTTACTGTTAATTTCATTTCACCAGGCTATTTGAGATTTTAGAGAGCAATTCAGAATTTGTGAAACCTGTTTAAGAAAGGCGATTCTGAATTTTCTCAGCGTGCCGTCAGCAAAATTCATCTATAGGGTTATTGACGAAAAAGGTACTTTGCTGAGTAAATATTTTCTTTTCAGAAATTATAGTTTAAAATGGCATCATCTTCATCTGCACCAGTCAAGAAACAAGGGATGGAATTTTTTAATGTGCAATTAGTAAGGAATGAAATTTGCAAGCCGAAGGTATTCAAGGCAATATCGGAAAGTGCTATTAGAGGAGATTTAAATGGAGCCCTATCTTCCATTCTAGAGAATGTGTTATTCATGAACGACGTTAGGTCTTGCTACCTATGTAAAATTGGAGAAATCAGTGATTACGAGATCAGGGAAGCTTATGATAAACTATGTGTCAATGGAGTGCTAAAGCCGGAACATAAGGTTGTTGCCGATCAAGGGTTAATGCATGCCCTAAATTTCTTGCAAAATTTTAAAGTGGAATGGATAAAGATCATTTTGAGTTGAGTACATGACATGCATTTATGGCTGGAAGAAGGACCGGTGAAGATTACAAAAGAAATGATACATAAAGTCACTGGTTACCCTACAATTGATGGAAAGAGAATGATGAAATGTGTAGGAAAGGAGGATATTCAAGCTAACACCTAGGCAGTTTGGAACAAACAAGGAATGAAAATTTCCAGCATAGTAGATCCGAACATTGACTTTGTTGTTAGAGTCATCTCGTACAAGTTTTATCAATCCATTCGGTTGGACAATGTCCCCTGTATGGCAGTGGACCAGGCATGGAAGATAATCAAGACAGGACACACGTATGACCTTGCCGAGCTCCAGCTAACTCAACTTGCTGAGAACTTGAACTCCATTCAGATGGTGAAGAATTCTATGTGTAAGTTTGGTTCCTTACTGATCTGTCTATTCTTTTATGTCAAGAAGTGTTTTCCTACACATGGAGATGTTACATGGGACAAGAAGAAACCCATCACTGTTCAAATAAATGATTTTATAAACCAAATTGGTGATTATTTTGAAGGAATAATGGATAACTATTTCATTGAGTTTAAGAAGAAGATGAGAAATAGGACTAGAGTCCATGTGTCTTTGATTGAAAAATACAGCAAGGATATATGTTTTTTGGTAGACACAGATTTTACTTATGCATAGGCAGTCCTACCTAGGGTTTCATGGTTAATGCCATTACCCCATAAACTCAACATAGATGAAGCTACTACTTCAATCACAACCTCTTAGCAGAAGAAATTGATAGTAAAGCACATTACTTTGGAACATTTGATGAAGCCAAATCCAAGATCTCTTTGGGATTATTGGTTGCCACCACAGAGAGGAAAAGAAAGAAGATAGTGAAAAATTTGGAAAATTATGTTAAAGAATTTGAGAAGGATGCACCACTAGAGTTGACCCAAGGATTGGGGGAAGATGAACAGAGTGAAACTAGTGGTAGTCAAAAAGAAGAAGAAATAAAGAAGAAACCAGTGATTGCCGAGTCCCCGGCAAAGAAAAGAGTGTTGAAATCTAAAGTGTCAAAGACACCATCACTTAGGCCCAGAACTAGATGAACTATTGCTGAGACTCCTAAGATGCCTCCTGCATCTGCTAAGAGAAAATCCACACAACCCAAGTCAGTGGTGACTAAGGCTATGAAGAGGCCAAGAAGGAAACTTTTTCTAACACAAGATGATGATGAAGAAACTGAAAGTGATGAAGGAGTAAAATGGAAGGTTACACAACAGGGTGCACAACAACTCACTATTGATGAATTATGTCATAAGATTACTAGCTCTGCAGTAGTGGATGAGTTGAAAAGATTAAAGTTTGGAAACATGAGCATTGGAGATAAAGAGAAAGTAGAAGATGCTATTCTTGAAATGTTATGTATTTTCAAGATGCTGCCAATTCAAATTGAAAATAGAATTCCTAAGGAATTATGCAACAGGGTTGCACAGAAATAGGAGTATTCTCTGCAAACAGAGAAGGAAATAAGGGAGAGTACATTAGCACAAGTTGAGTCCTCTCTCAACCCTACCAACATCAAACAAATAATTGAGCAATACAGAGGTAAGTTTGATCCCAAACTTGGAGACTATCTAATTCTTCAACACAAGGTTGAAGATATTGTACAAGAAAGTATCAAAATTTGGAAAATACTATTTGGATTGTTGCCCAATAAGGATGAAGGAAAGGATGCTACTACTTTGAAAGTTGTTGAACCTGAAAATAAGCAAAATAAAATGGAGACTGGAACTCCTAAGGAAGTGAAAAAACATGATACATCTGAAGTTCACATTGTTGACATACCTGAGGAGAGCCCCATCAAGAATTCATTTTTGACTGAGGATGATTTAAAGAATACAAAAGCAACTGATACACCCTTGCCAGGTAGTAACACTGTACTATTACAAGTCATGGATTATCCAACAATTACAAGCACATAATCTGTTGATGTGAGTCCTGCTCTACCTAAAGTTGCTACTATTGACAAGTTAGTCGGTACAAGCCTTACCGAGGAACCCATCAAGTCGGTACCACTAACTCAATCTACATCTACCAAGGAAGAGGACAAAGCAGAAGGAAAAATCCAAAGTCCTCCTATGGAAGAAAACAACAAAGAATAACAAGTAAGTTAGATGGACAAGCTGTTGGTCCTCATGCCGAGGATAAGGGGAAAGGAGAAGAAAATATCAAAGGAAAATTCATTGAAGAGCAAGAGCCAAAGGAGCAAGAGGCAATAAAAGATCTTGTATAGATGCCGAGTGGAAGCACCCCACCAAGAGCACAGAAGGAGAAAGATGAGGTAACAATTGATGAAGTTATTGTTATTCCTAAATGGGATACCAATAACCTCTCTTATGAGCAACTGCAGATAATGAAGGATTTGCTGACAAGGAAAAGCAGGCAAGCAGAACTCTGAAGGGAGCATTAGCAGAAACAGGTCCTTCATGAAATAAAAGATATATTTTATGAAGTTTATGACTTATCAGATGTAAATAGTTCCATTCCCATATTGGAACAACTTGTACACATTGTCCAAAAAGTAAATAATGAAGTTATCTGTGCAAGTGATAAGTTATTTGAGTGGTCAGAATGGAGGTTTGAGACCAAAATGCTAGAGAACATATATGCTGAGATAGCAGTGAAACAGGTTGAGCTGTCCACTTTGGTAAAGGAGACCGAGGGGTTAGTTGTGAATGGACAGTCTCTATTGGCCAAAATATGTAATGTTGAACTTTTCACTGATGAGAATCAATGATTGCTTGATACTCTCAAGCAAGAGATTAAGGCTACAAGTCAATCCATGAGCTTGGATGCAGACACCAGTGCAGCACATTATGTCAAAATCATGTAAAGCCAAGGTAAGTTAGCTGAGCTGATGGCTAATGATGGCAAGATTCATTCTCGCCTACTCTCTATACAAACTATTTTGACACCTCATCTGGAGGCTATACAGAGAAAGTTAGCAAAGGCTAAGGAATTAATCCAGAGTGATCCACATTTTTCCACAACCTAGAGCCTCGTCAGTTTAGCTGCTGATTTAGAAGTGCAAACAAAAGTTTTAAACATTGCTTCAACAGCTTGGACGAATGCACTCTACATGATCATGGTGCTCCATAAACCTTTGCTGTAGAAATTTTGTGAGCTACCTACTGATGAAGAAATTTGTTGTGTCAAAAACAAGGGGGAATCATCATGACATGAGACGGGCAAGGACTGAATAGGGATAGGTAAAAAAATTTAGAATGTATATATATCTCAGGGGGAGTATTAGGCTAGTACAAACATATTTTTGTAATTGTAAGTACAAATGTCATGACAAAGTGTTTTTGCCACTAATGTCAAAGGGGGAGATTGTAGATCTCTATAGTTTTGTTGACCATTAGTGCTTCACACTTAGTCATATATCTAGGCAATGATGGTCGGTCATCACTGCGATCGAGTCATTTTGTAAAGGTCGAGTTATGTATTATATACTTACCGAGTAGTAGTACTGTCGAGTAAAGTCATGGTCACTATGTGTTTGTAATATGTCGAGTATAGTTTTTTCTGAGTTACATATATCAATGATTACCGAGTGATAGAGAAGTTTAACCGATGCCAAGTATAGTTAATGTCGAGTGCCAGGAATAACTTTTTCCGAGTTAGCCAATTATGACATACAAGTTTGGAATGGCACAATGATCAAGGTAAACCATTTTTGGTGATAGTGGTGTTTTGTATTTTCTCTATTGAGGTGATTACGAAGGTAATTACGCATCCATCTTATTATCATTGATCCCTATGTAATACCTAGAGCCAATTAGAAAATTGTATAACTTAGGCGACAATAGAAATAAATCTGAACTGTCGATCTTGAATCGATAAAACATTTTTGTTATTATATAAGGTCAAGATCTAAACAAAGAGAAGTGTGAATCAAAAAGAAAAAGAGATATTGAGATCGAATGAGTGTGAGAGAATGACCCAAGAGGTATATTCAGAATAGTCAAGTATTCAGACAAAGTTCAGTGACCGAGCTAAGTAGTGAAAGGGCAGAATCAAGAAAGATCAAATAGAAGAGATCACCGATATACAGTAAAGAGGAGATCTGTAATTTGCATACAAGTGCAAACTGAAAGATCAGGTACCGAGACATTTTGACCAGTGTATCAGGGTAAATCTCTTAACTGAGTAGTCTTAACAGACTTTATGTAAATCTCTTTACCAAGTGCTTACTTTGTTGTAAGTTCATAAATCCTTTAACAAGGTATACTATATAAGTCTTTTAGCTTTTGACAGAGCAGACCTATCATAGGGTAGATCATGAATTGATCACATTTTGTAAGCCTTAATAGGAAAAACTTATTACTGTAGTAGTGAAGATTTGTGGGTGTCATCCCCACCCCAGTTTTACCTTTCAAGGGTTTCTAGGTTACCAAAATCATGGTGTTATGAGTGATTTCATGTATGTTGCTTTATATGTTTAGTTGCTTACAATGATCAAGTTTTGTTTATGTCATGCATAAAGTTTTATCAAATTAAAAGGATAAAGTAGACAATATCTAATTCACCCCCCCTTCTCAGTATTACTTTCCCACTTATATTTCCAACAGTTGATTGGTGTTAAGGGTGGGGTTGGGATCAAAATTAGATTTAGATTAAGCGTAAAGTTTTAGATTTGGTTAGGGCTATGGTTTGGGTTAGGGTTAGGGTTAAGGTTAGGATTAAGGTTAAGCTTAGCATAAAGGTTAGGATTTGGCTTAGGTTTATGATTATGGTGAGGGGTAGACTTATGGTTAAGGTTAATATTAGGGTTTAGGGTTTAGCATTATAAATTAAAAAAAAAATTAACTTTAATTTTTATTAAAGTTGAATGATGAAAACATTAAATGCCTTGATAGATTTCGATGTCTTTTATATATATAGGTTATATATTTGCTAGTAACAGTCATGGCACACATAACACATTGAATAAATTAATCTGATTAAGGTTACAATTAGGATTAGCATTTAGGATTAAGGTTTAGATCATGGTTACAATTTAGGGTTAGGTTTAGGATTATAATTAGGGTTAGGGTTTGGAGTATGGATAGGGTGAAGGTTCAAATTATGGTTAGGGTTGGGGTTATAATTATAGTTAGATTAAAGGTTTAGGGTTAGGTTTGACATTATTGTTAGAGTTAGCATTTACCTCATGGTTATGTTTAGGGTGACAATTTGAGTATTAGGGTTAGAATTAGGATCAGCCTAGTTAGGATTAGGATTAGGATTAGGGATAGGGATAGGGTTAGGGTTAGGGTTAGGGTTAAGGTTAGGGTTAGGGTTAGGGTTAGGGTTATGAATTAAATCATAATTAGGAATAGGGTTTAGGGTTGTGGTAAGGATTATATTTAGGATTAGGGTTGAGGGTTATGATTATGGCTAGAATTATGTTTAGGTTAGGGTTTTCATCATGGTTCTACTATTTTAAGGCTAGGTTTAGGTTAGAATTCAGGATTAGGTTTGGAATTATAATTAGGGTTTAGTGTTATGTTTAGATTTTTTTTAGGGTTAGAATTTATATCATGATTAGGGTTAGGGTTTAGGTTATAGTTAGGGCCAGGGTTAGGATTATCATTAGATTAGGGTTGGGGTTAGGATTTATGGTTATGGTTAGAACTATGGTTATACTTAGGGTTTGGGTTATGCTTGGGGCTAGGACTATAGTTTAGGGTTAATGATATATGGTTAGTATTAGGGCTTAAGTCTATGGTTTATATTATGGTTAGGGTTGGGATTTTAGTAATAGTTATAGTTAGAGTTAGGAGTATAAATAGGGTTTATATTTAGGGTTATAGTTAGAATTATAGTTACGATTTACACCTAGATTAGGATGAAGGTTAGGATTAGGGTTTACATCATGATTAGGATTATGGTTAGACTCACGGTTTGGATTAGGTTTAGGGCTTGGTTAATAGTTACAATTAGGATTATGGGTAGGCTTTAGTGTTAGGATTAAGATTATGGTTACTATTAGGGTTTACAAGATGGTTGGGTCTAGGGTTTGGCGTATGGATAGGAAGAGGGTTAGGAATATGGCTAGGGTTAGGGTTAAGATTGTGGTTATGGTTTAGGATTTTTGTTTATAATTTTTTTAAGGTTAGGATTAGGGTTAGGGTTAAGTTTAAGATTTGGGTTATGATTAGGATTAGGGTTAGGGTTAGGGTTTGGCTTTGGGTTCAATAAGAGGAAATTTTGTGATTTATGATAAAGGTTGAAGTTAATTATAGTTAGGTTTTGATTATAATTATAGTTTGATTATAGTGAGGGTTTAATCATACTTAGGGTTAGGATTAAAGTTCAATTAGGGATATAATTAGGGTTATAATTTAATTCTATTAGGATTAGGGTTAATTAAAATTAAGATTTAATTAGAGTTATATTTTTAGGTAGGATTCAAATAGTAATATGGTATAATTAGGGTTATCAAGTTATGTTTAGGGTTAGGATTATGATTAATATATATCTTAAGTTTGATAATATCATTTTGGATTAGGCTTACAATAATATAATGTAGGAATAGGGTAAGCTTCTTTAGATTTTATATAGATTAGGATTTAATTTGGCTTAGTGTGAGCATTAGTGTTAGGTTTAAGATTTAATTTATGAAGTGAATCTATTCTCATCTTTGATATGAGTAGATTTTTAAAGGTGGTGAAATCTCAATTATGGATAGGGTTATGGTTTAATAATGGTTAATATTAAGATAATGGTTTATTTATCAAGATACAAAACTATGATAGTGACTCAAAAAAATCATCCAACATGGGAGTAGATTTTGGAAAGCCAAACACTATAAACCTTAGATTAGATTAGATAATCTTGACGATGATGGCTTTAAGATATAGGGTAGAAATTTATTTTAATGCTCAATTAGGTATATGGTTATGGTTTAACTTGTGTTGAGCTATTTTGAAATGTAAGAGAGAAATATAGATTTGGAATTAGTGTTAGAGTTGAGATTTAATTTTGTATAAGGTTTATGATGTATTAGATTATAGTAGTTTGAACACATGTTTAATGATGATGTTGTTGGGATGGAGAGATAGGGTATTGAGAGGGGAGGGGTGAATCAGTGCCTACAAAAACTTTCAACTCTCAAACCTTAAAGAAAAGGTTTGCTTGTTAGGGCTACGAGTGGTGATAACTTCTGGTGATCTTACCCTATTAGGAGTAACATTTAAGATCGATTAGATCTACCTAGTTATAGGATTTTAACAACACTACTTGAGTGTGCACTTGGTAAGGAGATTTACATAAAAGACTGTTAGGTCTACTCTGTTAAGATATTTTAGGTTTCTCTGTTACAATGATTAGAAAATAATAGAAAGTATCTGGAAATTGACAACTCTATCTTGTCTAATACAGATCTATGAAATAATGAATAGATATCACCTTTTCATGTGAAGATCTCAACTCTGAACTACTTGATAGCCTTGTCTGATTTTGCTTAATCTGAATATCTCTATATTTTGTTCTTCTCTGTCTAATAACTGATATCTTGAAGTTGGCTTGATGCTTCAAGAACTTCTTCACTCCATTCCATTCACACACCAACAAATGATGTTAATTACATTTATATAGCATACTGCTTATGCCACTTAACAAAATTAGGTTACAATATCTTAGAGAAAACCCTAAGATCTACGGTGTACAAAATTAACCTAGATCTAGTAATTACATAGAGATCATCATCACAATTAATGAATATATCTATAATAAATGATCCTCGATCTTGGTAAAATCTTTTGTGATTCTATTGTAACCATCTGCATAGATAAATGTGCCATAACTAATTACTATGCCATTTTCTCTAATGCTTAGAAAATGCTATATACACTACTTGGTAGTTACATTGGTGCTCGGTGTCCAGTCTGCTCAGTGTTTACTATCACTCGGTATCGGTGTACACTAATTCTAGGTAAAACTACTCTGGTGCTTGGTGTAAAGGACTTGACCGACTAGCTTGAGGTGCTTGCTTTTACTGACTAGAGTAGCATAGGTATCTGACCGATGTCTTTGATACTAATGAAAATCTTTAATGCTCAAATAGAGATAAAAATCTCCCCCTTTGGCATTAGTATCAAAACCTTAAATGTATATAGACCTTATGGCTCAAAATATTTTCTATCTCCACCATATATACATAGATACTTATCAACAAAAAATTTCTAAACTCCCCCTCGATGCATGCTCATGGTAATGTGTAGTATACTTAGCATTTATTTATATATTTGGCATATACATTGTTATCCCCCTTTTTGATATCAATGCCAAATGCAAAAAATGTATACTTACAGCTTATAAAAAATGTTCTTATGGGTTTTCTTCAATGACTCCAAGAGGTTTTCCCATTTCTCTTTCAAGTTGGTGAGAGAAATGTGCTCAAGACCGACTTGTGCATGCATGTCAAAGATGTTGTCCAACACAGATTTTTGGTGTTGCAACAAGCTTTTGTGCCTTGACAATATGCTTCTCAAATATTTTCAAATATGGAAGCAACTCAGTTTGCAATTCTATGACTTGGTCACTTATTTTCTGAGGTCTGCTCTTAACCGCCGAAGTTCTTGAACTTTCAATATGTGCTTGGCAAATGCTTGAGGCTCAGTTAAGGCTTCTTGTGCATTGGCTTGGATTTCTTTATCAAGTTGTTTTATCTTTTCACTAACCTTGGTAGTGAAAGTGTCCACAGTGCATAGCTTTATCAAAATTTGACTAATTAACTGAGTAATAGACTGAATATCAGTTATTACCTCAGATAAATTTACCTTATTGATTGCGACTTCTTGGCTGATCTTTTCTGCAAGTTTATGTTGTATTTTAGATTCTGCCCTTTCTTCTATTCTCTTTTCTACTTCTACATCTGGGGCATTTATTTCTTTTGCAAGTGTAGTAAGTTGGTCCATTATTGGAGTATCTTCATTTATGTGTACCTCTGGCATGACCTGTTGTAAGATATCTCTTACATTTTCAAGTATTTCCTTGCTCTTGCACTCTTGTCTCAATTTTTCTTGTGTTGTCTTCCTTGTACACAACTCCCCATATTTTCTCAATTCCTTGGGGCTTAGGGTCTTGGGGTCGCACTCTGGTATAACAATAACTTCTTCTAAGGTGATCAGCCCTTTTCCTTGCTTATTTTTCTTCTTCTTCTTCTCAGGTTCTTGAGGTGAGCTTGTTTTGAATGGTATGATTGCCTTTACCTCAGAACTTTGTGTAACCTACCCAGTTAACATGGTAGCTTCCTTCTACTACTCCTTAGTGACCTTGGTGTTGGTTTACTAAGTTGAAGCCTTTGATGTAGTGTCCAATGGAGTAGCCTCGGTTAAATTAGGATTATCTTGATCCTTAGTTTTTGTCTCTGTTTCCTCTTTCTCTTCAGGCTTGTTTGTGTCAGCTGGTATCTCTGCTCCTTGTTCCCCTATTGTATCCTTTGGTTTCTCAAGGTCTGAGCCTTCGGGTTGTTCTTGTGATAAAATTTCAACTGCTTCCACAAGAATAGGAAGCTCTCCCAATAACAATGTAATTGCAGACTCGGTAACATGACCTTCATCTTGTGTACAATCCAGTGAAATGTTCACATCTTTATCTTCATCTCTATCATAAGGATCACCATTAGTAATGTCCTCAATGAGTACATCTTCATCATGTTTCTCCTTAGTTTGGATCTCTACTAGATCGAGTGAATCTTGTGAAATACTTATTACTTCATTGGCAAGTGTTGTATCAATCACCTTGGTAAGTGATACATCTATTTCTTTTGTCTTCTTTGGAAAATCAACATCATCTATGTAGATGCCTTTTCCTTTTGATCTTTGTCTCTTCTTAGACAAATTTAGAAATGCATTCTTCTCAGCTTTCTCTTTTGCTGCAATGATTGATGTCCAGATGAGTTGGCTAGACTCATCAATATCTACTAGATTTTCATCTAATATTTGCATAGCCTAGCCTTTTACTCTGAATCTCCTAAAGTGTTCATATATTTATCAATTTCATCAAGAGATAAATTTAGAGCTGCCAAAACTAGCCCGCTTGTTCCCTCATTTTCTTTTCGGTGTCCAAGGCATAGGACCACTTCTAATTTATTCTCTCATCTAATGCCTTGGGAAATTGTTTGGAAAATTCTAATGGAACTTGTTTGAAGCTTATCATCATCTAGATGACTACCTCCTCCATATTTCTTTGCCTTCATCTCTAATACACTTGTTGTGTCTTCTCTTGTGAAGTCTCCATGGCCTTTTCACTTGCTAAATACCAATCATTTATGCTTGAGTGCCCTACGGTTAATAGCGAGCATCTTGTCCTTTATAGTCATTGTATATAACGCGATGACACTTCTTCCTTAAAAAAAAAAATCTTGTCAGAAAATCAATCTGCGTGTTCTTATGATGTTCCATTATCACACGTGTATGAAAGAAGTTGTTACCATCCCAAATATCATGCTTAGAAACATCTCAACACGCTGTATTGTATTTATCTAGAATCCTAAGATTTTAGATATATTATATTGGGTCCGCTATCTTCTCATCTTGCGCTATTGTACAAAATCTTTGTAAATATCAAGTCAGTTAGTTTGTACATATTCCCTGTAATCAATATTTTGTCTTGGTCTCATTGAATATATCCCTGCTTTTGTGTCAGTCATCTGCATCAAATCAAGGTCTCGCATTCTTCCAGCTATGTGCTCTAGAAAGTCCTTAACTGAGATCTTTTATCATCATGGTTCTGCTAGATCCTCAACTTTTTCCATAATATCATAGTTCAAACTTCTACCAACAGGTCCTTGTAGGATGCATCCTTCCTCATGTCTGACCTTATCTAGTTTGTATCCTGTACTATCGATCTCTATGGAAAAAGGTTGTTTTTCTTGGTTTCTTATTTTGATATTGAATTTTTATTTTTGTTCTTGATTATATTTTTGAAGCTCTTTGATTGTGTCCCTCCTTAATGTCGCCATGATCCTTTATATCATGGTGTGCTACAAATGGGGCAATCCAAGCGTGAAGTCTTTATTTTGTTTTTCATCTTGCTTCTGCATGTGATTCATTTAGATATGACCCTTGCACATTCTACTTGTGGTCTTATGGGTTGCATGGTGCACTTAGGTAATGTCGTTTGTTTGTGGTTTCTCTAGCACCATTTCTACCATGCCTCCTTAGGATTATGTGTGATGTTGGGGCAACCTTGCATGCCTTTTTTTGAATTAGTCCTATGCAATAATGGTGACAAGGCCTTAAAATTCATCATAACCTTGGCAGGTCTTTAATATTCCTATATCAAAACCAAGTACTCAAACTACATGATGGTGTTCCTTCTTGGAATACCCCATGCTCAAGCTTCAAGAGAAACCTCTCCCCCCATCAAAATTCCAACCTTCAAAACTCTAACAATCCAAAAGAAACCAATTCCCAAAATCATAAAATCCCACCCAAATCCCCCACCCCTCAATCCTCCTACTTATCTCCACACATCTTACCATCCCTCTTCCTTTCTCCTCATGCATATTATTTTTCCCATTTTTCTCATCCTTCTTTCCTACCCAGGAAAATGTCTTTTCAAGATGTCGCCTAGGTCCCTCTTTCTCTCCCTATTTCTCTCCCTACCACCTTCTCAAGGGGGCATCATCTAGTCTACCTACTCTTTCATTCTCATAATCTGGGGCAACTTCATTGCCACAATTTCCTTGTGCCATCTATTATTTTAAACTTCTTTGAAATAAGTGTTATTCTAACACTATGTCGAAGAGGGGAAAAATGTAGACACCTAAATTTGATTAACAATTTTAATTAAATTTAGTCATCTTCTTTTCGGTGTCCAAGGCATAGGACCACTTCTGATTTATTCTCTCATCTAAAACCTTTGGAAATTGTTTCAAAAATTCTAATGGAACTTGTTTGAAGCTTATCATCATCTAGATGACTACCTCCTCCATATTTCTTTGCCTTCATCTCTAATACACTTGTTGTGTCTTCTCTTGTGAAGTCTCCATGGCCTTTTCACTTGCTATTTATACCAATCATTTATGCTTGAGCACCCTACTGTTAATAGCGAGCATCTTGTCCTTTATAGTCATTGTATATAATGCGATGACAGTTCTTCCAAAAAAAAAAAATCTTGTCAGAAAATCAATCTGTGTGTTCTTATGATGTTCCATCATCACATGCGTATGAAAGAAGAAGTTGTTACCATCCCAAATATCATGCTTAGAAAGATCTCAACATGCTGTATTGTATTTATCTAGAATCCTAAGATTTTAGATATATTATATTGGGTCCGCTATCTTCTCATCTTGCGCTATTGTACAAAATCTTTGTAAATATCAAGTCAGTTAGTTTGTACATATTCCCTATAATCAATATTTTGTCTTGGTCTCATTGAATATATCCCCGCTTTTATGTCAGTCGTCTGCATCAAATCAAGGTCTCGCATTCTTCCAGCTATGTGCTCTAGAAAATCCTTAATTGAGATCTTTTATCATCATGGTTCTGCTAGATCCTCAACTTTTTCCATAATATCATAGTGCAAACTTCTACCAACAGGTCCTTGTAGGATGCATCCTTCCTCATGTCTGACCTTATCTAGTTTGTATCCTGTACTATCGATCTCTATGGAAAAAGGTTGTTTTTCTTGGTTTCTTATTTTGATATTGGATTTTTATTTTTGTTCTTGATTATATTTTTGAAGCTCTTTGATTGTATCCCTCCTCAATGTCGCCATGATCCTTTATATCATGGTGTGCTATGAATGGGACAATCCAAGCGTGAAGTCTTTATTTTGTTTTTCATCTTGCTTCTGCATGTGATTCATTTAGATATGACCCTTGCACATTCCACTTGTGGTCTTATGGGTTGCATGGTGCACTTAGGTAATGTCGTTTGTTTGTGGTTTCTCTAGCACCATTTCTACCATGCCTCCTTATGATCATGTGCGATGTTGGGGCAACCTTGCATGCCTTTTTTTGAGTTAGTCCTATGCAATAATGGTGACAAGGCCTTAAAATTCATCATAACCTTGGCAGGTCTTTAATATTCCTATATCAAAACCAAGTACTCAAACTACATGATGGTGTTCCTTCTTGGAATACCCCATGCTCAAGCTTCAAGAGAAACCTCTCCCCCCATCAAAATTCCAACCTTCAAAACTCTAACAATCCAAAAGAAACCAATTCCCAAAATCATAAAATCCCACCCAAATCCCCCACCCCTCAATCCTCCTACTAATCTCCACACATCTTACCATCCCTCTTCCCTCCTACTAATCTCCACACATCTTACCATCCCTCTTCCTTTCTCCTCATGCATATTATTTTTCCCATTTTTCTCATCCTTCTTTCCTACCCAGGAAAATGTCTTTTCGAGATGTCGCCTAGGTCCCTCTTTCTCTCCCTGCCACCTTCTCGAGGGGGCATCATCTAGTCTACCTACTCTTTCATTCTCATAATCTGGGGCAACTTCATTGCCACAATTTCTTTGTGCCATCTATTATTTTAAACTTCTTTGAAATAAGTGTTATTCTAACACTATGTCGAAGAGGGGCAAAATGTAGACACCTAAATTTGATTAACAATTTTAATTAAATTTAGTCATCTTACTCGCATTTTTTATTAAGTAATCATGCATTATTTAATTATTTTATATTTTTTTTATTTTTTATTTTATTTTTCCATTTTGGTAAAAGGCCAAGGCCAATATTATTTAATTAATTAATGATAGCCTTCTAGCTAAATTAATTTAATTAATTAGCTATGGTCCAATTAATATAAATGGTAATCCATAACCATTTAATTAATTAAATCCCCTTCTTCTATTAATTTAAATAAATATATTTATCTATTTAAATTAATTCATATCTCTCTTTTAACCCACTTGGAATTAAATATTATATTTAATTCTATTTGAACACATGGCTCATAAATCTCACCTAACCCATCCTCCTAAACCACCTCAACCACTAAAGTATTCCCTTCTCCTTCTAAGTCAAAACCCACATGGAAATGATAAGATACTTTGCCCAAATTTTTAAATTCTACAACTTGGATTTTGACTTTGGGCCTACTTTTGAAGGTCATTTAATGAGTCTTGGGCCACCTAATGACTAAAATTTAACCCCTAACCTTAAGTATACCAAGTGGGAAAGTTAAATTTGACCCTAATTGCCCTCTATAGGCCTCTTAATCCCTCCAAAACCTCACTTGAAGTTAACACACAAATTTATCCAACCTTAACCTATCTAGAAACTTTCTAAACCTTGGATAAGATTTGTAGTAGGTTTCATTTTAATATTCAAAGTGGATCCACCCACCCACTTTGAATTAAATAATTAAAATGGGAGAATCTCAACCCTTGATCTTTATGCAATCCTGACCGTTGATTCTCTTAAAAATCCTATAAATTGAGCCTCTTCCCTTCACAAATCATCCACCATTTGAACAAAGTTATCATGCTAGTTTGAGAGCTTAAAAACAACCAAACTACCATTATAATGCCAAAATCCATACTCACTATTGAAGCTTGAAGCATCTTGAGCACACATCCAATCTATTTGGACAAATCCAAAGATCAAGAAGGCTACATTTGGGTGTTTGCATTCTCTTCCCTTTGCTTTCTTTTATCTTAGCATAAGTGTTGTTTTGATTTATTTTGTTGAATGTTTAACTTGTTTTTTTATGTTCCTAACAATACATTTCATAGCTCACAGGTACAACCTAAAGAGAAAATCACATCCCCCCTGCCCCCTCCCAAAAAAAAAACAAGCCTTAAAAGTTTTAGCAACAAGTGGATATTCACCTAAAATCTCATGTTATAAACAAGTCACTGTTGATATTTGTAGCATCGGTCAGATAAATAATATTGACTATATGATTATTATGAGAAATGATTTATTATATATATTCATATATATCAATATATATAATAATTGATATTACTATATACATTGATATATATGTATATCTAAAGTTAGATTATAATTATTCTCATAATAACTAAATAGTTAAATTGATAAAATAATAATAATAATAATTACATGATAATTGTCATTATATTAATTACATATTAATGAATAGACATGTCTCATGAAGGGACATGTCTCTTCTTGGCTCATTCTCAATATAAATGCAAGAGATTGTTGCATTTGGAAAACACATACAATGAGATAGTGCTATTACATTTGCAATGATCCTAAAACGTTAACAGTCACCACATGAAAAGACAATAAATCGATCATTCAAAGAGTTGTGTTAATAAAGAATCAATCCAAGAAGACAAGTTCCCATGAGAGGTTAGCAATCTAAAATAAAAATAAAAAAGTAGTGCTAAAAAAGAGTGACAAAAAGAAATCCCATCATGCACGAGGAAACAATAGGAAATATACCAAGTAAAAAATCAGACTAGAGCAAAGAAAAAAATCCCACAAGTTAGAGAGTAATGAAATCCATGGTTTGCAAGGAGAAGTGACTTTCTAAGAAGACAAATCGACCTTAAATTAGTTAAACCCTGGTAATAGAATATTTCAAACATAGATATCAATTTTTCTTGGCTTCAAATGCTTGTATACCATGCCACAAAAATCCCATATTATATGCAAAAAAATCATCAAATGTACTAAACTAGAGAACTAAGATAAGAAACCACTTTGATACAATGTAGGAGCATCAAAGATCTTAGAATAGATGGGTAGCATTAGTAAGTTAAGAGATTAAAGAAAATAAAAAATCTACATTGCAATAGCTAAAATGGATTAATTAAAGGGATTTATTAAACTAAAAATATGATGCAAGAATGCATACAAGTGAATGCGCCATCTATAATAGAAATGACTATTTAGAATATATGCATGTAACCCCATGCAAGAAAGTGTACCTTAGCAAACAATAGATAACATCCACAAGCAAGCTAACCTAGAATCTATATTCTAGGTAGAATACTCTACACTAAAATTTATTTAGAAATAACACTAATATATTTTATTTATGCAACAGATGTCCACAAACATGTGTATAGATGATGTTGTTTAAGGAATTGCAAGAAATAATTTTTATGAAGATGGCTAGGATATCTTTAAGACATGTGTTATATTATATGTATTCAATTAAAAATAGGCATCAATTTTTTAATTGTATATTGCCTTGTATTATATTAGGAGAAATGTAGATCATAACTATTTCTTTGAAGATAAAGGTATAAGGAAGGATTCTTGGTGGCAAGGAGTTGTCTTGCACCATTGCAACATGCAAATGATGATGAAAATTGTGATCTGGATATTAATAAGGATTTTCTTATAAAAATGAGAAGGGTGAAGGTATTTGACATTCACATGTTTCTCTCCCTTCAAAAAAGGATAAAAAAAACTAGTTTATACACCTTAAGCTTCTATGTGCTTTATTTAAACATAATTTGATTAAATGGTTTATAAATCAATAAAATTTACACTTTAATAAAAAAAATCTAAAAGTGGTAAATAATTGTTATATTTTTATAAGAAAAAATAAATTCTTTGACCTATTAATCTATTTAATGTTTAAGACTTGACTCATATTGCTAGGTATTTCCATTTAAAGATACTTAAATTGACCTAATTGTCATATATTTACACCTTTAAAGACAAATGCCTTGTTTTAGATTCTTTAAAAAAGATAAATATAGTGACCTGTGGCTATATAGCAAACTAAAACACATCTTTTGTAAATATAATTGAGGAAGAAAAACTAAGTGTCCCCTTGGTAAGGTATGCATTTTAGTTTGTTGTTTAGACGTTTCCATTATAGTGACCCATTGCAAAATATCACCTTTACTAGTTCCAATGGTTGACTCCATAACTTATCTCTTAGTTAATCTCATTGAATTACAATGACACCTCATAAATCCGACACCTTCCACATTTTCAAATTGATTGTAGACAACAACATATAATTATTGATTATACTTCTTTTTTACTTTTACAAAAGCTTAATGTATTTCTAAGTCTATATTTATATTTTCTACTTACCTTTTGTAAAGACAATTAAGGGAAAAAAAAATGAAGTGTCCCCTTCGTAAGGCATGCATTTTAGTTTGTTGTTTAGACGTTTCCAATATAGCGACCCATTACAAAATATCACTTTTACTAGTTCTAATGGTTGACTCCATAACTTATCTCTTTGTCAATCTCATTGAATTACAATGACACCTCATAAATCCTACACCTTCCACATTTTCAAATTGATTGTAGACATCACCATATAATTATTGATTATATTTTTTTTTAACTTTTAAGCGAGTATAATGTATTTCTAAATCTATATTTATATTTTCTAGTTAGCTCGCCTTTGACATTTCCACAATATTTAGTGACTAAATTTTAATCTATCAAGTTTTCTACACCACGTTACAAAGGTAACCTAAACAGTTGTGCACAATATAATCAATATTTTTACATCTACTTTTGTCTCTTATGTAGAGTCTCTCCATCAAAACGAGCACAAAAGTATTTCTACTCTAGCTATATTTATAGATCTTGCCTTTAGTCTTATGTTCGCATATTTTCAAATCTATCTTAAATTCTGATGTACAAATTCCTTTCACCGACCTTTTCTTCGTTCAAACTTATCTGACCACGAGCGTTGAACATTGACGCCACACTCTTGACTCTTCCATCCTCCTTGTTTATCGCAATCTCAGACTCGCTATCATTCCAATGTCTGGGAGGACGATTTCCTGCAATCTCTTTCATCCCCTTATGGGGTGGGTGGCGTTTTATTTATGTATTTATATGTGTATTTTTTATTGTGTTATAAGGTTTAATTAAATAATAGCATCATTATTCTTATTGGTGTTGATAAGTAAGTATATTGTTTCCTATCAATTTGTGGAGCTTCATAATGATAATTATAAATATTATTTGATTATCATATTTATTTAACAAATGATTTTTATTTTTTTTAATTTCATGCTATCTAGTTGGGATATGTCTATGATGAATCTTTTTCCTCATTATATGCAAATTAGTTTGCAATTTTCTCATGAAACATACATGGAGTTAGTTGACGAAGTAGAGAAAATACATGGCCCATGCATACACAAGTGAATGCAAGATTATGTAAGTCACATATCAAATTTATCTATCAAACATTGATTTTAAAATATATAAATCAATATCTTATTTTTTCTTGTGTAAAGTACTTTTAAATCTTAAAATGTATTCAAAGAAAGAGTTTGAGATGTCAATGATAGGAGAAATTAGTTCTTAATTGGACTGCATATTTCACAACTAAAGGGTGGTATCTATATCAGTCAGTCCAAGTACATAAAGGACGTGCTCAAGACATTTGGAATGGAAGACTCCAAACTGGTTGGTACACCCATGGTGACCAGTTGCAAATCGTCCAAGGATGATGAGTCAAGTGCAGTGAATGAAATTCTATATAGATCCAAGTCTACTGATGAAGAAATAGTGATGAATCCTTACCACACAATAAGATTGCATTCAGATTCAAAGAAGTCACTACACAAATACTTGTAGGATACTCTCATATGCTCAAAATTAATGTTGATACATAGCCTACAAGTTGCTCAACTATATTGAATTGAATAAAAAGGTACGTGTTCTTTGATTATAAAATCCCATCATTTGAATATAGGAATATTTTTCTTTATAAAGATGTGCTTCAAATTGGATAACCATTTAAGATACCCTTAGGTTGGGATAATGTCAAAATGAGTAGAGGTACTAGCCCCTATTGATTTCTATTTTAAAGAATTGTACAAATCTCAATGATAAAATATAAATATGTTCTTGAATTTATGTATAAAGTCCCACCTAATAGAACATTAATAAAGTTTAATGATTACAATTCCCTAAACTTTCCCAATCTTGAAACTTTATCATATAATGGTTGATTAGCACATTTTTTCCAAAAGAATAAAATAATAAAAGTTGAAAAAAGAAAATGCAATAGAAGAAATGAGTGAAAGAGGAAATTATGACCTCAAAACAATAAACATGCTTCAAAATTTATACGAGAAGAGTATAGCCACCTACAACCTTATGCCACAAACAAGTTATCACATGTTAACACTAAATCATCTATTGAAAGAGACACTAGAAAGAAAAATACAAGAATATAAGTTCACATGCAAGATAACATAATTGGAATCTCAAACTAAAAATTGGTGCTAAAAACTAGTGTCATCATGAATGAAGAAAGCACAACTAGGATGATAGTTGATTATAATTAGATTGAAGTAATGAAGACAAGACCACCACCTTTGACCAAGTAAAAGATCACAATAGAGTAGAGGAAGCAATGACATCCACAAATTAGAGAGTAATGAAATCCATGACATGCAAAGGATAAAGTTGTCTTTTAAGAAGACAAACTGACCTTTGATCATTCAAATCCTAACGACAAAGGATTTTAAGCACACATAATTTATCACTCCTTCAAAACCTAATAGATTATGTCACAAAATCCCAATATTGCATACAAGTATTTTTTAAGAAATAATATATTGAGCTAGCTTTTGAGCTAAGTGCATAAGCCATTCTAATATCATGCAGGAATAGTCAAGATTTTAGAATAAATGACTAGTATTGATAAAGTAAGATATTACAGGAGACATACGATGTGCAATTTATAGCTAAAATTAATTAAGTAAATAGATATATTAAACTCACAATATGATGTACAAATATATTGCAAGAGGATAGATTATCTAGAATATAGGCATGCAACTCCAACAAGAAAGGACATCTCAACATGTTTATTCATTATAGATTGTAATCCACAAGCAAGCTTATCTAGAAGGAATATTCTTGATAGAATTTTCTCCACTAACATTTCTTTAGAAAATATTTGAACAACAATATTTTCTACACTAACGACGAAATGTCCGACATTTATGCGTTATGGACTCTCTGACGTTGACCACATTTAATACGATTGCCCAATTTTCATTGCGAGCGGAAGTGTTTAACATTGACGCGACTCTCTCTCTCTTGACTATCCGCCTATTTAATACCTCTTCCCATTCCCTCTTTTATCATCCCAGCGCCCTCTCTTTTCTTCAAGCCTTCCATATTTAGAAAAATAATGGCTGGAGTAAATGAGAATTCAGTAAATCGAAGGATAGGGAATTATCATCCCAATGTCTGGGACGACAATTTCCTGCAATCCCTTTCATCCCCATATCAGGTGCCTGGGTAGCTCAAATGCTTCTTTTTTATATTTATTTTCTGTATTGATATATTTACTTGAAGGTTCAATCTCATTCAGATTATCTCCATTGTTGCACAGGAAGCTTCATACCGTGAGAGGGTAGCAAATTTGATTGAGCAGATTAAAGAAAAAGCATTTGATCCTCTGCTTGGAGATGGAGAAATGTGTCCCTCCCCTTACGACCTGCTTCAGAGATTCTTCATAGCTGACGCTGTGCAGAGATTAGGAATTCATCGTTATTTTCAGAAAGAAATTAAAGGGCTTCTTGATTATACTTACAAGTAGGGCCGCACTTTCTATTCAGAACGACTTTCAATTGAATACATTTAATTTCTCTAACTTGTCGATTTCATTTGATGATTTGATGATTTCTTTTCGAACAGGTATTGGAATGAAAATGGTATTTCATGGGGGAGTGAAAATTCCATTGCAGATCTCAGAACTACTGCTTTGGGATTCCGAGTTCTTCGCCTTAATGGATATCATGTATATCAAGGTCTCTATTTTAAATTTTGCTGTTTGAATTTTATCTATTTAAATAAAAATATTTAGAAATGATTTGATTTTTGTATAATATTTTGTTTTGAGCTAAGCAGAGGTATTTAAAAATTTCAAAGATGAAAATGACGAATTCATTCTGACGCCACTCGCTGAAGAGGGTGAGAATCGATTAAGAAGTGTGTTGAGTTTATATGGAGCTGCGGAGATTTGTTTTCCGGGTGAAACGATTATGAAAGAGGCCAAATCATTTGCCTCTCAATACCTGCAACAAACACTTGCACAGAGCCAGAATGTAAAAGAGAAAAACCAGCTTTTGACAGAGGAAAGTACTACATAAATTGCATTCAATTTTAATGAAGTTGTTCTAAAAATTAATGTTTCCGCAATATTGATATTGACAAGTAGACCATTTCATACAAATATGCAGGTTGAATATTTTATGAAGTATTCCTGGAGATCCAGAAATCCAAGATGGGAAGCATGGAATTCCATACAAATATTTAGACAAGATATTCATTCTTGGATGTCAATGGAGGGTGTTTATAAGTCAGTACAACAATCTTCTCTTGTTATAAACACAATTTTTTCATGTCGTCAATAAAGAGAAAAATTTATTTATGTTGTTTTGTGTATGTTCAAACTTTATAGGTTACAGAGAACTCAAATATAAGATATTCCACTTTTAGCTACGAAGTCATCCTTTGATCTTAATAGTCATAGTCAAGACTGGATTACAAAGCAACTAACATATCCAAATGAACTTGATTTTTTCTTCAGGATGTCAAATGAGATTTGTCAAAATATTTTGGAAGCGGCAATATTAGATTTCAACATAATACAAGCTCAACACCAGATTGAGCTCAAAATAATATCCGAGTAATATATTTGTAAATGAAAATTGAATTTTTCAAATTTGTTATATTAGATTGTCTGTAATATTTATTATATTGGAATAACATGTATGTGGTGATATAATATGTAGATGGTGGAGCAGAGCAAGTGTAAATCAACTTCATTTTTTTCGACATCGACATGTGGAATATTATTTTGCATATGCATGCGGATTATACGAATTTGAATTCTCTCTAACTCGAGTTGGATATGCTAAATTGGGTGTCATGATCACAGTCATTGATGACATTTTTGACACTTATGGAACCATTGATGAGCTTATACATTTCAAGACAGCCTTGATCAAGTAAGTACAGTGTTTTCTAGCAATTTGTGCAACCTTGTAATGATAATCATAAGCATTAATTGATTATAATTTTTCTTTAACAAATGAACTGACTTACTTTCATTTTGTGCTACCTAGCTGGGATATGTCTATGTTGGATGATTTTCCAGAATATATGCAAATTAGTTTGCAATTTTCTCATAAAACATATATGGAATTAGTTGATGAAGCAGAGAAAATACATGGTCCACGTGCACGTAAGTGGATGCAAGACTATGTAAGTCACAAGATCAAATTTGATGTTAATATATATATATAAATAAATGCTTTATATTTTATGTAAAATACTTATAAATCTTACATTGTATTTCACATATGTTCTATTGCAGTGGACAAATCTTATTTTGGCAGAATGGAAAGATGCAGAATTGATTGCTAATGACTATCATCCTACTTTGGATGAATATTTAGAGAATTCCATTGACTCTTCAACTGTACCCGTGGTCACACTATTTCCAATGCTTTTAATTGACACAATTCTTCCTGATGATATTTTCAGAAGGATTAGTAAATTTGAACATGATGTAGTAATGGGTTGCAGATTAATTGATGATTGCAAAGATTTTCAGGTATTTATTGACCAAACTTAGCTAGACCTATCTTTTATAGATGAAGCATATGTTTTCAAAAAAAAATTAGGCATCCTTGTTCTAAGTGAGCGTGTTTTCTTTTGAAGGAACAACAAGATCATGGAGAGAATGCTTCTTGGCTAGATTGTTACATAAGAGATAACCGTGGAACCACAATGGAGAAAGCTCTAGCGCATGCAAGCATTCTAATGGAGTTACACATGGAAGAATTAACGAGGGATTTTCTATTTTATGAGAATGATATAGCAATGTGTTGTAAAAGGGTGTATTTTGACTGTATGTATAGATGGGTAGGTTTCATGTGGAGAGACATTGATGGATTTTCAAATTCATTCAAGGGTACAAAGGAGGACATAATGAAGATCCTAATCAATCCTATAACTTTATCTCCTACAAAAGAAATAAGCGAGAAACCAAAACATGGTTGACTCTATGTAATGTTATTTAAGAGATCCTAACTAGTTAGACAAATAGAAATGTTCTTAGAGCTTGAAAAAATCTTCAAGGGTCTTGAAGTATATCAGGAAATAATATAAGGAAAGAAATTGTTTGTGCGAAGTATATGTTAATATGATTTAGAACAACAAAGAGGGGGGGTGAATCAATTGTTCTCAGGTCCAGATGTATAAAAAAAACTTCAAAAACTTTTCTTTAAATCAGATCTAACAACCAAAACCAACTCGGTCATCACTGATTCTATAATAGAAACATATAACATTGCAATCCACTACCCAGTTGTATCTAACTTGTAAAACACAGAAATATTCAAACCAAAACATTCAAAAAAGCATTGACACTAGGATTTATAGTGGAAACCCAATATGGGAAAAACCACTTTGTAACATGCTACTATTATTTTCACTCTTCTGAAGTGAGCTCGGTTAAAAGCCAACCCTGTCAAAGGTTACAATACACACTGTTAGGTGTGACCTGGTTAAAGGATTTCAATCACCCTGTTAAAAGTGAGCCTTGTTATAGGACTTACATACATTCCATTAGAATGCAACTTTGTTCAAAGGATTTAAACATATGACTATTAGGTCAACCTTTGTTAAAAATATTTTTTACTGTTACAATGGTTAGAAAGTAGCAACAGTATTGATCTGAAAAACATACAACTCACTTTGCAAATATCAGATCCAATTCCATACACAAATGTTGGTTTACTGACTTTGAAACTTTTTCATCTCCATCTCTGATCTGCTCAGAACTTTTCTTCAAGCAATCACCACACTTCTCCTTCAGCCTTTTCTGCTTATACAGTCAATAAAATCTACTGATCTTCCAACATCCTCTATTCACCCATGCACACACATACCTAATGCTTAGGTTCCCTTAATACTTCCTCAATTAGGTTAACTCATCTTTTGCCGCTCAATCTCCTTTGTAGATCTTAGGGTTAGGTCAGATTCATTGAATCTACCCGCTTTATATTTTTCAGCTCCTTTTCTAGAAACATCTCAAATCTCTTAAAGATTTACAATAAAACATTTTTCAGCGCATTCAATGCTTTCAAAAAATCAATAAATAAAGTCAACATGTTTTACATAATCCAAGAATTCAACAATGTCGGCTCCAAATCTGAATTCTCTTCAAATATAAAAATATTGATGCTCGGTCAATACAGTGATCAACTACTCGGTCTTCATGTAGAAAGCTTAGTCATTACTAAAAAATATTTCCTTGGCTTATGCTATCTTCCTTGGCAATTAATTGATGTTCGCTCGACACTAAAATTTTTCTCGGCATACACTAACTCGGTCGACACTAACATTACTCAGTTTGAACATGATTTCTCCATTTTTGCTCGGTCAAGCCTACTAGTTTAGTCTTCAATCTTACTAAGATAAACAATACATTGTCTCATCATTGTACAACATAGTCAAGTACACTTTGTAGTATCAAGATAACTCAACCTTTCTTTAGGTGCTATTGTTACCAACCTTGCCTATCCCCTTAGCAACACTCAAATAGATATAGTACTTTCCTAAGTAGCAACAGTCTTATCAGTTAAGATTTGACATCAATGACAATACAACAATTGCTTCAATTGTAATTTCTAACAATCTCCCTCTTTGTCATTGATGGAAACACCATATGATATCACCTGAATAACACATGGATTACCAACCAATCCAAAAACTTATCTGTGCATCAGAAAAAAAATTTGTAATATCTTTAGCTTCATTCTGATTCAGAATCTATAAGCCTCACTTCTATGACCGTTAGAAATATCCATATCTCCCTCTATCCTGATCCTTCATTTCAGTTCATCATCTCCTTACTTTTCTTTTCAGTGTCATGTGTTATTATATCATCTCAGTTCATCTCCCTCTTTGACATAAATGCCAAAGCAACAACTAAAACATACATCCATCAGATGTAGATATTATCCGTGCAGCTCAATGTTTCTCCCTCTGGCATCTTACTTATGACTGATTTCTTGTTTTTGCTCTTCTTCACAACTCTAGGCCAATCCTAAAGTGTGACAATCTTCTGCATCAATCTGTCAGATATTCTGTTGTTGCATATTTGATGCAATGCTCCTAGCTTAACTAGGCAGGCTCAGTTAGGGGAAGAACCCCTAATTGACTTCTCAAATACTCATGTGCTTCTTTAGTTAAAGCTTTAGTGAATATTTTTGCTAATTGTTCCTTTGTATTCACATATTCCATTCGAACTTCTTTATCTTGAACCAATTCTCTCAAGTAGTGATACTTGATTGCTATGTGCTTGGTCTTAGTATGCATCACTAGATTCTTAGAAATGTTGATAGCACTTGTGTTGTCACAGAAAATAACAACAGGTTCAGTGATTTCTTCTTTCATGCCTACCAAAAATTGTTTTATCCATACCAAATTTGAACAGTTTACTGCAGCAGCAACATACTCGGCTTCAACAGTAGATTGAGAAATGCAATTTTGTTTCTTG
Organism: Chamaecyparis obtusa; assembly: GCA_027943335.1. Lineage (NCBI taxonomy): Eukaryota > Viridiplantae > Streptophyta > Pinopsida > Cupressales > Cupressaceae > Chamaecyparis > Chamaecyparis obtusa. The sequence continues at coordinate 862,907 of BSBK01003684.1, read as the reverse complement.
CTCATCCAAGAGACTAATCTTTGTCCAACAAATAAAGCCCCACCACTAGTACTTTTTCTATCATCTACATTTCCTGCCCAATCAGCATCTGTATATACTCTTAGTTCAAATCTTTCATCCTTCTTATAATATGACCCATAGTCAGCAGTCCTTTTCAAGTATCTCATAATTCTTTTCACAACCATCATGTGTGTTTCTTTAGGATTGGCAGAGAATCTTGCCACAATCCCAACCACTAGTGCAATATCTGGTCTACTATGTACAACATACTACAATTTTCCAATCATGGATCTGTACAAAGTCTGGTTCACTTCTACAACATCATCATTCTTAGATAAATTTTGTCCAGTAGCCATAGGAGTACTCACTGGTCTAGAATCTTCAATCCCAAAAAATTTCAGTATTTCATTAACATACTTAGACTGTGTAATGAAAATTCTTTTTTTCATCTAATATACTTGTAAACCAACAAAGAATTTGATCTCACCAAACATGCTCATTTCAAATTCAGTTTGCATTTTGTTTGAAAATATTTTACACAAAGCATCTTGTCCACCAAAAATAATATCATCCACAAAAATTTTTGCCAACAGGATACCTTTACCTTCTTCATCTTTCATGTACAGATTGCTTGTGTCATTTGTTCTTAAAAATCCAATCTGTATCAAGTAGTTATGCAACCTCTTATACCATGCTCCGGGAGCTTGTTTTAATCCATATAGTGCTTTGTTCAGTTTGCATACCATGTGTCTTCTGTTTGGATCAATAAAACCTTTTGGATGTTCTATGTAAACTTCTTCTTCTAGTATACCATTTAAGAATGCAGACTTGACATCCATTTGATAAACCTTGAAATCTTTATAAGCAGCATATGCAAGCAGAGTTCTTACTCCTTCCAATCTAGCTATAGGGGAAAATGTCTCCCCATAATCTATTCCTTCTTCTTGTGTGTAGCCTTTGCATACCAGTCTAGCTTTGTTCCTAGTTATTTCACCTTTTTCATTCAACTTATTTCGGAACACCCACTTTGTTCCTATAACATTTTTGTTTTCAGGTCTCGGCACCAAAGTTCAAGTATCATTCTTCTCTATCTAGTCTACTTCATTCATTTTTTGCATCCAGTCTTCATTTTCTAATGCCTCTCTAGTTGACTTAGGTTCAAATTCACACAGTAAACATGTTGGATCCTTTGTCTTACTTCTATTCAGAATTCCAGTATGTTTGTCTCCAATTATCTGTTTAGGCTTGTGATATCTTCTTACATATTTTGACAAAATAGGTTTAACTCTTCTCTCCTCTATTTCATTAGGTTCCTCAACAAGATTTTTAGAATCAGCTTCTGAATGCTCGGCAACCTCTTCCTGTCGCTCAGCATTGCTTGCCCGAGACTCAGCATCAGGTGCAAGTCTGTTACTTGCCTCTTCTTCTTCTTCAATATACACAAAAGATCTATAATCTTCTGATTCTCTTTTGTTTTCAACTTCATTTATTTCTGTATACTCATCAACTTTGACATTCACAATTTCCACAATTTTGTTAGTGTTAGAGTTCAAACACTTATAAGCTTTACTTTTTGTGGAATATCCTAGGAATATGCCTTCATCACTTTTAGCATCAAACTTTCCATTTCTATTATCTTTTAATATGTAGCACTTGCTTCCAAAGATTCTAAAGTATTTAATACTCAGTGCATGCCCATACCATAATTCATAGGGTGTCAGATTTGTACCTTTCTTGATCTATACCCGGTTAAGAGTGTAGACAACTGTACTTATAACTTCTTTCCAATATTTCTATGCCACATTCTTTTCAATCAACAATGTCCTCACATAATCCAAGATAGATCTATTTCTTCTCTTTGTTATACCATTCTATGGAGATGTTCTAGGTGCACACATTTATCTTTTGATTCATTTTTCATTACAAAATAGATTGAATTCATTTGATGTAAATTCTCCACCTCAGTCAAATCTAAGAAATTTTAGGTTCGTACCTATCTCCTTCTCAACCTTAGCCAAATACCACTTAAAGAATTGAAAAGCTTCAGATTTTTCTTTTAGAAACATTACATGCATCATCTTGGTATGATCATCAACAAACATGATAAAATATCTAGCACCACAGTAACTTTGTACACCCATAGGTCCACAAAGGTCAGTATGAACAAAATCTAAAATGTTATCAAAAGTAAAGGATTTTCTCTTAAAACTTGACTTTGTCATTTTTCCTAACTGGCATTCCTTGCACATCACATTCTTAGGTTTCTTCAATCTAGGTAGACCTCTTACTTTCTTCTTCTTACTTATTTCTACCAGATTATCAAAGTTAACATGACATAGCCTCTTATGCCATAACCAAATGTCATCAAGTTGTGCAACCATACATGCTTCTTCAAATAGGTCAAGATAGAATAAATTACCTCTAGACTGTTCTCCACTTCTGATCAGTTCACCAGTAGGGTATGTGCACAAAGATGGGGTACCAAAAAGATGCCAAACTTTTTTTTGGCCCCATTGCGCGCAAAGGGCGCACACCAAAAAGGGTGTGCACCAAAAAAGGTGCACGCCCTATGGCCATAGGGCATGCGCCCTTTTTGGCACATGCCCTTTTTGGCGTGCGCCCTTTGTGGTTTTATTATAAAACCACTCACTACTCATTTGAAGCTCACAATTTCGAGCTTCAAAACGCCATTAGCAGCAGCAAGGTCACCCTTTAGCGCACACGCAGTCTAGAAGAGGCATTTTTTTGCCCATGAATTTGTATGCAATGCCTCCTCGTTAGCATAGATCAAGAAGAAGCAGAAGAGGTAGGTTTTTTTTAATGATTCTTGAGTTGTTTATGTGTAAATGTTCATTTTTTATTTATTTTTCAATTTACATTTTGTTTTATTGTTATTTGTAATTTTATTTGCAAATAGAATTTAAAAAGAACAATTTTGTTTAAACTACAGGCAATAATGATGCACCCGAAGAAAACCCTCATTCAAACCCTCCAATTAACGAAGAAAACCAACTGCCTCCTCATGTAGAAGAAGAAAATATTGAAATCCCACTACCACAACCTCCACCAATCGAAAAACATCTTCCTGGAGCATCACAAACTTTGTTTGAAAAAATAGAAAATGGGAAAAGGGAATTAGAAAATTTAATCAATAGAATAAAAGTATCCGTAAATAGAAATCCTAGAAGAGCAACACTTGCTTCCTCCTTAGAATCAATTCTTACTCACATAGGATCAGTTAGTGGGCAATTGAATATCTAGCATAATAAAAGAGAAGAATAGAAATAATATTATGCTGATAAGTTGTCATATGAGGGCATTAAAAAGAAAAAAATCACAAAAGATGACATTTGTAAACTCTTCAAAAAGCCTGGGCAAAATGAAACTGTCAGAACTACATTGAAGAGGTTCCCAATTCACTGGTGCATTAATGAAGATATTAAAAATAACTTTTGGGATAGATGGTGGATGGTCTTTGATAACCCTCCTTGCAACAATCATGAGGTTCCCATATATTTTTTGAGGAAACTCTATTGCGAGTTCATCCTTGGTGAGGTGCCCAATTATTTTGACTTTTTAGATTCTCAAAGTAGAGGTGGGGGATCGTCATTTAATAGACCGGGGGCACATGTTGGCCCCAATGCACCCAGGGCACCCCTTGGCAAGCCCCATATTGAGCATGTTAGTGTTCCTTCTGTAGTGAAGGAACATGTGGAGGTGGACACACTAGGCACCATTAATGCCCTCACCCAAACTCTCATTGATGTTGTTAGCCCATTAGTCCAGAGGGAGGATGAGAAATCTTCGAGGGGCCACTTATGCCAGTCATGTGGGTCCTTATGCACATATGGTACTCCTCATGGTAGGGCTGGTGATGATGATGGTATGATGACTAGTGACTTCCTGAACACAACATTTGGCATCGACACACAGGTAAATATTTGCAATTCCAATTATATTTATTTTGGTCATATATTTCATTTATAACCAAATGAATAACTAAACTAGTATATGATGTATATGTAGGGTCAAAGTGTTAGTGGAACCAAGCATGTCCCCCCTGCCACTTTCTACACTAATAAATCTCCACAGGTATTTATCAAACAAAATAATTGAATTAATACATTAAGTTATTATATATGATTTTATCTGATAACTTATTGTACTGTGTATTAGTTCACTGTTGGACCTTCTACATTCGTAGTAGATAGTGAGAGGCGACACTGTGCATTTGGAGAGGTATCTATATTTATTGTTAATTACATTTACTTTGATCAAATTATATTAAAAAAATGAATGAGCAAATAATTTATGAAAAAAACTATTATCAAAATCCAGACTCAAAGCACTGTTGGAAGTGAGCACATTCCTTCTCCCGGGTTTCATATGACATCGTGGAGTCCACAGGTATATATGTAATAAAATACTATAACCAACACATTACCAATATATTCTTATATGAATAATTGTCTTCTAAATTATATTGCATGTTCTCTAGGCCACTGTTGTGACAACTTCCACATCTACACCATATCCAGTTGCACGCGGTGGCACTTTCACGGAGGTACCATTAATGCATGTCATTTTGCAAATAATTATAAATATTCTTAATAGATGCATAATAATCTGCTTGATTCATTTTTAGATGATGACATCGAAAACTCCTCCTGGTGTTCGAGAGTCTTTGGATCATGGAGTTGTTGCTGTTGTTCCTAGTTCCGAGGCACTTACTGCAGTATGAAACTAAATTTAATTATCATTGTCATCTTAATAGTTTGAATTGAATTTGTAACAATGTTCACATATGGAAATTGAATTACTATTTTGATTGTATATCCAGGGACTTTTCACTCCTGATCGCCAGCCTAGCTCTACAGTGGATGAACATAGTGACTACATATTTGCGGTAAGAGAAAATTCTAGCATATGTCATTATACATTTTAATTTTGATTTACATATTACTCATTAATGCTTATACTTTTTATTTTTTCAGCTCTCTTTACAAAATAGTCTAGATAGGAGGACAAGTGAACGCATTCAAAAGACTCCAGCATCCACTGCATCCCCATCCACTCAGAAATCAAAAATAGCTCGAGACTTATTTTCTTCCCCTAGCGGGAAATGAGTAGAATAGGGATACTTTTATTGTACGCCTACTTGGCATTATTGGACACACATTTTGTACACCTATATGACATTGCTGGACATATATTTTGTACACCTATATGATATTATCAGACATATCTTTTGTACACTTATATTGCATTATTCGACCAAACTTTTATTGGCCTATATGATATCATCAAGCATGTTGTTATTACGTATGCATGTAAATTGTATTCTTGATGGCAATGTCTTATGTGTTTACATTGTTGTCCATGCTTTCAAAGTAAATTGGTTATTCATTTCAAATTTCAAAATTGACTACAAAATATTTATGTTTTCATATGCACGTGATTGTATCTCTGCTTTATGTTTTCGTAGTAGCACTATTGAAATATGGCTTTACTCTTTGTACTGCATGCATTTTGTACCTTGGTCATGTGGGTCATTACAGTATAGTTGTGTATATCGATGATGTAATTTGTTAGGAAGAAACCTAAATTTGAGTTGTCAAGACTCGAGTCTACTGGTGTACACTACACATTTTTAGGTAAACCGAGATTGTGGTATCAAACTCAAACCAAGATGAATTTTTAGAAACTACCTTAGGTTTTTCTAAGCATTCGTAACACAATCTTGTAGCACCTGATGATCCGTAGATACCTCGCATGGGCTCTGAGATATGCCTCAATGAAGTTCACCGATTTTGATGCTTTGGGCACCTTGAGGGTCACACCGGTCCACAGTGGTCGGTAGCATTCTTTCAATTCCGCTTGCAAGAGGAGACCTCCACTAGCATTTACCAGGCCATATGGAGCTAACAGAACTGACGGTTTGAGTGCACGACACACAATTCGAAAGATATGCAAGATTAGCACTTTCAACTAACCCTCACTACCTCTATTTGCATCGCTCGAGACCAGGCTGCCATTTTCAAAGGGAGAGGGATCTAAAGAAATTGAGAGAGGTTGTTGTAGAACTTGGCAATCCCCTCTTGTAGCACCTGATGGTCCGTAGATACCTCACACAGGCTTCGAGACATGCCCCAATCAAGTTCATCAATTTTGGTGCTTTGGGCACCTTAAGGGTCACATCGATCCACAGTGGTCGGTAGCGTTTTGTCAATTTTTGGGAGAGATGGTGGATGTTCTTTGATTCACCTCCTTGCAAAAATCATGAGGTTCCTATATATTTCTTGAGGAAACTCTATTGTGAGTTTGTACTCAAGGAGGTACCAAATTATTTTGACATGCTGGATTCTCAGGGTAGAGGAGGTGGTTCATCATTTGATCGAGAAGGGGCACATCGTGACCCTAACACACCTAGGGTTGATAGTGGCAAGCCACCATTGGATCATTTTAGTATTCCTTCTATTGTGAAGGAACATGTAGAGGCAGACACACTAGGCACGATTAGTGCTCTTACACAGACTCTCATTCAGTGTGCCACTCCTTTAGTTGAGGCTGACTATGGTCAATCCTCAAGGGGGCATATTTTTCGGTCATGTGGATGCTTGTGCACATTTGGTACTAGCGAGAGAGAGCAAGAGGATTCTGGATTGATGACTGATAACTTTCTAAATACGACATTTGGCATTGACACACAGGTAAATATTTCCAAGTTCATTAAATTGCTTTGATCATATTTCATTTATAAAAGAATAACTATTTAATTTAGTATCTATTGTTTATGATGAAAATTCAGGGCAAGAGTGTCAGTGGTGGCGGTGGCAGTGGAAGTGGCGATGATCCTAATGTCCCCTTTTACACATCATCGTCAATTGCAGAAGTATGTATCGAATAAAAAATTTAATTAACATGTTTGATTACTATGTAATTATATGAATAATTATATCCTAACTTATTGTGCATGTGCATTAGATGTGCATTGGTGAACCATCAACGTTCACAACAAATAGGGAAGGGTGTCATGCAACTTTCCTTGAGGTATCTTTATTTGCATATTAATTGGATTTACTTGATCATATTTAATTAATGAATGAATGACTAAATTACTAGACAAATTATGATCAAAATCCAGAGGCACGATGATTACACTCTTTCACCTAGGTTTGTGAGGTCGCCATTGAGTCCACAGGTATACATGTAATAATGCATTATAATTAACATGTTAGTAGTACGTTCTTATATGAATGGTTATCTTATAATTTTCCATGTACATGTGCACTAGTTGAATGTCGAAGCTTCGACTTCGACACCGCACACCGGAGGACATGGTGGAACCTTCACGGAGGTATCATTTACTCATTAGTAGGGTTGTAAAAAATATATGTAATCTTGATAATTGCATAATTTACTTTTTTTGTTTCATTTTTAGCTTTTGACATCAGAGACTCCTCCTTCTATCCATGATACTTTGGATCATGGAGTAGCTACAGCAGTAGCTAGTTCTAAAGCACTAACTGAGGTATGAAAGAGATCACTTAACTTTAATTGTTATTTTAATAGTTTGTATTGAATTTTATAATGATATCTATGTATGTATTTTAATTATTATTTTGATCATTATTGTAGGGACTTATGACTCCAGATCGCCAGCATGCACCTTTGGTGGATGAACATAGTGACTATTTGCTAGCGGTAAGCCAATATTCAATTTTATGTCATTGTATAATTCAATTTTGATGTATATTAGTTATCTCTATCTAAAAAAATTTTTATCAGGTCGAGCTACAGAAGAGTCTAGACAGGAGGACGAGTGAGTGCACTCAGAAGACTATGGCATCCACTACATCTCCATCAACATGACGATCGAATACAGCTCGGGATTTGTTTTCTTCCCCTAGCGGGAAAGGACTAGATTAGGGATATGGATTGTATGCCTATATGGCATTAGTGGACATATTTTTTGTATATTGTATCAGTGAAATGTTGTACATCCATTTGACTTTGAGGAAGTCAGTTTTACTGTATTGAATATATTCAATGTATGACATTATTGGACATATATATTTGACTTCATGCCCTACGAATATATATTTTTTATGTTTTAGGTATGCAATTCATGTGTTTGGTGTATTGATGTATACTAAATTATGTTTATGTTTATGTTCATGTCTTTGCTTTTTAAATTTCCCATGCCTTATAGTTATGCTTGTATGTTTAACTTGCTGACTGTGCTACAAATGCCAATCACTGTCCTCAATAACAGTCAATTCCTTAACTGTAATAATAACAAAAGTAATGAAATGAATGCATAAATGTATAAATATAATATGTAAGAAGCCTAAGTGGCTCTTGTTCTTGCAATGATAATTTTTTAAAGAAATTCTAACAAATTCGGATACTAATGCTTCAATAATTTATTTATAGCTTGGTTGAAAATTTGATGCAAATAGGTAGGTTAGATTGGGGTTATTTTATAAATAAAGTGTTCTTGGTTTCCTCAAAAGTGTTCCTTACCCAAGTGGCCCCAAGTGCCAATATGCCACTAACCTATCAATCTAACTTCTCCCAAATCCCTTACTATTATAGGGATTCAATATGGCTTAAAATATGACTCCAACAATGTTCAAGTGGTTCTTGAAGTCCTACTCCAAGATCTTACCCTCAATCCACACTCTAGGTTCTCTATCCTTGTAGCCTTAACCAATGAGTTTTTCCCAAATAACTCTTAGTTTTCCCAAAACACTTCCAAAATAAATTACATATTCAGATACCTTTTATGGTTTTACAAAACATATCTTAGAATTAGGTAGGGTTAATTTGGAACACAACCCCCAAAAACTGCTGCTCCACTTTCCTTCCTAGACCTAATAGGTCACTTTTACAAAGGAACCCTATTATAGACTTAACACCCAACCTTGCCACTTTTCACAGAGTGTTAATATGGTTCCAATTAGAGAAATTTGAAGTCAATTGGATCCTATAGGCTTTCTATACCCAAAAACCCCAAATTGCTCCCTCTAGGCCTTCAAAACTAGGGCCTTCTTAAAAACAACTCAAAACTCATTTCCAAAACTCCTCCTTGTGGATTCACCTTTCATTTGATATATACTTCTTTTTTTTCAAATAAAATTATACCCTTGTTAAGGCGGAGCCTTTGCTGCTACACTTGTGGCATCAATTTTGTGCCCTTTTTCCACACTTCCTCATGGTGTACACCCACTAAAACAACTTCTCCTGCATTCAAATGGTTAGTAACATCATACATATGTTACATAGGGTCCATTCAATGAGAAACAGCAATTACATTCATTGAATGGCCCATTATCTCATCAAAATGGAGTTATTTCAATGCACCAATATGACCACCTACAACAACTTTCCAAATCTGGAGCAAAATAGATTATATAATCATTCAATACAGATGAAAAATGATGTTATGATGTTATTATATCACCCAAAATTCTGTTCCAAACCCAAAACAATCAACCAAACATAAAAAATAAGATTTTGCAAGGAAAAACTAAGTCCTTTGCCAGGACTTCTAGGACTTATAATATTTTTATTTTTAGACACCCATTTGGAAGTTATTTAAGATCCCAAAGCCTTGTTTTCCAACTCCACTCCAGCACCACCTAACACTCACCTTGGACACAGACCTAATTTAATGCAGAGGTGACAACCAGAAAGTAGTGGGCCCTTAACTTGACTCCCACAATTCACCAATCACCTGTAATGACTTAAGGGTATTCATAATCTCTTAGGATGGTGTAACACAATCAATTAAGTGAGTTTCTATCCCAATAAACTCCCTTTGCAAAGCTAGACACTTAATCAAAGTTCAATGTCTTTATGGCTTTAGGGAAACTAGGCCTAAAAGTGACTTATTACTGAAACTCTTCACCAGTGGACTTCCTGACCACTCCCAAGCATGTAAATGGTCCTCATTTGACCTAAGGCCTTTGAAATAACAATTGGTTCATTCCCATCAAGACCATACCATAGTGAACTAGACCTGCACCCACTTTTCCTTGTAGCCTTCCTAATAGAGGTTTTCTACTCTAACATTTGAACCACTAAGTATCTTGATAAAATCAAGGCATTTTTAGACATGGTCCTGTAGCACCTGACGAATCAATTCTACGTCACATGAGCTTCAAGATATGACCCTGCAAAGATTGTCGATCTCATGCTTAAGGGACCTTGAGGGACACTTCAGCACGGAGTCATCGGCGGGGTTTGAAAGACTGTGTGTGGTGAACAAGGTTGCCACTAGAATTTTCTTGGCCATTCAGAGTTGTTGGAACTGATGGTTTGATGCTATGACCGACGGTTCGAAAGATACACAACATTGACCGTTTCAACTAAGGAACACTTTGAGTTCTGACACCGATCGAGAATGTGTTGCCAAATTTAAAATAAGTTGAATCTATAAAAATTGAGAGAGGATTTTGTAGGCCCCGACAACACGGTCTCGTAGCACCTGATGAATCGATTCTACGTTGCATGACCTTTGAGATATGACCCCGCAAAGATCATTGATTTCATGCTTAAGGGACCTTGAGGGACACTTCAGCACGGAGTCGTCGGCAGGGTTTGAATGACTGTGCATGGTGAATGAGGTTGCCACTAGCATTTACCCGGCCATTAGGAGCTATTGGAACTAACAGTTTGATGCTACGACCGACGGTTGGAAAGATACGCAACGTTGACCATTTCAGCTAAGGAACACTTTGAGTTCTGACACTGACCGAGAATGTGTTGCCAAATTTAAAATAAGTTGAATCTCTAAAAATTGAGATAGGTTCTTGTAGGCCTCGATAATATGGTCCCATAGCACCTGACGAATCGATTCTATGTTGCACGAGATCTGAGATATGACCCCGCAAATATCACTGATTTCATGCTTAAGGGACCTTGAGGGACACTTCAGCATGGAGTCATCGACGGGGTTCAAATGACTGTGCGTGGTGAACGAGGTTGCCACTAGCATTTACCTGGCCATTCGAAGCTGTTGGAACTAACGGTTTGATGCTACGACCGACGGTTGGAAAGATATGCAACATTGACCGTTTCAGCTGAGGAACACTTTGAGTTCTGACACCGACCGAGAATGTGTTTCCAAATTTAAAATAAGTTGAATCTCTAAAAAATGAGAGAGGATTTTCTAGGCCCTAGAAACATGGTCTCGTAGCACTTGACAAATCAATTCTATGTTGCACGAGCTCTGAGATATGACCCCGCAAATATCGCCGATTTCATGCTTAAGGGACCTTGAGGGACACTTTAGCACGGAGTCGTCGGTGGGGTTTGAATGACTGTGCATGGTGAACGAGGTTGCCACTAGAATTTACTTGGCCATTTAGAGTTGTTGGAATTGATGGTTTGATGCTATGACCGATGGTTTGAAAGATACGCAACATTGACCATTTCAGCTGAGGAACACTTTGAGTTCTGACACCAACCGAGAATGTGTCACCGAATTTAAAATAAGTTGAATCTCTAAAAATTGAGAGAGGATTTTGTAGGCCCTAACAACATGGTCTCGTAGCACTTGATGAATTGATTCTACGTTGCACGAGCTCTGAGATATGACCCCACAAATATCACTGATTTCATGCTTAAGGGACCTTGAGGGACACTTCAACACGGAGTCATCGGCGGGGTTCGAACAACTGTGTGTCATGAACGAGGTTGCCACTAGCATTTACCCAGCCATTCAGAGCTGTTGGAACTGATTGTTCGATGCTACGACCAAAGGTTGGAAAGATACACAACGTTGACCGTTTCAGCTGAGGAACACTTTGAGTTCTAACACCGACCGAGAATGTGTTGCCGAATTTAAAATAAGTTGAATCTCTAAAAAATGAGACAGGCTTTTGTAGGCCCCGGTAACATGGTCTTGTAGCACCTAAGGAATCAATTCTACGTTGCACGAGCTCCAAGATATGACCCCATAAATATCACTAATTTCATGCTTAAGGGACCTTGAGGGACACTTCAGCACGGAGTCGTCGGTGGGGTTCGAACGACTGTGCGTGGTGAATTAGGTTGTCACTAGCATTTACCCAGCCATTTGGAGCTATTGGAACTGATGGTTCGATGCTATGACCGATGGTTTGAAAGATACGCAATGTTGACCGTTTCAACTAAGGAACACTTTGAGTTTTGACACCGATCGAGAATGTGTTGCCGAATTTAAAATAAGTTGAATCTCTAAAAATTGAGAGAGGATTTTGTAGGCCCCAGCAACACGGTCTCGTAGCACCTAACGAATCGATTCTACATTGTACGAGCTCTGAGATATGACCTCGCAAATATCACTGATTTCATGCTTAAGGGACCTTGAGGGACACTTCAGCACGGAGTCGTCAGCGGCGTTCAAATGACTGTGCATGGTGAACGAGGTTTCCACTAGCATTTACCTGGCCATTCAGAGCTATTGGAACTGACGGTTGGATAGTATGACCGACGGTTCGAAAGATACACAATGTTGACCATTTCAGCTGAGGAACACTTTGAGTTCTGACACTGACCGAGAATGTGTTGCCAAATTTAAAATAAGTTGAATCTCTAAAAACTAAGATAGGCTTTTGTAGGCCTCAGCAACATGTTCTCATAGCACCTAATGAATCGATTCTACGTTGATCAAGCTCCGAGATATGACCCCGCAAAGATCGCCGATTTCATGCTTAAGGGACCTTGAGGGACACTTCAGCATGGAGTCGTCGGTGAGGATCAAATCATTGTGGGTGCCGAACAAGGTTGCCACTAGTGTTTACCCAGCCATTTAGAGCTATTGGAACTGATTGTTCGATGCTATGATCGATGGTTGGAAAGATACGCAACGTTGACCGTTTCAGCTGAGGAACATTTTGAGTTCCGACACTGACCGAGAATGTGTTGCCGAATTTAAAATAATTTGAATCTCTAAAAACTGAGATAGGATTTTGTAGGCCCCAACAACACATTTCTGTAGCACTTAATGAATTGATTCTATGTCGATTGAGCTCCAAGATATGACCCCGCAAAGATCACCGATTTCATGCTTAAGGGACCTTGAGGGACACTTCAGCACCGAGTCATCGGTGGGGATTGAATGACTGTGGGTGCCGAATGAGGTTGCCACTAGCATTTACTCAGCCATTGAGAGCTATTGGAACTAACAGTTCAAGGCTATGACTAATGGTTGGAAAGATACGTAACATTGGTCATTTTAGCTGAGGAACACTTTGAGTTCTGACACCGACCGAGAATGTGTTTTCAAATTTAAACAAAATTGAATCTCCAAAAATTGAGATAGCCTTTTGTAGGCCCTGGCAATACGGTCTCGTATCAATTGATGGATCCATGCTACCTCACATGAGCTCCGAGATACGACCCAACAAAGATTGCCAATTTCATGCTTAAGGGACCTTGAGGGACACTTCAGCACAGAGTTGTCGGCGGGGTTGGAATGACTGTGCATGGCATGTACTTGCATGAGGACATTATATATTACAAAAATCCTACACAGAAGCAGCTGGCAAGCTGCTCAAAAAGTAGTAATTGATAGCAAGTGGGATAATGCAGATGCTTTAATAAACCACTACTTTACTCAAGCAACATCTAGTTCATCTGCTCAACTGGGGCATGTTTGGGAACAGACAGTCTCCATTTAAACTCAAGTCTCTGGAAGTAGTTATATTTTTCAGTGGAGGAGATACACCCATTGTATCTGCAATAACTTCATGCTCACTAGAATTTCCATTACTCTTCAATTGGGATACTCTTTCCAAAATTGCATCTACCCTTTTACCAATTAATGGGTCTATTTGTGGACCTCGAAGGAGTTGGTCACCTAAACAAGAACCTTGAGATGAAGCAGGAACTTCTCTATGAAAGAGATCAGTACCTTGAGAAGCTCTCCACTTGTCAGCTGAATTAAAACCTTGGACCATAGATGGCTACCCTTTGTTGTAAAATGAGGAGTGAGACTGCCTTGCCAACGGTGGCAACGAACTTACCTTTCAATGATAATGCCCAAGTCCCGTAAATGCAAGGCCATTGACAGATAGTCATTTCTAATAGAAATATTTGTGGTGCTAGAATGAAGTGCATGACCAAATTCTTTGCTTGCTAATGAACCAATTTGAGGCTTCATTTCACATTGCTTTGTGGATAATTCCACAACACTTGTTACTTCTTTATCTGAATTTTTGCTGTCAGTGTACATGTGCACTGAAGAGATTTTGTCACTACTTGAGCTACCAATTCCAAGAACCCTATACCTCACACTTCCTTTGTAAACCAAGCCTAATTAGGCCAATTAGGTCTGTGTACAAGGTGAGAGTTAGGTGGTGCTGGATTGGAGTTAGAAGACAAGGCTTTGGGATCTTACATAACTTCCAAATGGGTGTCTGAAAATGCCCTGTTTGTGTCAAGATACTCAGTTGTGAAAAAGTTAGAATAGAAAATCTATGTTGAGAGGGCTACAAGGAAAAGTGGGTGCAGGTCTAGTTTTCTATGGTACGGTTTTAAAGGGACCAAACCAAGAGTTAGTTTAGCATCCTTAGGTCATATGAGGACCATCTAAATGCTTGGGAGTGGTCAGGAAGTCCACTGGTGAAGAATTCTAGTTAAAGGTTAGATTTAGGCCTAGTGTCCCTAAAGCCCAAAGGAGTTTTTGAACATCCTTAGGTCATTGTCTTCTTAAGCCAAATCCCTGTCTGTGTCATGGTTCGCACCTTCCAAGTGCACCCAAAGCATGCATAGGGAAGCTCTCCTCCACTTTCTTGTAACAAAACTCATTGTACCTTCCTTATTTCATGTTATATTGTCAATATACATTTTATTGGATCCATCCCTAGGGTTAGAAGGTCATACTATGCATGGATCTCATAAATCCATAGTGGAAACAAGAGGAAATTTGATCTAACATGTTTTGAGGAGATTTGACCAAGTTTTATATCTGATCTAACATGTTTTGAGGAGATTTGATCTAAGAACAAATCTTATTTATGTCCCATCATTAGTCACATAAAAATTACACAGTTTTGCATTGGATAAAACACCATAATAATGCTAAGAAATTATTGTAAACATGTTTCTTTTTTTATTAATATTATGAAACATGTTTACAATTAAAAAATTCCCTCTATACACACGAGGTATGTACCATAGAAGCTAACTTTGTCAGAGAAACAAATAGTATAGTTGAACACATATTACAACATTTTAGTACAGCCTAATTTAGTCCATTGAACTAGCTGGATCTGCCTTAACCTTTAGTGTGTTAAGTATTGCCTCATGCTCTGACTCGGGAACCTTCCAAAGAGTTCTTTTCACTAGCCTGCCCCCATATCTGATCAAAGTAACATTCAAAGAAACAACAAGGTTTGAATAATGTAGAATCTTCCTGTGTGTCTCCCAGTCCTTGAACAACCACAACTTAGAGTTCTTCATACCATATCATCTAAGCCATATTTCTGTTACAACAACCACTCCTATAGGGTATTGTAATCCTTCACCGTCTACAACTGCGACATCCAATTTCTTTTTGGCCTCAACACAATGACATAAATAATAATCTGTCCCTTCGCCATTGTATTTAGGTACAATAATTGCAAAAACATGACCTGCAACAACGTAGACATATTCAGTACATTAATATCCAAAATAGTTTAGACAAACTATATAAATGGACAATTTACCTGGTTGTACTATATCTGACAAACGGTCAAAGTCAATAGATGTTGCCATGTCCCCTAGTTGCAATGTTGTTGGCAGACGATAGGAGTCAAGTGGGCTCAAAGGTCTTATAGACCATTCATCAACCCATTCCTTTGAGTCGCACTCATCCCAATTCTCCTCTGCACAAGATGAGCAAAAGCATGCCATATGTTGTGTGTATACCATCCATGAACCTGCATTACAACTTCTAAAAGAGTGTAGCTCACTTGATCCTATTACTGTACAACAATCCTCATATGGTGCAATGTTAGTTTCATTAATCAACCAAAAAAATCTATGAACTGTTGACTCACCTTCCTTACCTGGGCCCATTGTGGCATTACACTAGTTGACAATACATCTTGCATTTGATAAGTTTTCTCCCCCCTCATACTTTAATTCTTCACATGCTAAAGCTCTTTTTATACATGCTCCCGCACCATCATGCTCTCCCTTTCCATGGCCCGCCTTAGTGAAATTCCACATATATTGAATATCAGTGTTCTTGTGCATCCTGCTCAACCAATAAAACATACGAGAATTCTTGAATTGGGATGTACAATTATCTAACCATATGATGTGTCAATGATATGGTATGCTCCTATTTGCCAAATCATGGTAAAACAAACTAAAGAAACCATGTACAAACTTTGTAGAATGTGAGCGATCATCGCTCATATAAAAATGGTACTCCCTCAATATCTTCCTATTTTCCTCCATACTATCAGGTGCATGCAAGTATGCTATATGAATAAATATAGCAACCTGTTGAGAGTTGTAATACTGTGATTGTACCTCATTTTGTGCTTGCAAAGTGTAGTTTTCAGCAAATTCCACAACTGAAACAATTGTATCAATTGAATTAGTGTCCTTGCATAACTTGAATTGTGTATCCAACCATCGTGCTCTATGTGTATGCATTGCATATTCATACACAATTTTCCCGCAAAATATATCCATGAACTGATACATCAGAATCCTGTCAATTACTAAATCACATCTTTTTGCCTCTTTTCCATCTTTTAGAGCATATGCAATGGTCTTATATTTTCCAAATTCTACTATTTCATTCCCAATTGCATGACTACTTTCCATATGCTGACAAATAGGTAAATCTTGCAAACCACCACAATGTACACATGTACCATTCAAACATGATAGTTTGTGAAATTGTTGTCCGTCCAGTCTATGACATAAAATGGTAGCTATCAATTCCCTTGAAGAGCTAGGTGGCTCCTTTATGTTACACTCCTGCAAGACATTGTTAGCATGCAAACGTACACATATATGCCGATAGACAGTATAATGGTTAGAAAATTCAATATGTACTCTACAACAACAAGTTGTGCATGTGTGATTTATCTTGACATAAAAAGGTTTAGCCATTTCAAAAAATCTTTGACTAATTTTAATTTGAGGATACACATCTATAAATTTTGCAAAAAAATTGTGTCCGGGTTGAATCCAAAAAATGCTTTGGATGTGCATCACGCAATCGACTACCAATCCTCCTCCTTACAACATCTCTTTGATTAGGAGATACTCGTGTATTATTCTTCCAAAAAATTTCAATGAAGGATTTCAAAGCTTCAACAATGTCTTTGTCTTTCCGTGGCAATCTACCGGAAAAAGCCCATAGTTCATTGCTATTTGAATCTTCTACTCTTTGACGCCTTTCCACGGCTCTCATTAGAGACCTTCTACTTATTTTCAATGATTTACTTGTCTTTCTAATGAGTCGAGACTTCTTCATTTGATTGCTTACCATTGTTGATGTTATCACATGTCATGTGATATTACTATCTTCCATGCGTGATGTAGAACCCACAGTCTCATATGCATCCATTAGATTCTTTACAATAGCTTTTTTAGTGGAGATGTCATCTATTCTTAACCCAAGAATCTTCATGATAGGCCTAAATTTCAGATTTCTCATCATTTCAACAAACAATTGACATCTTCATGTGACATTCAAATTCTCAAAAAATATCCTCCAAATTCGGTTAGTATATCTTTGACAAGTGCGCTTGGGAATCTTGTCAGGCATTGGTTTCAAAATATTAGTGTCAATATCAATCAAATATTTAGGCTTTCTATGCAAAACTCTAGGAGGTGTTCTCAATTGTTGTGTAGGCTCAACATTGGGAATGTCAACAATGTTAGGGATGAATTGCGTATCTTTGATCGAAGATGATGTGCCTTCAAATTGAGATGTGGAAGGTGGACCGTCACCGACTTGAGATGAATATGGTGTTTCTTCAACATGATGCAATGGTGTGATTCCTACACCTTCAGAAGTTGGAAATGAGGTGCCTTCACAATGATGCAATGATGTGTCTATTCCTTCGGATGTAGCTAATGGTGTGCCTTCAACATAATATGATGGTGTGGCTACACTTTGAGGTGTAGAGTGTGAGATGTCTTCAACATTAGATAATTCATGTGCACCTCCAACATTGGATGATGGCATCCCTTCAACTTGCGATCCAATAGATGATATACTCACCCCTTCATAATTCAATTTTCTTATTGCACGCAACTTTCTCATTCGGTTCCTTTGTGTTTCTAATTCCAATTCTCTCCTATTAGGTAATTCTTCTTGTATGGGCTCCAATTGTCATTGTTCGCAAAGTTGTCTCATTCTTTCTCTTTTCTTATCTTTCTCTATTTCATGCTCTTCGGGTGTTTGAATCTTAGGTCATTTTCTCGGCATGATGAATAAGATCTATATATACATTGAAATTCATTAAAATTTACAAATTATAAAATATCAATCTAATACAACAATTATGGCTTTTTTAATCAATCTATTATAATAAGTCATAACATAATATAAAAGTATTACAATTTATATATATCAAATTATAATACAACTATAGTCCAATACATGTCTATTTATGCTTTCCACAAGTCCATATAATATGAAATAAAATAAAAATCATTTATTCACATTTTGGCATGCAAGAACAAACAAAACTTACCTTGAAATATGTCAAATTTGCTAAATAAAGGTTGTTTTTTGCACCACAATGTTGACCTTGCAACAAAAGGTGGTCCAAGTTGATAAAATAGTCTTCTTTTTTACCTCCAACACCATGAAAGTGAATATTTGTTGTGCAAACTACGTGTTCCAAATAGAATACAGTAAAAGTGGGCCTCCTTCAAGGGATTCTTGGGTTTTTTTTCCATTTTTGGGCTTTCTACAAAGGGTGTACGCCCTTTTTGGTGCACGCCCTATTTGGAGCACGCCCTTTCTAGAAATGCATAAAAGAGAGATAGATGGGGGAGAAAGGGAGAGAGAGAGAGAGAGATGTGATAAAGAGACAAAGAGAGATAGAGGGGTGACTGAAAGACTGAGAGAGAGAGAGAGAGAGAGAGAGGAGAGTGTGAGAAAGTTAATGAATAAGGGGTTTTAAGTGGTCCTTAGGGGTCCTAATTGGTCGTAGAGGGTCATAAGGAGTTGTAAGGGGTGTAAAGTGGTTCTTAGGACCCCATGTGACCCTTAGGTGTCTGTAAAGGGTCCCAATTGGTTGTAGAGGGTCATAAGGAGTCGTAAGGGGTGTGAAGTGGTTCTTAGGACCCCATGTGACCCTTAGGTGTTCGTAAAGGGTCCTAATTGGTTGTAGAGGATCATAAGGAGTCGTAAGGGGTGTAAAGTGGTTCCTAGGACCCCATGTGACCCTTAGGTGTCCATAAAGGGTCCTAATTGGTCGTAGAGGGTCATAAGGAGTCGTAAGGGGTGTAAAGTGGTTCTTAGGACCCCATGTGACCCTTAGGTGTCTTTAAAGGGTCCTAATTGGTCGTAGAGGGTCATAAGGAGTTGTAAGGGGTGTAAAGTGGTTCTTAGGACCCCCATGTGACCCTTAGGTGTTCGTAAAGGGTCCTAATTGTTCGTAGAGGGTCATAAGGAGTCATAAGGGTTGTAAAGTGGTTCTTAGGACCCCATGTGACCCTTAGGTGTCCGTAAAGGGTCCTAATTGGTCGTAGAGGGTCATAAGGAGTTGTAAGGGGTGTAAAGTGGTCCTTAGGACCCCATGTGACCCTTAGGTGTCCGTAAAGGGTCCTAATTGGTCGTAGAGGGTCATAAGGAGTCGTAAGGGGTGTAAAGTGGTTCTTAGAACCTCATGTGACCCTTAGCTATCTGTAAAGGGTCCTAATTGGTCGTAGAGGGTTATAAGGAGTTGTAAGGGGTGTAAAGTGGTTCTTAGGACCCCATGTGACCCTTAGGGGTCCGTAAAGGGTCCTAATTGCTCATAGAGGGTCATAAGGAGTCATAAGGGGTGTAAAGTGGTTCTTAAGACCCCATGTGACCCTTAGGGGTTCTAAGGGTCATATGGGGTCTTGGGACTCATTGATATGTCCTAGGATATCAAAGAGGTGTTAAGAGATCATAATCAATCCTACGACCCCTTATAACCCCATAGCATTGATAGGAATACATCATGTTGTTCTCAAGAGGTCCTAAGGGGTATAAGGAGTCATGAGGGGTGTAAAGTGGTTCTTAGGACCCCATGCAACCCTTAGGGTCCCTAAGGGTCATATAGGGTCTTGGGACTCATTGATATGTCCTAGAATGTTAAAGAGGTGTTAAGGGATCATAATGAATCATACAAGAGAGAGAGAGGGGGGGAGTAATGAGGGAGAGAGAGAGGTAGGGGAGAGGGTTGAGAGAGAAGGTAAGTTCAAAGAGATATAGGGTGAGATAAGTAGATAGAGAGAGGGAGAGGGTTAAGAGAGAAGGTAAGAAAGAGATATAGGGTAAGAGAAGTAGATAGATAGATAGGGAGAGAGAGAGAGAGATGCAAAGGGGGAGAGGTAAGAGAAAAGGTAAGAAAGAGATATAGGGTAAGAGAAATAGATAGATAGAGAGGGGTAATGAGGGAGAGGTAGAGGGGGATGGGTTATGAGAAGAATAGAGATAAGGATAGAGAAAGGGGAGATATAGAGACAGTGAGAGGAAGAGGAGGGGTGAGAGAGAGAGGCAGAGGGAAAGGGTTGAGCGAGAAGGTAAGAAAGAGATCTAGGGTAAGAGAAGTAGATAGAAGGAGAGAGATAGAGAGAGAGAGAAGGAGAGAGGGAGAGAGTGAGAGAGTGAGAGGCAGGGGAGAGGGTTGAGAGAGAAGGAAAGTTCAAAGAGATATAGGGTGAGATAAATAGATAGAGAAAGGGAGAGGGTTAAGAGAGAATGTAAGAAAGAGATCTAGGGTAAGAGAAGTAGAGAGAGAGAGAGAGAGAGAGGAGAGAGAGAGAGAGAGAGAGAGAGAGAGAGAGAGAGAGAGAGAGAGAGAGAGAGAGAGAGAGAGAGAGAGAGGAGAGAGAGAGAAGGAGTGAGCGAGAGAGAGAGAGAGGCAGGGGAGAAGGTTGAGAGAGAAGGTAAGAAAGAGATATAGGGTAAGATAAGTAGATAGATAGAGAGATAGGGTTAAGAGAGAAGGTAAGAAATATATCTAGGGTAAGAGAAGTAGATAGATAGAGAGAGAGAGAGCAAGAGCAAGAGGTAGGGGGAGAGGGTTGAAAGAGAAGGTAAGAGAGATATAGGGTAAGATAATATATAGATAGACAGAGAGGGTTAAGAGAGAAGGTAAAAAAAGAGTTCTAGGATAAGAGAAGTGGATAGATAGAGAGAGAGAGAGAGAGAGAGAGAGAGAGAGAGAGAGAGAGAGAGAGAGAGAGATATGAAAAGAAGGAGACATAAGAGAGAAGGAAAGATATATATATATATATAGGGACATAAAGAGAGAGAGAGAGAGAGAGAGAGAGAGAGAGAAGAGAGAGAGAGAGAGAGAGAGAGAGAGAGAGAGAGAGAGAGAGAGAAATGCAAAGGGGGAGAGGTGAGAGAGAAGGTAAGAGAAAGATATAGGGTTAGAGAGAAGGGGAGAGAGAGAGAGAGAGAGAGAGATGGGATAAGAGAATAATAGAGATAAGGATAGAGAGAGATCTAGGGTAACAGAAGTAGATCGATAGATAGAGAGAGAGTGAGTTAGAGAGAAGGAGAGAGGGGTGAGAGAGAGAGAGGCAGGGGAGAGGGTTGAGAGAGAAGGTAAGAAAGAGATCAAGGGTAAGAGAAGTAGATAGAGAGAGAAGGAGAGGGGTAACAAGGGAGAGGTAGATGGAGTTGGGATAAGAGAAGAATAGAGATAAGGATAGAGAGAGGGGAGATAGAGAGACAGTGAGAGGAAGAGGAGGGGTGAGAGAGAGAGAAATAGGGGAGAGGGTTGAGAGAGAAGGTAAGAAAGAGATCTAGGGTAAGAGAAGTAGAGAGGGAGAGAGAAGGAGAGAGGGAGAGAGAGAGAGAGGTAGGAGGAGAGGGTTTCTCAAGAGAAGGTAAGAAAGAGATATAGGGTTAGATAAATAGATAGATAGATAGAGAGAGAGAGGGTTAAGAGAGAAGGTAAGAAAGTGGTCTAGGGTAAGAGAAGTAGATAGATAGATCTAGATAGATAGAGAGAGAGGGTTAGAGAGAAGGCAGGGAGAGAGAGAGAGAGGGTTGAGAGAGAAGGTTACAAGAAAGAGATCTCAGGTAAGAAAAGTAGATAGAGAGAGAGAGGGTTAGAGAGAAGGGGAGAGAGAAAGGGAGAGAAAGAGAGAGGAAGGGGAGAGGGTTGAAAGTGAAGGTAATAAAGAGATCTAGGTTAAGAGAAGTAGATGGATAGAGAGAGAGAGAGAGAGAGAGAGAGAGAGAGAGAGAGAGAGGCAGGGGAGAGGGTTGAGAGTGAAGGTAATAAAGAGATCTAGGACCTAAGAGAAGTAGATAGAGAGAGAAGTTTGTGAGACAAGACAAGAAAGAGATAGGATAAGAGAAGTAGGGAGAGAGAGAGAGAGAGAGAGAGATGTGGGAAGATAGAGAGACAAGGAGAGGCAGAGGGAGAGGGATGAGATAGAAGGTAAGAAAGAGATGGTAAGAATGTGGACAGAGAGAGAGATAGAGTGGGGGGAGGGAAGATAGAGAGATAGGGAGAGGTAGAGGGAGAGGGATGAAGTGAAGGTAAGAAATAGATAACTAGGGTAAGAGAAGTACAGAGAGAGAAAGTAGAGCGAGGAAGATAGAGAGATAGGGAGAGGTAGAGGGAGAGGGATGAAGTGAAGGTAAGAAATAGATAACTAGGGTAAGAGAAGTACAGAGAGAGAAAGTAGAGTGAGGAAGATAGAGAGATAGGGAGAGGTAGAGGGAGAGGGATGAAGTGAAGGTAAGAAAGAGAGAGAGAGAGAGGTGATAGAGAGAGATTTTGGATGACACACTTTATGGTTTGAGGTGCTTCTAATGTATTAAATGAGGGTTCCTAATGTTTTTTAGATCTTATTATGGCTCTTTAGCACCTATTAAGAACCATAAAAAAATACTGCAATCAATTAATACCTTTTAGGACACACTTTGAGGATCTAATGTGTCCTAACAGGCCGTAATGTTGTCTAAGGGTTTGTAGTGGATCATGAGAGTTCTAATGTGTTCTAAGGGACAATAATGGGTCGTAATAGACCATTTAGAGGTAATTAAAACCACTATGGAATCATTAGGACACATTAGAATGGGTCCTAATGGTTCTTTAGAGCCTATTTATGCTTGACATAGGGCACACACCAAATAGGGTGCATGCCCTATTTGGCGTGCACCCTATTTCAAGCATAGATTCAAATAGGGTGCACACCAAATAGGGTGTGCACTCTATTTGAAGGCTTGTATTTTACCAAGCCTAAGGCTTGGATTTGCTTTGGAGATCCAACCCAAAGGCTTGGATGTATAAGCCATGAGTTTGACGTGAATTCGAAGAAACATTAGAAAAAACCTTCACTTTTTGTGTGTGCTCTCCGTCTAGTTTACATGTGATTTGATAATGAAAAAATCAGACAATGTGAGATTATTGGTCTCTGAGTTAGCTATCTAAACATATAATTTATTTCCAAAAATGATAATTTTAAGCCTATCAACATTAATTTCCATTGAATGTATGTCAATTTTTTGTTAAAAACCGACGTGTAGTATTTTGGGTATAGATTTTGCTTCATTTGTCAAAATTTGCAAAAACTTAGTTTTTTAGAAACTAGACTCCATTCTACACACTTTTTAAAAAAAAAAAATTGATTTTCGACTAATTTTGAATGATTTCTAGGGGGAGCACGCCCAAATTTCATGTGTTTTGGGATGTCTAAGTTCAAAAAGTTATAGAAATTCATACATTCATAAAAACATTAGCAGAAAAATCTGGGGTAAACTACATGGTGTTAGCTTACTTCTCACTGGAGCGATTAAATAATTTCAAAAAATAAGTTAACATTTTAGGGGGAGCACAACAAGCACTATGTTATTTTTTTCACAAAAAATAGTACCACTTTTTGTGCTCCCCCTAGTTGAAGGCCTTAATCTTCACCATTTTTCAAATAAATTAGTAGTTTAGAAACTAGATTCAGAGTACTACAACTCTTGTTCTTGTTGTGTTTTGAAATTTTTGAGTCAAACTATCTTCAATTTGTTATTGAAGTTCAGAGTTTGCTGATTTCAAGAAAAAAGTGGCATCTTAAACCCCCTTTTTGGTACCCCATCTTTGTGCACATACCTAGTAGCATCAAATATTTTAGCTTTCTTGTGATGAAATTCCACTTGGTAATCAATGTTGTTGAGCTGAGCAACACTTAGCAGATTATAATTTAGACCTTCAACCCAATATGCATTTTCACAAGAGATCTTATCAGTCAGTTTAATCAAACCTTTTCCTCTAACAGGACATGGTGCATCATTACCAAATTTTACACTTTTACCTCTATAATGATGTAAGGTCTCAAACTTACTCTTGTCACCAGTCATGTGATGTGAACAACCACTGTCAATAATCCATTTTTCATTCTTGTTCACATAGGAGATCAATGCAGTTTTCTCATCCTTGTCAGATTCATCTTTCATTGCAACATAGACTACCTCAATTTCAAAATCATCACTATCAATGTCAGTTTCTTCTTCAGCAATGTAACAAGATTTCTTACCTTTTCCTTTATAGTCTTTGTACCTTCGGTAGCTTCTGTCATCTCTTTTGTCTTTGTGTTTTCTTTTTCTTTCTTCATCTTTCTCATTTCTATCAGGACATCTAGCAGCTATATGACCAACTTTATTACATGCAAAACATATAATAGGGAGTTTTCCTTTCTATTTTCCTTTTCCCCTTCTTAGTCTTCTAGCCATAAGAGCTTCTAGATCTTCAAGTTCTTCATCAGAAGTGTCACTGTCACTTTCACTTTCACTTTCACTTTCACACTGATGCATCTTTCTTTTTCTTTCTTTGGCTTGTTTAGAACTAATTGTGACTTAAAAGAAGATTCAACATTACCAATACTACCAAAAGTGAAGTTATCATAGTTAGAGAGTTCAAAAGCAATCAGTTTGCCAACCAAACTTTCCAAAGTAAGCACATTTGTAGAGTTACATCTAGATTCCTGAATTGCTGAGATCTTAATAGCATATATAGGATGCAGAGTTCTTAGTACTTTTCCAATTATAGTTTCATCCTCAATAGTTCCACTTGCTCCTCTAATAGCATTCACAACTTCTTTTATACTACCACAATATTGAGCAATGTTCTCACCTTCTTTAATTCTCATTTCACCAAACTTACCTCTGAGACTCTCAGCCTTAGCTTTGAGTACATTTATGTCACCACCATAGATCTTAGCAAGAGTGTCCCACATCTCCTTAGCACTTGTGCAATCCTTAATGTTCTCAAATTCTGGATAGCTTAGGGAAAATGCAATTTCTAGCATTGCTTGATTATGTTCTTGCTTAGCTCTCATTTGTTTGGCAGTCAAAGGTATGATAGGTGATACATAGTCATTCTCAATGTACTATTTTGTAGAATCACCAATACCGGTCAGATGCAGCTTCATCAAGCTTTTCCATGCAGGGAAGTTTTCCTTATTCAGCTTCAGTACCTCCTTCTTATACATCTTGATCATTTGCTTCAAGCCCCTTTAAAATTGATTTCTGTAAACACCAATAATAAGCAATACAGCTCTAATACCAATTGTTAATATGATTTAGAATAACAAAGAGGGGGGGTGAATCAGTTGTTCTCAGGTCCAGATGTATAAAACAAACTTCAAAAACTTTTCTTTAAATCAGATCTAACAACCAAAACCAACTCGGTCATCACTGATTCTATAAAAGAAACATATAGCATTGCAGTCCACTACCCAGCTGTATCTAGCTTGTAAAACATAGAAATGTTCAAACCAAAATATTCACACAAGCATTCACATTAGGATTTATAGTGGAAACCCAATTTGGGA
Organism: Chamaecyparis obtusa; assembly: GCA_027943335.1. Taxonomy (NCBI): domain Eukaryota; kingdom Viridiplantae; phylum Streptophyta; class Pinopsida; order Cupressales; family Cupressaceae; genus Chamaecyparis; species Chamaecyparis obtusa. The sequence goes on along the minus strand of BSBK01003684.1, from coordinate 836,915 downwards.
AAAACCACTTTGTAACATGCTACTATTATTTTCACTCTTCTAAAGTGAGCTCGGTTAAAAGCCAACTCTATCAAAGGTTACAATACACACTATTAGGTGTGACCCAGTTAAAGGATTTCAATCACCCTGTTAAAAGTGAGCCTTGTTATAAGACTTACATACATTCCATTAGAATGCAACCTTGTTCAAAGGATTTAAACATATGACTATTAGGTCAACCTCTGTTAAAAAGATTTTGACTATTACAATGGTTAGAAAGTAGCAGCAGTATTGATCTGAAAAACAAACAACTCACTTTGCAAATATCAGATCTAATTCCATACACAAATGCTAGTTTACTGACTTTGAAACTTTGCCATCTCCATCTCTGATCTGCTTGAAACTTTTCTTCAAGCAATCACCACACTTCTCCTTCAGCCTTTTCTACTTATATAGTCAATAAAATCTACTGATCTTCCAGCATCCTCTGTTCACCCATGCACACACATACCTAATGCTTAGGTTCCCTTAATACTTCCTCAATTAGGTTAAATCATCTTTTTCCGCTCAATCTCCTTCGTAGATCTTAGGGTTAGGTCAGATTCATTGAATCTACCCACTTTATGTTCTTCGGCTCCTTTTCTAGAAACATCTCAAATCTCTTAAAGATTTACAATAAAACATTTTTCAGCACATTCAATGCTTTCAAATAATCAATAAATAAAGTCAACACATTTTACATAATCCAAGAATTCAACAATGTTGGCTCCAAATCTGAATTCTCTTCAAATATAAAAATACTGATGCTCGGTCAATACAATGATCAACTACTCGATCTTCATGTAGAAAGCTCAGTCATTACTAAAAAATGTTTCCTCATCTTATACTGTCTTCCTTGGCAATTAACTGATGTTCGGTCGACACTAGAATTTTGCTCAGCATACACTGACTTGGTCAATACTAACATTACTCGACTTGAACATGATTTTTCCATTTTTTCTCGGTCAAGCCTACCAGTTTAGTCTTCAATCTTACTAAGATAAATAATATATTGTCTCATCATTGTACAACATAGTCAAGTACACTTTGTAGTATCAAGATAACTCAACCTTTCCTTAGGTGCTATTGTTACCAACCTTGCCTATCCCCTTAGGAACACTCAAATAGATATAGTACTTTCCTAAGTAGCAACAGTCTTATTAGTTAAGATTTGACATCAATGACAACACAACAATTGCTTCAATTGTAGTTTCCAACAGTATATACTTCGAGCGAAGTCGGCAAGTGATTTTATTTTCTAAAATAAAATTATAATGGTATAAAAATAAAACATTTTGTTTCTATTTTATACCAAATTGCAATTAATAAATTTGCATTATCTATTATTGAAGGCATTTTTTGGAGGAGGATCGCTATTTCTATTTTTTCAAAGACATAATTTGGGAGAGGAGAAATATTAGATTAAAGTATTTTTTGAAGAAGAGAATTTTTATGGACGATCTTGTGGAAGACATTTTTTGGAGCTCGAAGAAATGGGGAACAAGAAGGGAAGATAAAGTAAATCTTCTAGAAAAAGGTCACCCAGTACTGAACAAAGAAATTGTGAGGTTGCATTGACATATTATCATAAAACTAAAGAAGCTAAAAGACAAGCTGAAGTAGGAGGGTCAAGTCAAGTTGAAGAATTACACATTGAAGAAGGGTCAGGTGCTAGAATAACTGAGAGGGGGGGTGAATTAGTTACTCATTGTCCCAATATAAAATGTATAATAAAAAACAAATACTTCAATTACTGCTGCTCGGTAACTTAAAATACTTTTACTATCTATGCATTTACCAATTATCAGTCTAAAACTTATAACAGTTACTGATCAAATCAAATATGAAACATGTAAATATGACATAAAAAAAAACATCATAATCAACACATAACACAAGAAATTTAATGTGGAAACCTTGTGAAGGGAAAAACCACCTGGGATTAGCAACCCAAAAATATTCACTCTTTTGAAGTGAGGTCGGTGAAGACCCAACCCTGTTAAAGGTTTCAAACACACTGTTAGGTGTGACCTTGTTAGATGATTTTAGACCAACTGTTATCGTCCAACCAGCAATCACTCTAGAGTTGACAGGATAACAATGCTCATTCTATAAATGATACATAATAAGACTTTCTTAGTCCACTCAGTTAAGAGATTTGACTATGTACAATGGTTAAATATGTAACAGTAGGTGATCTGACTTAAGACAACTTCACTTGCAAATTACAGATCAATGTTCAGCTCATACAAATCTTTCTGATCAATAAATCAATTCTGTCTCAATCAATATATCAACTTACTGTCCGTTGGGAATCACTCTCTATCACTCGCTAATGCTCTGCAGTATGGTTCTTCTTAACTAGTATGATCAGAATGCATGAAAGCTTGTTCATGCGATGATTCTGTAGTTTTCTTCTCTGTCGGCATCACCACCTTGTAGTGAAATCTCCAGTCTCTTATATAAACATGAAAACTATTTTCTTCTGCTCCATTATTTTTTGCCGCTTAATCATATTCATTGATTTGGCCTCTTAAACATATCTCAGTGTACACACTCAAATGGTGCACTTCTCTAAATCATTGCTTCCAAGAGAATCCATGTTTTGAAAACCTTGAGAAATTGATTTAGAGCTCCCTAGGCATGGAGTGCAAGGAAATTAAGTGTGCTCTCAGCTAGAGCTATTAAGCCTATGACCTTGCTAGTAAACCATGCAATGGGAGATTCAAATGAAGACAAGGGAAAGAACGCCAATATCCCCAAGAATCAAATGAAAATGCAAATGCAATGCAACTATGCTAGAAATGGAAATGCAAGCTAAGCTATAAGAAAGAAAGATGCAAGTGTTACAGTCCAAGCTAATTAATCTATGTGAGCTAATCTAGAGCATAGAAATGAAGCTAATCTATGAAAGCATAAATATGAAACTATGATGCAAGAAATGAAGGATGGATGCAAGAATATCTTCAAAAAGCTTCAAAGTCTCCAAGCAATCCTGCAGCATAAGGTTAGTATTCAAAAGATGGATCTTAAAATGAGAAGAGAGCTCTCCTTTTATAAGAAATGAGAAAGAATGGACCATGGAGATTAAGAGGAAAAAGATGTAATCAAGGGTGGAGCTTGAAAGAGGAGCAATCCATGTGCACAAGTATCCTCCAATGAGAAAATAAGAGTTGACTTTTGTGTCCATATGAGACAAAAAGTGATTTTTTCCCTTTTTATAAAATAGGAATAATGCTTTATTTGTGCAACTTAGGATAAGAGTCAAAGTGGGAGGCTTTTTATTTAATAAAAGGGAAGGAAATTCCTTTTGATTAAATAAAGACTGTAGGATAAGATGGTTAACCCATAGAAAATAATCAAATAAATGATAGAACTAGGATTTGACCAAGAATAAGCAATTGATGATTTTAGCAAAAGGGGCTAATAGTCTAGATGACCAAATTTTTGGGTGATTACACTCGGCACTTGTGTCAATAACACGTTTGATTCTCATCCTTTAGATCCTTCCTAAATTTTGTGAGTCATTGATCTGTGTAACAAACTTTATTTTTTATCTCAAATTCATACACTTTCCAGCTCATCAATCGTATCGGCTAAACTAGTCATTTAGTTCATTATGTTCTTCTCGGTTAACAAAGAAATGTGTCGGTGAACATAAGCTCAGTTAACATTGTTCTCAGTATACACTACACTCTGTCGATGTATACTTAAATTGCTTCATCAACCGACAACACTGCTTTGTGTCTTTCAGCTCCTTTCCTCATCATAGATGAATGAAACATAATCAAATCAATAACATGAAGTCATAGACTCATCAACAAGTTACTCAATGCATTCCTTATCCTCATCTATCATATCCATCTTCCTCATGTAGATATTTATGTTCTTCATCTCTTTCACTCCTTTACTACAGATGTATCAGTATAGTAACTTACAAGATAAGTATTGTCAAACTAGTTGACATCAATGACAACATAATACTAATTTAATCATATTACATATCTAATCAGTCTGCTTGGTGATCTTGAATCACAGTTCATTCAATCAGGTTCTAAATCAATTGTAGTTCATCAATCTCTCCCTTTGGCATTGATGGCAACTCAAGAAATATGAAATATACCATACACATACCAAACATATATTCTACAACTCTGTGAATGAATGTTGTACAAGCTCTTCCCTAGCTTAATATGTTTAATCACTACGTTACTCAACAGCATTGCAAAATGAAGCTCTTTTCAGCTCTTGGATTCCTTCTTATGTTCTTAGTAACTGATCTTCAATGCTCTCCCTTTCTTCTATTATCTCTCCCTTTGTTTCATATTGTTTATCTCTCCCTTTGACAAAAATTCCAAAGAAACAAAATAAATAAAAAACTCTTTCTGTGTGATCAGTCTTTAGACTACTAAAGAGCTCTATTGTCTGGTGCATACTCTATATCTCTATATACTGATATGCCAATATGTTCTAGTACCTTTCATAGCTTTAGAAATGATCCAAAGTGTGAACTATGTTGCATCAACATGGATGATCTTCTGATAAGATTAGGCTGATGCAACATCTGAATCACCTTAGTGATTAGTAGATAGGGGATGGATCCCAAGTCTAGTCCTCAAATACTCAAATGTGTCTTTCAGTAGGGCTTTTGTAAATATATCTGCAAGTTGTTCTTTTGATGTAACAAACTCTAGCTTAACTTGCTTCTCATGTACTTGTTCTCTCAAGTAGTGATACTTTATTGATATGTGCTTCATTTTAAAATGCATCACTGGATTCTTTGAAATATTAATTGTACTAGTGTTATCATAGTATATAATCATTGGCTTAGTGATTATCTCATTCATGCCTTCAAGAACTTGTTTAATGTATGCAATGTTTGAATAGTTTGTAGTAGCAGCAACATACTCTGCTTCAATGGTGGACTGAGAAATGCAAGCTTGCTTCTTACTTGTCCAAGTAACTAGTCTTTCACCAAAGAAGAATGCTCCTTCGGTGGTGCTTTTTCTATCATCCACATTTCTAGCCCAATTAGCGTCAGTATAGACTCTGAGTTCAAACTTGCCTTCCTTAGGATATCTTAATCCATAGTCCTCTATTTTCTTTAGGTATCTTAAGATTCTTTTAGTAGCAATCATGTGTGATTCTCTAGGATTAGTATAAAATCTTGCAACTATTCCCACAGCATGTGCTATTTCTGGTCTACTGTGAACTACATACATTAGCTTACCAATCATTGATCGATACAGTGTCTAGTTTACCTCATTAGTTCCATCTTCCTTAATCAATTTGCATCTAGTAGCCATTGGTGTTCCTATAGGTTTAGCATCTTCCATGCCAAATGTTTTCAATACTTCTTTTATGTATTTAGACTGTGTGATGAATATCCCATCACTCTACTGAATCACTTGTAGTCTAAGAAAGAACTTAATCTCTCTGAACATAGACATTTCAAACTCATTCCTCATGTCATCAGCAAAGGCTTTACATATTTGATCTTAAACTCCAAATATGATATCATCCACAAAAATTTCATTAATAAGAATTGTATCATCAGTATCTCCTTTCATATACAGATTGTTTTTTTCACTTGTTCTTACAAATCCTATACTTAACAGATAAGTATGCAGCCTCTCATACCAGGCTCTCGGTGCTTGCTTCAAACCATATAAAGCTTTATGCAGTCTACATACCATATCTTTCTTTTTGTGATCAACAAACCCTTTAGGTTGTTCTATGTAGACTTCTTCTTTAAGTATTCCATTCAGAAATGCTGACTTGACATCCATTTGATATACCTTGAATTTCTTGTGTGCAACATATGCCAGTAGCATTCTAACTCCTTCTAATCTAGCAATAGGTGCAAAGGTTTCACCATAGTCTATGCCTTCCTCCTATGCATATCCTTTGCATACCAATCTAGCTTTATTTATGGTTACTTCTCCATTCTCATTCTGCTTGTTCCAAAATATCCACTTAGTACTGATAACATTCTTATCTTTAGGTTGGGATACTAAGGTCCAGGTTTTATTCTTTTCTATCTGTTCAATTTCTTCTTTCATTGCATTAACCCATTCATTATTCTCTAATGCAACTTTCACATTTTTCGGCTCATAATCACAAACTAGACATGTACCTTGTCTTGCTTTTCTCCTTGTTTCCATGCCAGATTGCTTGTCTCCAATGATTTGTGATTCAAGATGGTGTCTTCTGAAAAAACTCACCAGTATCCTATCTCTCCTTTCCTGTTCATCCTTTTTAGATTCATTTTTTTCTCAGTAGGGCCATTATGCTCGTCGATTTCTCTTTCCTGTTGTTCGGTATTACTTTCCTACTGACTGGTTATCACAGGCTGAGACTTCGGTAGATACTCTGGTTATTCAATGTAAGTGAATCTACCATAGTCTTCTGGTTCCTTTTTACTTTCTTCTATGTTCTTTTCATCAAACTCATCAACACAGACATTAGTGATTTCAATCATTTTGTTAGTAGTTTTATTCAGACATTTATATGCTTTGCTTTTACTAGAATATCCTAGAAATATTGCTTCATCACCTTTTGAGTTGAATTTTCCATTTCTCTTATCTTTCAGATAAAACATTTGCTTCCAAAAATTTTGAAGTAACTTATAGTAGGTTTGTGTCCAAATCACAACTCATAGGGTGTCTTGTTGGTGTCCTTCTTCAATTGCACTCGGTTAAGCACATAAACCGTTGTACTGACAGCTTCCCTCCAGTATGTCTGAGCAACATTCTTTTGCAGCATCAATGTCCTAGCACAGTCAACTATTGACCTATTCCTTCTTTCAGCAATCTCCTTCTACTGAGGTGTCCTCAATGTAGAGACCTGTCTTTTGATGCCATGCTCATTACAAAAGTTAGTAAATTCATCAGAGATAAATTCACCTCCTCTATCAGATCTTAGACATTTCATGTTTGAGTAATTAGTTAGTTTCATTACTCTTTTTTACTTAAGTTATCTCTTAGGTGCATTATAATTAATATCTTTATTAATTATAATGTGCAACCTAGCTTTTCTAGTTTTAGGGTTGTGTTCACCTTTATAGGTTGAACCTTGTAATTCTTTTTTAATAATCTTGGAATACAATTCTCTCACACCGCTGAGATTTTCCAAGATTTTTTTTGTGTCTTTTGCTTCCTTCCAGAAACAGGTCATTTGCATGTAGCTATTCTTGGCGAACTGTGAAGTTGGATTTCTCAACTTCTACATGGTATCAGAGCTCCCCTACTACTGCCTATTCTGGTGTTTTGAAGCAATTTTTTGAGATTAAGGGTTTCAAGTTTTTTCAGATCTAGTATTCTCTACAGGACATTAAAAAAAATAAAAATTTGGCACTTTGTCCAAGCGCTACAGTTCTTTCAGAGTTTTTATATTGGATCTGGGGGGGTCTCATTTTTTTGGAGCACTTTGGGCAAAAATTGACCTCATGATTGTGTTCAGAATGCCCAAAAACTCCTATTTTTATATAAAACTCAACCTATTTGGCCTCTGGGGTATCTGGAAGAATTTTTCTGGCCTATTAGGGCCGTACGGGCTCGAAAACTGAGAAAATATTAAAAAAAATCTCAAAAAAAATTATCGCAGGGCTCTTTCTTGAGCGCACTACCGTCGTGCTCAACTTGCGCTCAACTCCCACCGTTTCCACCGTCGTCGCGCCACCACAGCACCGCTCGGCTATCTCCGCCCTTCGGCCACCTGATAGGTGATGTCAGCAATCCAGTGCTGATGTCACTTTCCGTCAGGTTTCAAAATTTCTTGACGACCAGATTTTTTTTCTTAGCTGGTAGTCATTTTATGGTCATACGGCTATCAAATTTTTTGTTGTGATTGGTTTTTTTTAGAGAGCTTCTTTTCAGAGGTGCAGTTGGTTTTTCGGCCATAACTTGTGCATATGGTGTCCATTTTCAAAAAATGAAATATCATCAGAAAGGTCTTTTTGAGCTGAACATGATGATGCTAGTTTCATTTTCTAATTCATCTATTTGAGCTCTTGTTTTTAGCATTGAAGTAGAGGCTTCAGTTTCCTCCCTCCTTGCATCTGGCGTCCAGGTTTTCTTCTCATTTTTTATGTTTTCAATAATTGATTACTTGCTGTATGGGGGTTAGATTTATACATTTTGGGGGGGTGTTCTTTCTTTCTATTATTTACTTCAGAAAAGACCCTTCTACTTTCATCTACTTCTTCTCTCAATGTCAGACCCCTCTGTGGCCCAGCTAACACCTCACAAATATCACACTTGGAAAGTACACATGACCAAACTACTTATGTCACGTGGCTTATGGTCATGTTTGGATGAACACCAACCTGTCCTGTAGCATCACTTTGAGATTCTTTAGCACAAAAACAAAATGGATGAAGCAATGGGCTTGATTGCACTGAACATCTCTGACAGTCTCTTGTTTCACCTGGATGGTTTGGTTACTCATAGGGCTATTTGGGGCAAGTTTTCAGCCTTGTTTGGTATAGTGAATGCATTCTGAGCACTTCAGCTTGATGCAAAGTTGAACTCTTTGACTCCTACTAATTTCCCCACTATAGAGGACTTCTTGATGAAGTTCAAGTCTCTGTGTATAGTTTTGCAGGGATGTGGGAAAACCAAGACAGATGATGAGTGTATCTTTCTGATACTCTCAAAGTTGCGAGGATAGTATTAGATCTTTTCTTCCACTTTCTACTCCACCATGGATGCTTTGGGTACCAGACATGTTATGCCCTCTTTTGAGACTTTTTGTGACAGGTTGACTCATGAGCAGTCCAAGCTCAATCAGATGGATTCACTTACAAGTTCATAGTCATAGGCATTGCTTGCCAAGACACCTCATGATACATAGAAGAAGAAGTCAAAGCAGATATTTGATTCCTCTTCTCAGCACTCTATTGGCCCACCATCTTCTTCTAAGAAGGAGAGACATAAGACTGAGAGCCCTACATGTTCCTATTGTCAGAAGGGACCTGATGATGAGTCACATTGTTTTCAGAAGAGATTTGATGGCTATGAGAAATAGATTGCAAATTTGCAAGCTCTCCTTCAGAAGAGCATTATTTCCTCTCCATCCTCTTCTACCTCATAGGGGTCTACTTTTCAATCTTCTTCCACATCTCTGACAACTGGATAGGATTTTGGACAGGGTCAAGCATTACAGGCTTCTGTTGCATCCCCTTATAGGTCCTTTGGATACTGGATTCAGGTGCTTCTCACCATATGGCATCTTCTCTGGAGATCATCTCTTCTTTTGAGGCTTCTCCTATTCCTCACATTCTCATGGGGAATAACACTATTATGACAGTCTACGGGAAAGGTTCTATAGGAATTCAAGATGGCACATTCAATGATGTATTGTATGTTCCATCTATGTCTACAAACCTTCTCTCGATTTATCAAATTACACTCAGTGGGTCAGGGAAGACAGTTGAGTTCATGACAGATTCAGTCTTCATCTGGGATAGTGCTACATGAGGCATTGTTGCTGCAGGGACAGTTGATCATTCCACCCATCTCTACACCTTCTCACACTTTGGTCCAACATCTCCATTATCAGAGCACAGCTCTCCTCTTATGCAAGAGCATCATGTGGGACAGTTAGGTCACTTGAACCTCTATTTTGTTCCTGAGACCACTTATGTGACTGCCTCACCTCATCTTGTTGGGGTTTCTTCTCTTCAGTAGGACTCTTCTTTAGCACTACCAGACCCTCCAACTCCATTCCTTAAGCCACTAGATGCAATTTTTGAGGATTCTATAGAGGACATTCATCTCCTCCCTCCTGATAGTGTTAGCACACCTGCCATACCACCTACATTGGGGATTCCCTTTCAGGATCCTCATGTCTACTCCTTTGAGCATCAACTCAACCTTCTAGTGACACTTCAACTTTCGAGGTTCCCTCTTCAGTGTTCACTATCTTTCACTCCTTTGTATTGGAGTCATAGTGGTTCATTCATTGATCCAAGGGTTCTTTCATTCTGGGGGGGCTTTGGAGCCTTGATCCTCTCTCATGGTGGGGTTGGCAGCACGCATTGTACTTATGGCTTTGAGAGAGTCTCTTGAAGTCATTTTTTGTCTTTTGCTTTCTTTTATATCTCTTTTTGGAGAGGAGTTTTTTCCACTGGGTTTTCTCCTTTGTCTCTGATTTACAGAGATTTCCTTGTATTGGGTACCTGATTAGGCCTTGTTGTCAGGACCCTTATTTCCTTCTTTCATAGTTGTGCTAGGTTATCTTACCTCCTGAGCTTGCTTAAGGGGGGGTGTTAGAGTAATTAGTTAGTTTCATTACTCTTTTTTACTTAAGCTATCTCTTAGGTGCATTATAATTAATATATTTATTAATTATAATGTGCAACCTAGCTTTTCTAGTTTTAGGGTTTTGTTCACCTTTATAGGTTGAACCTTGTAATTATTTTTTAATAATCTTGGAATACAATTTTCTCTCACACTGCTGAGATTTTCCAAGCTTTGCTTTTTGTGTCTTCTGCTTCCTTCCAGCAACAGGTCATTTGCATGCAGGTGTTCTTGGCAAACTGTGAAGTTGGATTTCTCAACTTCTACATTTCAATTCCTTTCTAGTCTCTTTTTCTACCTTAGCCTTATACCACTTAAACATCTTAAATGCTTCATATTTTTCTTTTAAGAACATAACTGTCATCAATCTAGTATAGTCATCAACAAAAAGAATAAAGTATTTATCACCATAGTAACTCTAAGTTCTCATAGGACCACATAGGTCGGTATGAACCAACTCAAGTATCTTCTTTGTTGAGTAATCCTTACTTTTGAAACTAGATTTAGTCATCTTACCTTTCTGGCATTCATGACACATAACATGATCTAGTTTTGACAAATTAGGTAGCCCTCTAACTCTTTTCCTTTTACTGATCTTAATCATGTTATCAAAGTTCACATAGCATAACCTTTTATGCCACAACCAAGCATCTTCATTTTTCATCATCAAGCAAGAAGACTCGTCAGTATCAAGATAAAATAGGTTACCTCTTGATTGTGCTCTAGCTCCAACTAGTCTTCCACCATCATCAAAGATTTTCACTTTCTTTCTCTCGAAAGCAACTCGGTGACCTGAATTATTCAGCTATGCCACACTTAACAAGTTATAGTTCAATCCATCTACCCAATAAGCATTATCACATTTTATCATATCATTTATCATTAAGGTTCCTTTACCTCTTACCATACAGGGTGTGTCATTATCCATCTTAACTGAACCTCCATTGTATTTTTCAAGTACATCAAACTTCTCCTCATCACCAGTCATGTGATGTGTACAGCCACTGTCTATGATCCATGTATTATTTTTGTTAACTTTAGAGATCAATGTTGTTTCTTCATTCTTTTCTTCTTCTTCCTCCGAGTCATCTTTCATAGCAACAAATAAAACTTCTACATCATCATCATCATCAGATTCAGATTCATTATCTTCAACTATGAAACATACCTTTTTTCCTTTGTCATTTTTGTCTCGGTTATCTTTATTGTGTTGGTAGTCTCTATTGAAACTTCTCCCATAGCTTCCTTTAGATTGGTCTTTGGTTCTATCATCATCTTTCTTATGTGGACATCTAGCAGCAATGTGGCCAACTTCTTTACAATTAAAGCATGCCAAAGGTAGCTTACCTCTATACCTTCCTTTACCTTTGGGTAATCTTCTGGCCATAAGAGCTTCAAGTTCATCAAGCTCATCATCGGTATTACTGTCACTATCATTTTTATTATTCCTACTAGACTTACTAATCTTCAAAGAAGACATGAAAGCTGATTCCACAGAAGGTACAATACTATTATCAAAATTGTTTAATTCAAAGGTTGTAAGCTTACCAATCAGATTGTCAAGTGTAAGTACATTAGTAGATGAAGACCTTGTCTCATGAATAGCAGATATTCTGATTTCGTAAACCGGAAAAAGGGTTCTTAGTACTTTTCTTACCACATTTTCTTCACTAATTTGTCCATCAAATGATCTAATAGCATGTACTACTTCTTTCGGTCTATTTGTATATTGCACAATATTCTCACCTTCTTTCATCTTCATATTGTCAAATTAGCCTCTTAGACTTTCTGCCCTGGCTCTTTTAACATGTACATCTCCACTGTAAACTTGAGAAAGTTTATCTCACATGGCTTTTGCAGTTGTGCAACTTTTGATATCTTTGAATTCAGCATCGGTGCAGGCAGCAGCAAGTTCCATCATAGTAACATTGTGTTCATGCCTGTCTTTCAGTTGATCAAGTGTTAGGGGACTTGGTGTCGGTTCTATATAACCATTCTCCATCAATTCTAGTGCAGCATTCCCAATTCCATATATGTGCAACTTCATCTGGCTCTGCCATACTGTGAAGTTCTCTTTGTTCAACTTTGGCACTTCCCTCTTATACATTTTGAGATCTTTTTACTGAAGTCCTTAAAACTCTGTCCAAAGCAACCACAGCTCTGATACCAATTGTTAGAATAACTGAGAGGGGGGGTGAATCAGTTACTCATTGTCCCAATACAAAATGTATAATAAAAAAAAAATACTTCAATTACTGCTGCTTGGTAACTTAAAATACTTTTACTGTCTGTGCATTTACCGATTATCAGTCTAAAACTTATAACAGTTACTGATCAAATCAAATATGAAACATGTAAATATGAAATCAAAACAAACATCATAATCAATGCATAACACAAGAGATTTAATGTGGAAAACCTATAAAGGGAAAAACCACCTGGGACTGGCAACCCAAAAATATTCACTCTTCTGAAGTGAGGTCAGTGAAGACCCAACCCTATTAAAGGTTACAAACACACTGTTAGGTGTGACCTTGTTAGAGGATTTTAGACCAACCGTTATCATCCAACTAGCAGTCACTCTTGGGTTGATAGGATAACAATGCTCATTCTATAAATGATACATAATAAGACTTTCTTAGTCCACTCGGTTAAGATATTTGACTGTGTACAATGGTTAAATATGTAACAGTAGGTGATCTGACTTAATACAACTTCACTTGCAAATTACAGATCAATGTGCAACTCATATAAATCTTTCTGACCAATAAATCAATTCTATCTCAATCAATATATCAACTTACTGTCTATCGGTAATCACTCTCTGTCGCTCAGTAATGCTTTGTAGTATGGTTCTTCTTAACCAGTATGATCAAAATGCATGAAAGCTTGTTCACATGATGATTCTACAATTTTCTTCTCTTTCGGCATCACCACCTTGTAGTGAAATCTCCAGTCTCTTATATAGACATGTAAACCATTTTCTTCTGCTCCATCAAATTTTTCTGCTTAATCATATTCATTGATTTTGCCTCTTAAACATACCTCTGCACTTGTGTCAATAACATGTTTGATTCTCATCCTTTAGATCCTTCCTAAATTTTTTTAGTCGTTGATCTGTGTAACAAACTTTATCTATTACCTCGAATTCATACACTTGCCAGCTTATCGATCTTATCGGCTAAACTAGTCATTTAGTTCATTTTGTTCTTCTTAGTTAACAAAGAAATACATCAGTGAACACAAGCTCAGTTAACACTGTGCTCAGTATACACTACACTCTATCGGTGTATACTTAAATTGCTTCATCAACCGACAACATTGCTTTGTGTCTTTCAGCTCCTTTCCTCATCATAGATGAATGAAACATAATCAAGTCAATAACATGAAGTCATAGACTCATCAACAAGTTACTCAATGCATTCCTTATCCTCATCTTTCATATCCATCTTCCTCATGTAGATATTTTTGTTCTTCATCTCTTTCACTCCTTTACTACAGATGTATTGGTATAGTAACTTACAAGATAAGTATTGTCAAACTAGTTGACATCAATGACAACATAATATTGATTTAATCATATTACATATCTAATCAGTTTGCTCGGTGATCTTGAATCACAGTTCCTTCAATCAGGTTCTAAATCAGTTGTAGTTCATCATCAGGATCACTCCCTACGGAAGTTCATACAACTGATGTTGGAGAAGGGTCAAGATCACGTGCTCCTACCGGTATGGATGAAATTTTAAATTTAGCTCAAACTATAAAGAGAAATATTAATTATAGAAACTTAGATCATTTACTTACAATGGATGTTGAGAATTTGAGATCACTTGCTAATGTTCAACCCTTAAGTCTTGCTAAGAAGAGATTAATGAATATGATAGCAAGAGAAATATTGGGTAAATTTGATAATTTTGAAACACTTGAACAAGCTCAATTGCTTTCAGTTGTACTTATAAAAAAAATTTGGAAGGGGCATTAAAATTATTGGGTATAGACACATCATCAAAGAAGAGAAAATTTGTTGACATGCAAACTAATATGATTGAAAATCTTAGGAAAGGTTTAAACTAGCTAGGGGAGCGATCTCGAACTAAAGATAAGACCGTTACAAGAAAAGTTATGTTGACATCCATTATAGGTAACACTATGGGATGAAAAAGAAAGATATCTTTAGTTTCATCTTAGTTTGGTTTTAATAGGAAAACAATATCAAAATATGTTAATAGGAGAATACTTTTGGATGATAGCACCTTGGAAGGCAATTGGGCAATCATGTGTAGAGATCCTCATTCTTATAGGATTGATGAAGGAATACAAAATTTGGTTACATCATTTTGGAATGATAATACACATCCTTCATCAAACACTAGAGATGTTATCAGACATAGAATTTCAGCTAATCAATATGAATATCATACGAAACATTGGTTGGACACAACACAAGATGAAATGTATATGTCATTTTGTAGTTCTAATCCTAATATAAAGATTGGGAAAACATTGTTTGAAAGATTGAATCCATATTATATCAAGACAAACAAAGTTTTTGAAACTTGTTGTTGTCGTTATCATATTGAATTTGATCACCACTATCAGGTTTTTTGAAAGTTTGTAGAAGACACTTATGGTTTTGAAAATGCTCCTCCTACTAGACAAAGTGAGTTCATCTCATCCATTTTATGTGACAAAAGAGATGATGTAGCTAGAAAAATAAATTTCATAAAAGGAATATGTCAAACATGTGTTGATTTGTCTCTTTTTCCTTTAAAAAATGAAAATATTGATGTAACAAAGATGGTAAATTGTAAGAGTTACAAATATGTAAAGAATGAAACAAAATTTAGGAAAGAATCCAAAAGGTTAGAATATGTTGAAGAGAAGAGAAATGTTGGAGTATTTATGGAAAAAATTAAAAAAATTGATTCAACCCTACATTCATCATGCATGTTTTGCAAAGTGGCAAGCACAACAATTCCAAACACTGAGAGACAATTTCCCACTTGGAACTATTGTATCAGTTGTTGATTTTGCAGAAAATTATTCTCGTGTTCATCAAAAGGCAATTCAATCAGAATACTATTTTTCAGAGCATATTACTATTATGGTACATGTGTTTTATTGACACACACAATTAGATTTGGATGGTATTCAAAGCACATTTGAAGCACAGATCGTCAAGAAGGAATATCATTTTTATATAAGTGATGATAGAGAGCATGACATTCATTATGTAGAACACTACTTCAAGATGTTTTTTGCAAATTTGAAAGAAAGAGGTATAAAAATTGATAAACATTATGTTTGGTCAGATGGATGTGTTGCACAATTCAAATCATTAAGACCATTTTATGCACTATGTAGATATCATCCTAATGAAAACATACCACATGTCTGGAGTTTCTTTGAGAGTGGACATGGAAAAGGTGAACATGATGGTGCTGGAGCTTGCATCAAATGTGCTATACGAAAGTATCAAATGAATTATAAGGGAGTGCATATAAAAAATGTACATGATGTGGTTGAATGGTGCAAGACACATTTCACACCAAATGAGAATGGCACGTCACCAGGATTGACTCAAGTGGTGCCATATAGAAAATTTTGGGAGATAAAAGGTATGCACACATTTTTAAATTATTTGAAAGTGTTTAAATTTTTTATAATATTTTTTATTCAAATTATATTTATAGAACGTATTATATATGCATTTTTTTAGGTGTGGATAGAAAAATTATGCATGGTTGCAATAGGATAGAAAAGATGCAATCTTTGCATTCAGTTATGAGTACAAATTGTCGCAATTGGATGTTGAACACTAGGGACTACTCATGCTTTTGTTGTCACTACATTGCTATCAATTATGAGGAATGTATCAATCAAGACTGTGGATATGTAGGTGCATGGAATCTAGTGCCACTAGTTGTTACTGATACATTTGATAGAGATGAAGATGAAAACTTCGATGATGTCCCTTTGATTTCTACTGATTACGATCATATCTCAGGATTGGTCAAAATTGGTAAGTATATATATTTCAAATTATATGGTACATTGAGCTGCATGTATAGATAAATAGATAGATCTATAGATTGAACTAAGTAAATTTTAAGATCTCACACATGTATATATAAATTTACTGTGCAGGAGACATCTTTGCAATGATTGCTGAGAGTGGAAATGTAGAAGGAGTTTGTTATTATTTACTGTGTTGTACTGCAGAGAGGATGAAGTTACTTGAACCTAAAGAAAGTGGTGGAATGTTGTTCCCCATAGGTTTGTACATGGTTTACATCAATATATTGAACTCAATTTGTAAATTTTAAATTTCAACCTTTTAACAAATTTCAAATTGAGTTTGTTTAAATTTATATATTATTAAAATTTGTGACCTACAGATTCAGGTTTTTTAGAGGGAACATATTTCAAGCAAATCAAAGAAATTCAACATGGTATTCACTTTGTTGATTATGAACTAGACAATAACGTGTTTCAATATAGTCACCTAGTAGTTGCCACATCCATTTGTCTCCATATAGTTAAATCTCAATGTGGATGTCGTAAGTGGAGACTAGATAGTGAGGATCATGAGAGAATATTACATGTTCTCCATGAAAGGTCTGAACCACTTGAGTTGGTCTAAAAAGTATAATATGTATATCTATTTCTTGTGTTAGGATCTACTTGATATCTCTGGATTAAATTTCATTATACTTTATTTATATATTTAAACATATGATGGACTATAATTTGTTGATATATGATGGACCTATTTGATGGTTCAATGGTTTTAATATATAGAATTTTAAATGTATACTTTTATTATTCAATGATTTTTATAGATTGCATATTTGTTAAAGATTTTATGTATGCTTTGATTATTCAATGATTTTTATGATACTTTTTATGATGCTTATGATTTCTAGATCCCCTTAAGACCTCCCCTTAAGACACTAAAATGATGAAATTAGTTAGATTACTTAGGACATGTGTTAGTTCTAGAATTAGTTAGAATAGTTATTGTCCATTAGTTACATGTGTTAGGAATACTCCCAAGAGATAACTGAGAGGGGGGGGTGAATCAGTTATCTACAAGTTTCAATTCTTTATTCAATTAAGTATACTTAAACATAAAGCATAAACACAATGAAAGAACACTTGAACACAACACCAAGATTTTGGTTTCAGGGAAACCCAAATAGGTAAAAACCCCGGTGGGAATTGACACCCACTAATAATCTACACTAGTGTATTATGATCCTTGTTAGAAGATCCTTAACCCTATTAGGAGTCTTTTATAATTAACCCTGTTAGGGGTGAGGACGCACTGTCTGAGAGCACACTGCTCAAAGGGGTGAAGGCTACAACCTTCTAAATAATAGATACACACTATATCTAGATCTTGGTGAACTGCACTTTGACCTGCTATCTGGATCAGTTCCAATGTATAGCACAAACTCTTTACTTGGTCACATAGACCTTCTTCTGATGGCTCAACACTTCGCACTCTTTGTTCTGCTCTTCACAATTAACTTAGAACCTTGCCTTAGCAATCACAAATGACTTCCTATAAATATCTTTCCTCCAAATGATATAATCAACTTAGCCTATTAGAATGACCTTGAAATCATATTAGAGAAACCATAACACATTCCAATAATACTTATGTCGACTCTACTAAGCACGCAACACAATCTGGGACCTGTCCAATATTAATGCACGCTACACACTGTCGGCTCTACCAAATTAACTGAAACTTTCTCCTCAAGATGAATTACATCATGTTCTCTTAACCAAACATTATTAACTCTTCTCCAATCCATAATCCAAGGTCAAATACCGAAATGATAAGTGCAACTCCTGAACCAATATAATCTATGTCGGCTCTTCTGAATAAACATAGGAAACTACTACTGGATAATAGCGACTGCATAACTTCACTTCTACTAATCATCAGACTTTATGTCCATGGTTGTAACATCACTAACATTTCTTCATCACATATCCATAGGTGCAAGGTTCCATGATGACTGTATAGACAAACACTCACAGAACACTGCTTGTAACTCTGTCAGGAACACTGCTTGACACAAGCTACTACATAACTGTATGTTCTAACTATTAACCTCTATGTCCATGATATCATGTTGATAACATGTCCATGCTACATATACTCAAATCTTACTGCATAATACTTCCACACATGCTACTTACCATATGTTTTCATCAATGAAAAATATATAGTCAACACTAGTTTGCTGGCAAATCTCCAACAATCTCCCCCTTTTGCATTGATGGCAACATATGGAATGAAAAAGACCACCAATCCAAATGAGTGATTATTTTATAACATTCTCCATTTCCTCATCAAAAATCCCCCAAGGATGAATCCTCCATCTACTATAATATTCTTCAACATTCTTTATTTTCTCAGCTAAACTGCTTTCATGACTGAATACTACTCCCCCTTAGTATATTACTCCTTCTTTACATCTTTTTTTCATGACTATATATTACTCCCCCTTTGAAATCAATGGCAAAGGGTGCCAACTCATTTAAGCTTTAGTACTACTCCTAAAGTAGAGTAGTCAACCATCCACCATTTCCTGAGGACTAATGCACTTTCATCTTTCTCTAAGCAGAATCAAGGAAGGGAATTACTCCCAACTTCTCCCTGAGATACTCAAAAGTATCCTTTGGTAAGGGCTTTGTGAATATATCTACTAGCTATTCCTTTGTACTCACATAATGCATTTTGACTTCTTTTTCTACCACTTTCTCTCTAAGGAAGTGATACTTGATCTCTAGGTGCTTTGTCTGTGCATGCATCATAGGATTCTTTGACATTTTGATAGTGCTAGTATTATCACAACAAATAGTAATAGGATAATCAATATGAATACCAAAGTCCTTTATCATCTACTTGATCCAAACAATTGTAGAAAAATTTAGGGCTACTGCAACATACTCTGCTTTTGCTATTGATTGAGAAATATAATTTTTCTTCTTGCTTGTCCAAGTGACAAGTCCGTCACCAAGAAACACTGCTCCACCTGATGTACTCTTTTGGCATCAATGCATCCTACCCAATCTACATCTATATATACATGAAGCTCAACATTCTCTAAGTTAGGATACCATAGACCATAATCTATTGTGCCTTACAAATATTTGAATATTCTATTTATTTCCATGAGGTGACTTTTTTTAGGCTCTGTTGCAAATCTTCCAACTATGCCAACTGCATTAGAAATATCAGGTCTAGTTTGAGTAAGATATATAAGTTTACCAATCATAGACTTGTATAATGTTGTATCTACTACTAGAGAATAATCTTCTTTTGTAAGCTTGCATCATGTTATCATATGTGTACCCACTAGCTTGCAATCATCCATCTTGAACTTCCTCAATATCTCTTTCACATATTTGGACTGATTAATGAAAATACCTTTCTCTGGCTGCTACACATTTAATCCCAAGAAGTATTTGATAGGTCCAATCATGCTCATCTCAAACTCACTCTACATCTCCTAAGAAAATTCTGCACTAAGTTTGTCATTACCCCCAAAGATAATGTCCTTAAATCCACAAGTAAGAATGCTTCAATGAATGTAGGATGTCTCTAATCAATGGTATTTTGATCTTCAACACCAATCTTGATTTGATCTTTGCATATGAGAAGGTTTGAATGAATGGAGAAGGAGGGATCTTCAAGGGGGATCCAAGGAGATTGAATCCTTCAATAGCTAAAAATGGAACTCCTTGATGGATGAATGCTTGAACACTTGAATGCTTGAAGACTTGAAATGCTTGAATGAACACCTTGAGAACTTGAGAGCTTGAGCATGAAAACTTGATGATTGAGTGATATGAAAATGAGAGACGAAGGCCTCCTTTTATAGTGATCTAGGGCACACTCCTCTAGATGGGCCACCTTGAAGAATTAAATCCCAATTAGGTCCTCACCTTTAGAAAATATACCTTGATTAAATACCATTAAAGGATTTACCATTTCAGAGCCTGAAACAGCCGACCTGGAAGCAAAAAATAACTTTCTCGAAAGCCAAATTAGCGAGAAATGAAACTTTGAAATTCTGTCAGGAAGAGGTCAAGGTTGAGGTCAACCCTGACCTAGTCAGGGTTGAGGTTGACCCTGACCTATTCAGGGTCAAGGTCAACTTTGACCTTAGACCCTAACTTTGCCAGAATCTACAACAGGAGATACAGGGATGCTAGAAATGCAGAATTTGATGTCAGATCAGGACCCAGTGTCTGGAACAGATAGAAAATCCTTTGAATGATGTGATGATGGACTAGGAGATCTCCTTTTTGAATCCTACCTAGAAAATAGAGCCATATAAGAAGGAAAATTAGGAAATTCCTTAAGACCTTAACCCTAATTTCACCTAGAATGAAGAAATCAAGTGCGGAGAAGAAGTGGAAAGTGGGGAGAAAGCCAAATACATGCAAAGACCCAATCAAGGTACTTAACATGACCCCAAACCACTTACTCGAAGGGCTAAATGCTCTTAACATGGAAGTGCTTCCATTTTAAGATGATACATTAAGCCCCCACTTTAGCAAGAGTATGGACTCGATGCAAACTCTTGGTAAAGGAGATAAAAATAACAAGATAATCTTATCATAATCTAAGGGACAAAGAGAAATCCCAAGCCTCCAGGGGCTCAAGTCTTCATCAACTCTTAGATCACAGATAAGAGAGACATCTCTAAAGAGAAAAAGAAAAAGTGTGATTACCTCACCCAATGAGAACTTATGTCCCATTGTTAACCACACAGGAAAAAGGTGCAACCGAAAAGATGGAATTGAACCACCTAGTGAATGTGGCTACCCACTAGTCAACCCATCAAGGATTTATCCTTAGGAATATCCTATTCCATAAGAAAAAAAAAAAAAAAAAAAGAGATCCCGTCCTAAGGACACTTCCAACCTTAAGGGATCATAATATATGTGTATTCAAAACTGGAGGGATCAAGAGATCCTAATATAAATCCATACTTTAAGGATTAGTTTTTAATCCAAAAATAAAGATTAAAAAGTAAATTTAAAGTGCGTGTCTTCCTCGAGATTTAGCAACTTATGTGCATTACCTTTAGAAGATTTAGCATGTTTTGAATTTTTCATAAGTCCGTGTGTGTAATAAGTGAGCAGAGCATATGCCCCCATGTTAAAGTCATTACTGACACTTTAATAGGAGCAATGGCTTTAATAGAAACATAAACAACTCCACTGATTATGTTTCGTCATCGAGATGCCCCCAGATGAAGACAAATCAAGGGAAATAACACAGAAATATACAGAGAACACGGAAAGGATCTACCTACCATGGGGTTAGTATGATCATAAGATAATATATATATGATATTATTGCAAATGAATTGACATCATTCCCTAAAGAAAGTAGAACTACTATCACAAAGGAGGAAAGATCACATAAGATATATGAAGAAGAATCTTTTCAGAACATGACATGGAGACCAAAAAGATTTAGTGCTACCATATCTCGAATCTAAGGAGATTACACAAGGAATCATTTACGAACAATAGCACAATTACAACATAACATTGAACAATGCATAGAAGGATATAGATACATATAGAAGCATTTGAACAATAGTTTTGATTCCTTCATCACCTTGTACCAACCGAGTAACAAGGATCATATAAAATAATCTAACAACATCTAGCAAATACATTACGGGAGAAGCACAGTACAGTAGGCAAACACACAAAAAAACT
Source organism: Chamaecyparis obtusa (assembly GCA_027943335.1). Classification (NCBI taxonomy): domain Eukaryota; kingdom Viridiplantae; phylum Streptophyta; class Pinopsida; order Cupressales; family Cupressaceae; genus Chamaecyparis; species Chamaecyparis obtusa. The sequence goes on along the minus strand of BSBK01003684.1, from coordinate 814,833 downwards.
ACCACAAAGGACAAACTGATCAAGCATGCCACCTACTTTCCCCATCTCATTGTATATCATTTAGGGTAGGTGGGTAACTCACAAGAGGGACTATATCCAATATAGTGGGAATGATAGCCAGTTCCAAACAAGGATCCTCTTGAGAATCACTATGTTTGATACTAGGTGTAAGAGTTAATTGAGATGAAAGCATATTCGGCAAATCAATGTCAATGTCAATAGTCTCATATTCATCAGTAACATTATCAGTATCATCAAGAGTATCTTCATCATCCAAATTAATCAAAATAGGATCTAAGATACGAATAGAATCATCATAATCATGCATGTGAACATCATTATTAGTAACAACATTATGCATAGGTGTATCCATAGAAAGTAAAGATATTTGAGCTTTAGCATGAGCACGACACTTTTTATGACATTCATTAGTAGATTAGTTACATTTGGATTTATTTGAAATAGGTTGAGAACTAGGAGGAACAATCACAGGATCCTTCACAGGTTCTTTAGGAAGATCAATAGGATTATCAACCATAGGAGAAACAATCACAAGATCTTTGATAGGTGTGGTAGGAGGAACTTGATTAATAGAACAAGAAGCCATAGTTGAAGGAGGTATCGAAGGTGTAGGTAAAAGACCATGATTAAGATCCATAGAAGATATGCTTAATTGAAGAATCTTATGATGCTTATAAGCTTGATATGATTGAAAAAGATTATCAGGGCAAGGAGGACATGAATTAGGTAAGGAAGGCCAAAAGAAATCCAAAGCAGCACAATCTCTAGGCCTAGAAGGTCGATATAGACTATTATTGATTGTCTTCACTTCACCATCATGGATGAACTTAAGACACTTATGTATAGGTGAAGCAAAAACATGCATGGTAGTTAACCAAGGAAAACCTAGCTTAACATGGAATTGATGAAAAGTAGGAACCACAACAAAAGTGGTGTGCACAAGTTTTTTAAAAAGTTCAACTGGTAAAGTAATAGAACCAAATGATGGATAAAGAAAACCATTACAAGTTTGAATCCACACATCTGATGTATCATAGAAGTTGCATTGTAAGCTTTTCATAAAAATATTTTCTTCAGTGATAACATTGACTAAGGAGGTAGGATCAACAAGACAACCATGAGTAGGTATCTAAGAAACCCTAGCAGCAATGTAAAGGGGACCATCAGGAGCCTTAACAATCTCAGATTCATCAAAGGTAATCAAAAGTTCCCAAGGTTGTTTATCCTTAATTTGTTGTCACGGTTTAGGTTGAGGTTTTAATTTAGGTTTGGGTTTATCTTGAGGTTGAGATTGAACTTGAAGTGAAGGTTGAGGTGGAGATATAGGCTTAGCAACATGCTCCACTTGATTAACAACATGATTAAGATCATCCATCTTTGAGTCATATACAATTTCCATCGCAGATGGTTGAGAAATAGTATTAGTATCATGCGTAGGTAAAGGATTCGTATAGATTTGAAGGTTCTAATTAGGAGGAGAGACAAATTGATTCCCACTACTATCCAAATTATCAACAGATAAAGCTTTAGCTTCAATGAGATCTTGGACCTTATGTTTTAAAGAATAACATCTCTCAATATCATGACCATTCTGACGATGATATTGACAAAAAGCATTTTGATCAAAAGATTTAGATGCAATCATAGTAGGTAAAAGAGGTCGAATAGGAGGTAAAGTAATCATATTAGCAGCTAACAACCTATTCATAATAACATGTAAAGTTTTAGAAAAAGGAGTAAATGTATGATTTAATCGAAAAGTAGTGGATGCAGAAGTGGCATTATGAGATGCATCAACAACCTGATCAGTAACTGCATTTTCTTGTTTGTTTATCTTGACATAATTATTGAATTTTTGAAACTTATTTGGATTAGGAGCAACATCACTCTTATCAACTGGAATAGGAGCCATTGGAATGTTTCTCTCAAATTGACTCACTTGTAATTGATAATGATGAAGTTCTGCACAAAGTTGTTGAAAAGAGGTAAATTTAGTAAGTAGAATCTTATCTCTAATATCCTTTTGCAAATTGGAAATAAACATATGTTGAATATCAATATTAGGAACAAGATAAGAAATCTAAGCATGCAAATGCTTAAATCTACCAATAAATTTAGTCAATTTTTCTTTAGCACTTTGTTTACAATGCACTAAATTAGTCAAAGACACTTGCGGGCCAATATTGTTTTGAAATTTTTGAATAAAGGCATTAGCAAGCTGTGGAAAGGAATCAATGGAATAAGGAGGCAAGGAACAATACCATTGTAAGGCCTTGTCACGAAAGGTTTGAGCAAACAGTTTGGCTAAAATACTATGGTCATGAGCATAATCACTACAAAGAATTTGGAATGTTTTAACATGATGAAAAGGATCTCCTCTTCCATTATAATTCTCAAGATGAGGCATATCAACTTGCTGAGGAACAAGAGTTTGGATAATATCCCTAGACAAAGGACTTCCCATGTCACATGTAAGAATACTAAACTTGTTTTGAGTTAAGGAAGCAAGCTGTTGTTGTAAGGATGATACGGTTTGAGCCAAATTGATGATGGTGAAATCAATAGAGGAAATAGGAGGAGTAGCAACATTAGACACACTAGGTAAAGTGTAAGAGGCTACAGGAATAGAAGACACAATTGGAGGAACACTCGGAACTATAGTTGGAAGCAAAGTGGAATAAGTGAAAGGAACACTATGATATGAAGGTTGTGATGTAGGAAGGGACACAAGAGGAACACTCATAGGAACAAAGGGAACCATCACAGTCACCAAAGGAGGAGTATAGATAGGAATACTAGGTAAAGGATTAGAAGAAGGTTCAACACTAGTGATAGGAGCAGTGAAACCTAAATCTTGAGCCTCTTGAGTTAAAGGTTTAACATTGGAATGCACAAGATGATTAATACCACACAAGAGGTTAACACCTTGATCACTATCATGGAGAACTTTCTTAAGAGCCTCTATAGCTTGAATAGAATCTTGACCATGGTTTTCTTGAAGAAGCCAATTACCCATTTTATCAAGTTCAGTGGAAAGTTTTTGGACTTGTTCAGGAGGAACCCTTAAAGCATCATCCTCATCATGAGATGAGTGAGAAGAGTTCTTCTCCATAGTAGGATTAGAATCATGAAGAATCAAGTTATCATCAGGGATCCTAAGGAAAGGAGAAGATTCAGGCTCAAATGCACCCATGAGTCTATGACTTCTTCTAACTGGAATGTTATAAGTAGGACTAGTGGTAGTAAATCTCATAAACCAATATAATGCAAATGAAATAAACTAAGAACACATAAAGGATGAATATGAAATCTAATTAGCATACAAGATCAATCACAAAGGACAAATCTAATACTAATAAGATAAAAGAAAATCTAACACCAAAAAGAAAGAGAGTAAGCTAGTTGGGTTCACCAAAATGAATAGAAGAGATTTGGAATCACCTCTATTTGTGTATATGTGTGGGGAAAATGTAAGATTCACTCCTAAATCCCAATTCGCAAAAGAGAGATCCAATTTGATCAACCAAGAGGTTAATACACAATCGAATCAATCTATGAAGAATATGAAAGAAAAAATAAATCCTATACTTCCCTATAGTTGGATTAAGCTTGAAATTTGAAACAATTGAACTGCAAATACTAACCTTGAATTAGGGCAGATTTGGAAAATGCTGAATTCTAGCTTCTATATGAACTTTTTGAAGATTCTATCACTTATTCTGGACTGGAAATGCCGAGGCAGACAAAACCCAAAAATCTTTTCTCCAAATTCACATAGGTCGACTTTGACCTTTTAACCACATTATTTATTTGAAGTCCGATTCCAATTCTGTTCATAGATCCTGAAAGATTGCCAAAAAGGGTATCCGAATTTTCTCTTAGATCTAAGATTTCACACCTGTACCTACAAGAAAATGGGGGTTTTGGGTTGTATGGGGGGTTTGCCTTAGTCAAACCCCAATTTAGGAATCAACCTTGAAATTGAATTGAAATATATGGTGCATAAACAAAGTAATTGAAACAAATCACCTCGCTTATGTTGAATTCCTTGTAGAGGATTCGAATCATCAAATCCACAAGTAAGAATGCTTCAATGAATGTAGGATGTCTCTAATCAATGGTATTTTGATCTTCAACACCAATCTTGATTTGATCTTTGCATATGAGAAGGTTTGAATGAATGGAGAAGGAGGGATCTTCAAGGGGGCTCCAAGGAGATTGAATCCTTCAATAGATAACAATGGAACTCCTTGATGGATGAATGCTTGAACACTTGAATTCTTGAAGACTTGAAATTCTTGAATGAACACCTTGAGAACTTGAGAGCTTGAGCATGAAAACTTCATGATTGAGTGATATGAAAATGAGAGAGGAAGGCCTCCTTTTATAGTGATCTAGGGAACACTCCTCTAGATGGGCCATCTTGAAGAATTAAATCCCAATTAGGTCCTCACCTTTAGAAAATATACCTTGATTAAATACCATTAAAGGATTTATCGTTTCAGAGCCTGAAACAGCTGACCCGGAAGCAGAAAATAACTTTCCCAAAAGCCAAATTAGCAGGAAATGAAACTTTGAAATTTTGGCAGGAAGAGGTCAAGGTTGAGGTTGACCCTGACCTAGTTAGGGTCGAGGTTGACTTTGACCTCAGACCCTAACTTTGCCAGAATCTACAATAGGAGATCCAGGGATGCTAGAAATGCATAATTTGATGTCAGATCAGGATCCACTGTTTGGAACAGACAAAAAATCCTTTGAATGATGTGATGATGGACTAGGAGGTCTCATTTCTGAATCTTACCTAGAAAATAGAGCCATAGAAGAAGGAAAATTAGGAAAGTCCTTAAGACCTTAACCCTAATTTCACCTAGAATGAAGAAATCAAGTACGGAGAAGAAGTGAAAAGCAAGGAGAAAGCCAAATACATGCAAGGACCAAATCAAGGTGCTTAACATGACCCTAAACCACTTACTCAGAGGGATAAATGCTCTTAACATGGAAGTGCTTCCATTTTAAGACAATATAGTATTAACTAGTTATTTTTTATGATATTAATTCTAGATCCCCTTAAGACCTCCCCTTAAGACTTTTTATTAGTTAAAGATCCCCTTAAGACACTAAAAATGATGAAATTAGTTAGATTACTTATGACATGTGTTAGTTCTAGAATTAGTTAGAATAGTTATTCTTCATTAGTTACATGTATTAACTAGTTATTTTTTATGATATTAATTCTAGATCCCCTTAAGACCTCCCCTTAATACTATTTATTAGTTAAAGATCCCCTTAAGACACTAAAAAATGATGAAATTAGTTAGATTACTTATGACATGTGTTAGTTATAGAATTAGTTAGAATAGTTATTGTCCATTAGTTACATGTATTAACTAGTTATTTTTTATGATATTAATTCTAGATCCCCTTAAGACCTCCCCTTAAGACACTAAAAAATGATGAAATTAGTTAGAATATTTATGACATGTGTTAGATCTATAATTCTAGATCCCCTTAAGACCTCCCCTTAAGATTTCTTATTAGTTAAAGACCCCCTTAAGACACTAAAAAATGATGAAATTAGTTAGATTACTTATCATATATAATCAAATCATATCATCTAATCAAATAAAACTATCTAATCAAATCATATATCATCAAATCAAATCATCTAATCAAGTCAAATCATATCATATCATCTAATCAAATAAAACCATCAAATCAAATCATCAAATCAAATCATATCATCTAATCAAATAAAACCATCTAATCAAATCATATATCATCCAATTAAATCATCTAATTATATCATCTAATCAAATATATGTCTCTAATCAAATATATGTCTCGAATCATATGTCTCTAATCAAATATATGTCTCTAATCAAATATATGTCTTGAATCATAAATTGAAAATATCAAACATATACTAATGACATATATAATAAGTCTCAAATAAAAGATATGTACAACATGTATTCACTGACACTCGTAAGAAAAAAGAAAGGAAATTTTTATATGTACCTGGGTCTCAAGAGCAGGAGGATCATCAGCACATTGCACCATCGTATCATAACCTAAAACTGCATCACCCACACCACCTTCAGTCCTGAACCTCTCTAGTAATGAGGAGTGTAGGGGTGACACTAGCTGGGAGGGGAGTTATGTAGAACCTGAACCATTTGGATGCAATAACATATCCATATATGACCCAACATCAGTGCCAACATCCACCTGACTCAACCCATGCAACTGCTCATCAAAAGTGTCTAGGCCCTCAGTGGTGATGCGTACATCTCCAACCTGTATACCTGGTTCTGTAGCTATAGAGTGGTCTATAGTTGCAGAGTGCTCTGCACTATGTTGTGCCTGACTAGTAGATGGTGTGTCCCATTTCGATGGAACTATAGGACCCCGTCCAAGTCCAATGAAATACCTAACTGAATGTATTGGGATCCTATGTGTGTCAGCAATATGAGAATAGGACTAAAGGAGATCCTCCAAAAACTAAAGGGCCATATCTAAATGACTATGATGACCTGAAAGTGCTCATATCTCTCCAGGTACAGGAAGACCTACAGCTCTATATGTCTCATCAGTCACACCTACAGTAGTACTAGATGAAGCCTTAGAAGATGATCTAGCTCTACTCGATCTAGTCAAAATGTATATGCCCACTAAATCTAAAGTGATGGAAGTGGCTATAGAAGCAATATGTCCTATACTATTTACTACTCCCCTCTGAGAAGCAATGATGACTCTATCTGCAGTAGAAGCCATCGTTGGTGCCACTGTCGGAGTCCTATCCCTAACTAGTTGTCTATGAGGTTGTATAACTTGATCATCCCTATGATACTGATTGTGGTCTACAACCCTACCGAGCCCCTAACCATAATATGCTGGAAGATCTAAATAGTTGACCCTGAGTCCCAAATGAAATTCAGCGTACAACTATTGTGCAAAATATAATGGAATCTGGTTGTTATTTGGATAACAACCATGTGCTGCAAGAAATCAAGGGTATATCATACATAAGATCTTAGGAATGACACACCGTGTGACCTGATATGCCCTCACAATGGCCTTCCCATCATAACATGGGAAAACCTCTCATTTGATGATTTTCTTGGGGACAAGGCTCTGAGCTATCACCAAGGAAACATCACCCAAGACCTCAGCCCTCAACTCTCAAAAAATAGTGTCAACTACCTGAGGCATGAAGGAGTGAGATCTCAATCTAGCACTCATCACCTCCAAACTGGTCAAGATAGTGCCACAAGTATCTCTATATATACTATCTCCTAAAGACATACAGATGGACTCTCTAATTTGAGCCATCTCTATATCAGCAATATGAAAAATGGTATGTATATCAGAAATCTAAGATGTGTCCCAAGTGGCCATCTAGCTACATAACATGTGAAAGGTAAGTGTTAATAATTAAGTACTTGATTACATGTTATAACTATGTGTAAAATGGAAACAAATATCTAAATATATAAAATTATAGGTCCTATTAGGTCACGTAAGTGGTCTTATTAGGTCTTAAGGGTCCTAGGATGGACTAATTGGTATTAATAGGTCCTATTAGGTCACGTAAGTGGTCTTATTAGGTCTTAAGGGTCCTAAGATGTACTAATTGGTATTAATAGGTCCTATTAGGTCAAGTAAGTGGTCTTATTAGGTCTTAAGGGTCCTATGATGAACTAATTGGTATTAATAGGTCCTATTAGGTTAAGTAAGTGGTCTTTTTAGGTCTTAACGGTCCTATGATGTACTAATTGGTATTAATAGGTCCTATTAGGTCAAGTAAGTGGTTTTACTAGGTCTTAAGAGTTCTATGATGTACTAATTGGTATTAATAGGTCCTATTAGGTCAAGTAAGTGGTCTTATTAGGTCTTAAGGGTCCTAAGATGTACTAATTGGTCCTATGATGTGCTAATTGGTATTAATAGGTCCTATTAGGTCATGTAAGTGATCTTATTAGGTCTTAAGGGTCCTAAGATGTACTAATTTGTATTAATAGGTCCTAAGGTTTCATATTTGTTTTAATATTTCATAAGGGATCTAGATAAGAGTCCTAGAATGTTAATGATTCGTAGGTGCAATAAGTGGTCCTAGAGTGTCTTAAGGGGTCATGGGTAACATAAGAGGTCCTAAGGTATAGATAATGGTCCTAGAGTGTCTTAAGGGGTCATGGGTAACATAAGAGGTCCTAAGGTATAGATAAGAGTCCTAGAGTATCTTAAGGGGTTGTAGGTAACATAAGAGGTCCTAAGGGGTCCTAAGGGATCCAGATAAGAGTCCTACAATGTTAAAGGGTCATAGGTGCAATAAGTGGTCCTAGAGTGTCTTAAGGGGTTGTGGGTAACATAAGAGGTCCAAAGGTATAGATAAGGTTCCCAGAGTGTCTTAAGGGGTTATTTGATGGGATTAGCGAGGATAGACTAGCTAGTCTATGCTCTGAACCTTGTCTAAGGACTCCAGTGTGCTCTAACACCTATGGATGATCTATAGGATACTTATTACATTCAAGTACCCCCTGATCTACCTAACTATCCCACCAATTTACACAAATTCAACTATCACCAAGACACACCTTGCTTGCAAGCACTAACCCTTACATTGGCTCAAAAAGGGTCCTTTTGCTTCTAGACCTACTCCACATTTTAATAGTGAGTTCTAATGAGTTCCAAGGACTTTTTATGGCTATTGTCACCTTTTCATTAAATTGACAAGATTTGGGGATCACCCAATTTGGTAGTTCCTTTGGAAACTAGGGCTACTAGAATAGGCCTAATTAGCCCTCCACCCAGATTAATAGGGAGTTTTATGCCTTTTGCTCAAGGATTCAGAACCTTTGGTCTGAAGAACATATACTAGGATTGATCCCCTCTAAGTGATTTTTGGGGTCTCAGATACCCAAAAGACTGTATCGTACTACTCCCTATTTATGAGGGTTTCAAGGGTTTCAAGACTTTCCTCTACTCCTAGCTTCACCAGTGTCTTTCTAAAGCTCTTCAAAGCTTCTCCTTCTCAAAACTTAACCTTTTCTCAGCTACCTATCTTCCCTCCAAAGGGCTTCCTCTGAAACTCATTCCACCGTCAACAGTAGCTTCTACACTGCTACTTGCTTCTAGCCGGGCTATGCCTTAGCTCACCTAGGGCTTCCACAAATAGTTGTTTGTCTTCCTACTCCAGGGCCCTACTTTATCATACAAAAAAATTTGGGTCTATACTTTTAGAATCCATAAATCCATGGTGTTTCCATGGTGGACATGAAAGCTATACACCTACATTTGCATTCCTCTCCAAACTGGCAGAGAGTAGTCTAACACAAAAGAACTAAATAAAAAAATACTAATACTCCAAATGAAATGAAACTACACAAATAAAAATGAAAGTCTACACACTCAAATAGTAACTACAATAAGGATTCACACAAATCTCTTATATTCATAGATATTCAGTCTTTGTAATGGTGGTTGTTGTACTCAAAAACACCAGCAGACTGGTCTTCCTGTGTTGTGTCATACAATAATGACTCTAACCTCAGGATTAGGGTTATTCAAGCATTATATATCCTTCCTATGAAGTGTGTACATTGGTTTTAGGGCTTATATCCACTTAGCAACATTAGTCTTTTACAAACAAAGAAAGTTGCTTAACAACTTGTAAAAGTTGCTAGCACTTTTGAAGCAACTTTTAGTTGCTTGAGTAACTTTGGCTTACTCATACAAAAAGACCACTTCTAAAGCACACTTGTTCTCATAACCAAACACTAGCTTAGGATTACTAACCCCAACCCAAACACTCCAAGTTGACAACATTCCTTGGATAGTGTGCTGCACAACCAAACTAGAAAGACTAGAAACTTCTAGGACTTATTCATTGCCTAGACACAACAAAAACAAATGAGCCAAACTCCTTGTGACCCTTATTTAATTACATGCTTCAAACCAAGGTAAGACACACCAAAATATGAAGGTGAGGGCCCTCATAGAGGTGCTCCTGCACCATACTCCCCCTTAGCACAAACTAAGGCACCTTGGGGTCTAGGAGAGCTAGATCAACACCAAACCTTTTGAACTATCCTTCCTCTATCTATGTAGCTTTAGATTCTAGCCATCCTTTCCATTTGATTAGATGCTCCATGTATACTTGATGTCCGGTGGTCTTCTTCACCCTAGATTCTAGGATCTTCTCTGCTTGGGCTGGTTCCTTCTTAGGCATGGTATTGGTATCCACATCTTGTAGTACCTTTGGTGGAGCTATACCTTGCTGACTGATATCACCCTTAAAGCTGATCAGGTCTACAACATTGAACACTAGTGAGATGGCTAAATCTAAAGCTAAGTCCACCTTGCAGGCATTCTCTCTGTATTTGGCTAGAATCTTGCATGGGCCTACTCTCCTCATATGTAGCTTAGTAGGCATGCCCTTCTCCATTCTTTCTTTGCTAAGATGGACCATGACATAGTCCCCAATTTGAAACTGTACGTCTTTCCTCTTCTCATCCACTTTAGCCTTGAGTCTTTGAGTAGACTCCATAATGGTTTTCTTCACTTGCTCTTGAACCTCCTTGATGGTTTGAGTAAAATCTTTAGCTTGTCCACTCTTCAACTCCATAGAACCTAAATCCCTCAATTCACACACTCCTCTAGGGTGTCTTCCATAAACTATCTCAAAAGGACTTCTTCTGGTAGTCCTGTTGACACTGTCATTATATGCATATTCAGCCTGAGATATCACAAGATCCCAAGTCTTCCCATACTCCTTTGTCAAACACCTTAGTAAGTTACCAAGCACCCTATTGATGACCTTAGTTTGACCATCAGTTTGAGGATGGTATGTTGAACTGAAAGAGAGATTAGTTCCCAACCTTTTCCATAAGGTTTGCCAAAAATTACCCATGAACTTGCTATCCCTATCTGACACAATGCTCAAAGGAAGTCCATGAATTCTAACAATCTCTTTAAAGAAGAGATGTGCTACATAACTTGCATCATGAGTAGTTCTACATGGAATGAAATGACTCATCTTAGAGAACCTATCAATAACAACATAGATGTTATCCATACCTGATTTGGTTTTAGGGAGTCCAACCACAAAATCCATACTTATACACTCCCAAGGCCTATTTGGAACTGGTAGATGTTGATAGAGTCCTGCATTGCTTGAACCTCCTTTAGCTCTTTGACATACTCCACATTGCTCTACATACCTCCTGACATCCCTTGCTAGCTTAGGCCAAAATTAGTATCTCTTTACTAACTCCAATGTCTTGTTTATGCCAAAATGACCACTTAGGCTGCCATTATGCTTCTCTTGGATCAAATTTTCCCTCATGGATCCTCTAGGTACACAAATCTGATTACCTTTAAACAATAGTCCATTATGAAGGGTGTAATCTACAAACTCACCATGAAAATGGTTCTCAAACTCCAAGGACACCTTATAGGCTTGTGAGAAGTCTTCATCCTCCTCATATAAATCTTTAAAACCTACTATTCCAATGCTTTGCAGCTATACCTCTTGGATAGTCAATAACTTCCTACTCAAGGCATCTGCTACCTTATTGAGCTGCCCTTTCTTATGCTTGATTGTGAAGGTGAAGGATTGGAGATACTCCATCCACTTCAAGTGCCTGTTACTGAGCTTCTCCTGAGTGTTTATGTAGCTTAAAGCCTAATTATCAGTAAAAACAACAAATTCTTTTGGCAAAAGGTAATGCCTCCACTTCTTGAGAGATTGTACTAATGCATACAACTCCAAGTCATAAGCTGAATACTTCTTCTTTGCCTCATTGAGCTTCTCACTAAAGAATGCCACATGCCTTCCTTCTTGACTCAAAACACCCCCTACTACTATAACACTTGCATCACATTCAATGGTAAATAGTTTATCAAAAGTAGGTAAGAGTAGGATAGGTTTAGTGGCTACCTCCTGCTTCAATGTTTAGAATGCTTTCTCAGCTACCTCAGTCCATTTGAACTTGGTTTTCAGCCCTCCTTTGATAGTGTCTAATACTGGTGCACAAATCCCACTAAAGTTCCTGATGAACTTTCTATAAAATTGGGCTAAACCATGAAAACTTCTAACTTTTGTCCCTGTTTTTGGGGTAGACCAATTCAAGATTGCCTCCACCTTGCTTGGGTCCATTTTCAAGGTACCCTTGGACACCACAAAGCCCAAATAAATCAGCTCTTTCTGCATAAACTCACACTTTTCCAAATTGATGGCTAATTTCTCTTCATGTAGCTTCTTCATAACCAACCTTAAGTGTTCGAGGTGTTCTACTTTTGTCTTGCTATATATGAGTATATCATCTAGATACACCACCACAAATCAACTTGTGAAGTCCTTCAAGACCTCATTCATCAACCTCATGAAGGTGTTGGGGGCATTGGTAAGCCCAAATGGCATCACAAGCCATTCATACAAACCATTAGTGATTTTAAAAGCGGTCTTCCACTCATCACCCTCCTTAACTCTGATTTGGTGATAACCACTCTTCAAATCTAGCTTTGTAAAATACATAGCACCTCCTAAGAAATCCATCAAATCCTCTATTCTTGGAATGGGGAACCTATACCTAATAGTGATCCTATTGATAGCCCTTCAATTTGTGCAAAGTCTCCATTTTCCTCCTTTCTTGGATGCCAAAACTACTGGGACTGCACATGGACTTATACTCTTCTTGATCAGCCCTTGATCCAACAATTCTTGCACTTGTCTTGCCACTTCCTTATTCTAGTCTGGGGTAAGCTTGTAAGCTACTTTATTAGGTAGAGATGCACTGGGAACAAAGTCAATTTGATGACTTATAGCTCTTCTTGGAGGTAAAGTGGCAGGGGTTCCATCACTTACAATATCTCTAAATTCTTCCAACATTTTTTGCACTTCCAATGGTAAATATGCCTTTAACTTCTTGTCTTCCTCCTTTGGTTTCACCATGATAGCACATCCTATGGTCTCCTCATCCTATAGAGAATGTAAGAACTCTTTACCACTACTAAGCAACACACTAGGTGTCTTAGAACCTTCTTCATTCTCTGTTATGGACTGAATTTTGAAAGTCCTTGCATCTTTCTTAAAAGAAATGGAGTTCTCCTCTCCATCATAGATCATCTTCCTGTCAAATTGCCAGTGTCTTCCCAATAGAAGATGGCATGCATCCATGGGTAATACATCACAAATAATTCTATCTTTATAGCCTCCAATGGAAAACTCTACCCATGTCTACTCATTAACTAGCACACTCTGTTCCTGGTTCAACCAAGTTACCTTTTAGGGGTTTGCATGTGGAATCTTTGTGAGTTTCAGCTTCTTTGTTGCTTCCTCTACTATAATGTTATTAGTAGACCCTAAATCTACTATAACCTTGCATACTTCTCCTTGTATCTTGCACCTGACTCTAAAAAGAGCCCTTTTTTGCTTGGGTTCACCTTGATTAGGCTGCCTGATAAATACCCTTCTAAACATAAGATTCTCCCCCATTTCTGATTCCAATTTGCTGACCTCATTAGTGCATGAGCTTCTTTTGTCCTCTTGGGTATAGGCTACCCTCTTCTCATTATGTGAGGCTGATGGTTTATCAAGACACCTATAGGCAGGGTGTCCAAGCTATCCACACTGATAGCACTTCATAGTGGCAAAGTAGGAGCTACTCCTTCTTGTTCCTCTTCCTCTACTTCCTTGAGAACCTCTTCCTCTACCATAAGATCCTCTTGTACTAATTTCTGAGCTTTGTTCCAAGAGTCTGCTCTCACCTTGGTTTCTTGATTCACCACCTCTACTAGAACCTCCTCTTTGACCCCCTCTAGAGTCTCTACCTCTTCCTCTATTCTTGGAATTAGGTTCTTGATTTCTCCTTTGTTTGTCTTCAAGCTTTTGTGCCATATGCTGACAACCAAGTATGGTGGTAGGAGTGAACAAACTCATCTCTTCTACTATGCTCCATTTCAAGCCACTGAGGTACCTTGCCACTTTAATGCTCTCATCCTCTTGGACTCTAGATCTCAAATTCAATTTGTGGAACTCTTTAGTATAAGTAGCTACATACATCTCCTTCTGTCTAAGTGTTGACCTTTTCTTATGCTTCTATATTTCATAATCAGCTGGTAGGTATGCTTCCCTAACTTTTTTGACCATATCTTTCCAATTAGAGATTGGATTCTTTCCCTCTTTCTCTCTTTCACCCTGCAAGTAGTTCCACCAGGTTAATGCTTGTCCTCTCAACCTATATTTGGCCACTTTGACATTCTGTGCCTCTAAGATCTCTTCACACTTGAAGTGATTCTCCATGCCTCCAATCCACTGCATCACAAGCTCAGTATCCATCCTGTTAGTCAGTAATGGGACACCTTCAAGTGCCTTGCCTGTGATAGCCTTTAGAGCTTTGAGAAACTGCTCATCTTTTGTTGGAGGATCAGGTGTGGGTACATCATCATCAAGAGTCTTCTCTTTCCCTTTAGCATCTTGCTCCTCCATTTTCACATTCACCTTATCTTCTTTGGCTTGGACATCATCCAAGAGTTGCTCCATATGTAACAATCTTTCCTGCAAGAGTCTGTTAGCTTCCTCCCGATCTTTTACTTTCTTGGCTAGCTCTACATTGGTCACCATATTCTATTTTTGAGATGATCCACTTGATTCTTCTGGTGGTTGAAACATCCACCCTTCACTTCCCAAGCCTTAAGAGGCTCTGATACCAATCTGATGGGATTAGCTAGGATAGACTAGATAGTCTATGCTCTGAACCTTGTCTAAGGACTCTAGTGTGCTCTAACACCTATGGATTATCTATAGGATACTTATTAAATTCAAGTACCCCCTAATCTACCTAACTATCCCACCAAGTTACACAAATTCAACTATCACCAAGACACACCTTGCTTGCAAGCACTAACCCTTACATTGGCTCAAAAAGGGTCCTTTTGCTTCTAGACCTACTCCACATTTTAACAATGAGTTCTAATGAGTTCCAAGGACTTTTTATGGCTATTTTCACCTTTTCATGGCATTGACAAGATTTGGGGATCACTCGATTTGGTAGTTCCTTTGGAAACTGGGGCTACTAGAATAGGCCTAATTAGCCCTCCACCTGGATTAATAGGGAGTTTTATGCCTTTTTCTCAAGGATTCAGCACCTCTAGTCTGAAGAACATATACTATTATTGATCCCCTCTAAGTGATTTTTTGGGTCTCAGATACCCAAAAGACCGTACCGTACTACTCCCTATTTATGAGGGTTTCAAGGGTTTCAAGACTTTCCTCTGCTCCTAGCTTCACTAGTGTCTTTCTAAAGCTCTTCAAAGCTTCTCCTTCTCAACACTTAATATTTTCTCAGCTACCTAGCTTCCCTCCAAAGGGCTTCCTCTAAAACTCATTCCACTGTCAGCAGTAGCTTCTACACTGCTGCTTGCTTCTAGCCGGGCTATGCCTTAGCTCGCCTAGGGCTTCCACAAATAGTTGTTTGTCTTCCTGCTCTAGGGCCCTACTTTATGATACAAACACATTGGGGTCTATACTTTCAAAATCCACAAATCCATGGTGTTTCCATGGTGGACATGAAAGCTACAGACCTACATTTGCATTCCTCTCCAAACTGGTAGAGAGCAGTCTAACACAAAAGAACTAAATAAAAAAATACTAATACTCCAAATGAAATGAAACTACACACACATAGATGAAATTATACACACTCAAATAGTAACCAAAATAAGGATTCACACAAATCTCTTATATTCACAAATATTCAATCTTTGTAATAGTGACTATTGTACTCAAAAACACCAACAGACTGGTCTTCTTGTGTTGTGTCGTACAATAATGACTCTAACCTCAGGATTAGGGTTATTCAAGCATTATATATCCTTCCTATGAAGTGCGTACATTATTTTTAGGGCTTATATCCACTTAGCAACATTAGTCTTTTACAAACAAAGAAAGTTGCTTAACAACTTGTAAAAGTTGCTAGCACTTTTGAAGCAACTTTTAGTTGCTTGAGTAACTTTGGCTTACTCATACAAAATGACCACTTCTAAAGCACACTTGTTCTCATAACCAAACACTAGCTTAGGATTACTAACCCCAACCCAAACACTCCAAGTTGACAACATTCCTTGGATAGTGTGCTGCACAACCAAACTAGAAAGACTAGAAACTTCTAGGACTTATTCATTGCCTAGACACAACAAAAACAAATGAGCCAAACTCCTTGTGACCCTTATTTAATTACATGCTTCAAACCAAGGTAAGACACACCAAAATATGAAGGTGAGGGCCCTCATAGAGGTGCTCCTGCACTAGTTGTGGGTAACATAAGAGGTCCTAAGGGGTCCTAAGGGATCTAGATAAGAGTCTTATAATGTTAATGGGTTGTAGGTGCAATAAGTGGTCCTAGAGTGTCTTAAGGGGTCATGGGTAACATAAGAGGTCATAAGGTGTAGATGAGGGTCCTAGAGTGTCTTAAGGGGTTGTGAGTAACATAAGAGGTCCTAAGGGGTCCTAGATTACATTAGTGGATCCCTGTATGTATTAATTGAATCTAAGACATACATAAATGTGTCATAGGACAACCTAAGATATGTTAGTGGGTCTTGAGGATCTAAAGAGGTCATATACATGTCTTAAAATGTCGTAAGGGATGTATAATGGTCCAATAATGTTAATGGGTCGTAGATGCGATAAGTGGTATAGAAGTGGTCCTAGGACATCCTAAGATTCTTTAATGGGTCTCGGGGGTCCTAAGGTTTCATATTTGTTTTAATATTTCATAAGGGATTTAGATAAGAGTCCTACAATGTTAATGGATCGTAGGTGCAATAAGTGGTCGTAAGGGATCCTACATTACATTAATTAATCCTATTATGTCTTAAGGTTTCTTGATGTGTCTTAAGATAGTGTAAGGGATGGATAAGTGTCAGGTAGAGTGTCTTAAGGAGTCGTGGGTAACATAAGAGGTCCTAAGGGGTCTTAAGTTACATTAGTGGATCCTCGTATGATATTAATTGAATCTAAGATACATAAATGTGTCCTAGGACAACCTAAGATATGTTAATGGGTCTTGATGATCTGAATGGGTCATATATGTCTTAAAATGTCATAAGGGATGTATAATGGTCCAATAATGTTAATGGGTCATAGATGTGATAAGTGGTCTAAGGGATCTTCGGTTACATTAATTGATACTAGTATGTCTTAAGGGTTCTTGCAGGCAATGATGGGTTCACATATGTATTAACAGAAGCTAAGATAGATGAATGTGTCCTGGGACATTTTAAGACATAATAATGGGTTGTATGGGTCCTAAGGGGTCCTATGTGTCTTAAGATGTCATAAGAAATACGTAATGGTCCTAGAATGTCTTAAGGGGTTGTAGGCATCATAATAGGTCCTAAGACATCATAGGTTACATTAATTCATCCTAATATGTCTTAAGGAGCCTTGAGGGAAACAATGAGATTCCTAAGGGATCCTAAGTGTCTTAATATGTCATAAGGGAGGAATAAGGGTCCTAGAAACTAACTGTACTCCAAATTTTTAATATATTTTGACATACTACTAGATCATTTTCAAAAATTTAACTACGATTTTCTAAGATTTCTACAGACTAAAAATTATTTAAAACAAATAACTAACTAATATTTACCAAATTTACTAAAAGTGCATGTACATGTGAGAGAGAGAGATTTCTAATATTTACTAACTTTAAACTTGAAATTTAAAAACAAATATTTTTAATAATTTCTATAAGATCTTAATGTTTTCTAACATTTTCTAACATTTCTACTACAGTTTCTAATGTTTTGTAAATATTTTCTAACAGTTGCTAACAAACTACTACGATTCTATACCATTTTCTAACATATTCTAACATTTATACTATGATTTTTAATATTTCTATCATTTTCTAATATTTAACTATGATTTTCTAACATTCTATGACCAATTTCTAACATATTCTAATATTTAACTATGCTTTTCTAACATTTCTACAAATAAAAAACTATTTAAAACAAATAACTAACTAAAATAAATATAAAACATATAATTTACAATAAAAAATGAGAAAAATATGTGTACCTGATACTGCTAACAATCTGAAGATGTCAAAAAATCTTGGGAGGTGCTGAGGTTCTTCACTCCAAGCCCTGGGGTCCGCAAAATCCAAATAGTGACAATGACAAATAAAAAAGAATTGCCAGAAATATATAACAAAATCCGACCATTAGGGGCTTTGCACAAAGACCCCCTTTGCGCAAAGTACCCCATGTATGGTACTTTGCACAAAGGGAGTCTTCACATGAAGCCCCCTATGTGGGGTACTTCACGCAAAGTGGGTCCACCACTTCGCCCAAAGTGATGACTTCGCACAAAGACTCTAAAATTTGTTATTTTCCTATAACACCAATTTTATTTGTCCCTAAAAGTGGGACATAGCTTTGTGGGATCACCCAGGGGTAAATAAAGATTGCATAACCTTCACTAGCATCTACACGTGTCAAATTTGATGCTTGAAATTTATGGATAAACACTCATCTAAGCACAATATGTGGGTAGACAAATGTAGGTTATGAAATGCACCACAAACATTTTGTTGGGAGGAATAGACTCACTAGAAGAGCTAATAAACATGATACTATGACAACCTGTAATGATCATGTCCATGATCATATTCTTTGACAAAATGGTATTTGGATAATGTAGACATATGGTGTACAAGTGTGTTTATTTCTCATTTCAAACTTAATTTAGGAAGAGTGTGGTCAAATGCTCTATTAGCATGGGCAAAAAGTGATAGCATTGAAAGTTGGCATAATATCTCATATATCATTTGTTAGAGTTTAATAAAGTGTTTACTTATTAATTAAATTATATTGATTTAATTACTAATTCACTTATTATCTCTTTCTACTTAAGCTAAACTTTAGGCATATAATAATTAATTTCTTTATTAATTATTATCATGCAACCTAGGTTTGTTCACCCTTTTAGGGTTTTTGATATCCTTTATAAGGATTGATCTCCTTTGTATTCTTAACAGATTATTCATTATTGGATTGCAACTTTTGTTTTTACAAATCAATTATTTCTCCTCTCTCATAGCTTAATGTGTTTAGACCTCTCTACCTTCTTGCTTTTCTCTCTTTCTATGATAGGTGTTGGCGTGCAGGTGTTCTTGGGAGCTGTGGGTTGCTTACTAATTAACTATGATATGGTATCAGAGCTTCAGATCTATTTTTCCTTGTTCTCTTCTTGAGAGATTTGACTATGTTCGTCAGATCTATGTTTTTAGAGGGTTTTCTATTGGCTCTGAGGGGACCTCTCTTTCTGGTCATCTTGGGCTCAAACTGAGCTCATAGTTGCTTCAGAGTATCTAAAAACCCTAAATCCATATAAAATTTGTCCAATTTGGATAAAGTTGGAATTTGTGGCAAAAAATAATTGCAACCAGTGTCATCACAGATCCTGAGGTGGTCACTAGTTTTTTGGAGCTTTTTTGGCTCAAAAAGACCTCACTGTTGAGTTTGCAACGTCCAAGAACCCCCATTTTCATATAAGGCATGTATGATTTGAATAATGTTGTAGTTCATGCCAAAAGAAATTTGCGTACCAGGGTCATATGACCCTAGCACGCAAATTGAGGCATGCAAGTAAAATTAAAAAAAATTCATATTGGGTGGCACTGTAGTGGCCACCCGGAGGCCCGTGGTGACCTCTAGCGGCCCACGATGGGGTCATCACTGAAGTGATTGAAATGACCACCACAATCAACCACATGGTCACCTATCAAACCACCAAATGTTAGTGAATTTTATGCAGTACCAAGTCATATGGCCAGAACCACATGACTAGGAGCTAATTGCCTGGGCCCCTAGCCGCCAGCCCCTGGTCACCATATAACGAAGGGAACACTTTTTTCAGCCCAGGGGACCTATTGGACAATTGCGGTGATGGGCATACGACCATCAAATTTAGCCTTGCAGTTTGTTGATGTCAGTACTACATCAACACATTTTGACACCATTTTGGGCCCTTTGAAGCTGCTTGTGGTATTTTTCTCATAACTTGAGCATACAGTGTCAAAATTGAGTTGACAAGATATCGTTAGAAAGATCTTTCCAATCTCTATCCAGATATGGAGGTGTGAATTTTTTATTTTTCTTTTTTGATGGTATTTATTTCTGTCAAATACAGAGGTTCATTTTCACACTCTAAGAGATCTATCTTGTGCATCTGAACTCCATTTTTGGAAAACAATATATCATTGGAAATATTTTTCTAAGACCTTTCCAATGCTATGAGTCATTTTTTTAGATTCTGCTGCAAGTATATTTTATTTAGTTTCTTGCATTTTTGCAATCTGGTGGATATCTTGAATGTTTCAGGTCCTGTGATCTCTTGCCTTTGAGGGATGGCTCATCTTTGGTTGTTCTTTTGTTTTTAGAAGCCTTCACTCTTCTTTGAGAAGTGTATAATTTACTTTAGTAGCATTTTTTTCTGCACACGCACTAAGATAAAGTGTCATTCTATTGCATGTATGGGATCTTGCACATGTTCATGCTCTATGTACTCACACTCCATTATAAAGTGCCAGAGAGATTTGATATTTTCCTTTGTTTTCCATCTACTTTTGTCATGTGAGCGTTCCTCCAATGACATTAGCCTCATGCATCTCTATTTGTGCTTGTACTCTCTTTTCACCTTCGATGTTCCTGGTTCTTCTTCATCATGCAGTTCATATTGGAAGTTATTTTCAGTGTACCTATCATTACTCTCTTATCAACATTATGGGGTTTCTATTGTTGGTTCTTCTACTTCCTTGGTTCGATAGTGTGAGCTATGTATTCAGTATTTGATTCTATGTACTAGGCAGATGTAGTGGCTAGGTACCTATGCATTCTGGTGAGATGGATCATTTACCATATGGACACTCTTCTCTTTCCTATTTTTGGAAGCACTCTTCCAGCTTTGATTGATCAAATCTTTGGACTTTGGTGTTTTTTATGCCATCTATATCTTTGAGTTCAGGTGTTTGCCTCCTGATTCAAGTAGTGTCATTTGAGGGAGCTTGTGCAAATTATAGTATTCTATATCTTTGACTTCAATTTTTTGCCTTTGTTTGCCTCCTGATTCGAGTAGTGTCATTTGAGGGAACTCATGCAAATTATAGTCTTCTCTACCTGGTCATATTTTAGTGAAGGATCTTCAGATCAATAGTTACTTCTTGACAAAGTTTACAACTTCTTACTTCAATGATGTTCTACATGTTCATCCTTGTTCCTATTTTCTGGAACATTCCTAGTTTTGGAGGCTTCTTCAATCCTTCAGACTAGGTTTTGTCTCTTTTTGGAGTAGAGTTCTTCCCATGTAGTTTTCTCTATTTCTCTCATTTTACAAGAACTATCTTTTGTACTTGGGTACCTGATCAAGCCTTTTGTTGTCGGGACCCATTTGCTTTCAGTAGTTCTTTCTAGGTTTTTAGCTTCTGCCAAAGTTCATCTTAAGGGGGGTGTTAGAGTAATAAAGTATTTACTTATTAATTAAATCATATTGATTTAATTACTAAGTCATTTATTATCTCTTTCTACTTAAGCTAAACTTTAGGCATATAATAATTAATTGATTTATTAATTATTATCATGCAACCTAGGTTTGTTCACCCTTTTAGGGTTTTTGATCTCCTTTATAAGGATTGATCTCCTTTGTATTCTTAATAGATTATTCATTATTGAATTGCAACTTTTGTTTTTTCACATCAATGATTTCTCCTCTCTCATGGATTAATGCATTCAGGCCTCTCTAGCTTCTTGCTTCTCTCTCTTTCAGTGGCACGTGTTTGGGTACAGGTGTTCTTGGGAGCTCTGGGTTGTTTACTCATCAACTCCAATATCAATACTGATAATTAAATAGAACTATTACAAGATATAGGGATGAGGATATAACTCTTAAGATGTCAATTACTCATCTAAAAGAGTACAATAATGCAAATCATGTTGAACGTAGCAAATATTTGGGTGCATGGTAAGATAATTTGAGGTAGATAAGATGATATGTGAGGATGTTCTGGTATATAGAGATTATTGAAATTTTTATTAGGAAACCCATTTGATTCAAGTTCTAGAGCTTATGTTTATTTTTGATAGTGATATACCATTATTTTTATACTAATTAATATTTAGTTTGATGACTTTCTTAATATTTAAATTAATATTTTGAAAGAAGTAAATTTAGTAATTTATATTATTTTTATACATTGATTTAACTTGTGTAAATATTATAATATTATTTAAAAATTAAAATTTTATAATTGATAAATTCCAATATTAAATACTTGTAAAAATAATATATAATAAATTTAGTAAAAAATAAACTTATTACATACTCAATTATGCTTAGTTATTAAATTATATTTCTAAAAAAATGTTTTTATTTTTAAGAATAAGCTTTCATTCATTGTAAAAATATTAGAAAATGTAATTATCATTTTTCTTCCATCTATTTAAGACAACAAAAAGATATAATGAATTTATTTAGTGGCTTTGAGGGAAAATGCATAACATAACATAGATAGAGGAAACAACAATTCTTTAGAATTTTTATCGCATGCCTTTATATTATTGTATTGTAACAAATTTATATGTAGTGGGACATGATATATTTCTTTTTAAATTATTTTAATTATATATACTTGAATCTATTTCTATTGTTAATTCTATAACTTGTGGGTGACAAATCCAAGTTTGATGAGTGCTTGCACTCATTAAAATTTTCTTCCATTTACTAGAAGTTGTGGATAAAATTTTGTAAGGCTAGTTTTGTTTTCATGATCTATATATAATAGAAGATGTTTAGTTGAACTTCCAATACTTACTATGATGATTTTATAATATAAGGATTTTCTTCAATTTAGAGGATTCAATTTTTCAATTGTCTATTATGTTAAGAGTTTATAAGAAAAATTGGACTATTAATTTATTTTGGTTGTCCCAATATAAGTAGAGTGTTATCAATTATCTATTGAAAGTAGATTCACTCTACTAGTTGTTCCCTAAGTTACATTTATATTAATTATATTAATATTAGGACTTTATTTCTATAAAATACAATTGACATATCTATTGCACCTCCTTTCCATGAAATTTCTAATATTAATATATTACAATGAATTTATGACGTAATTAAGTACTCCAATAGTAACTAGATGTAAAGAAAATTAGCAACATCGTGTTTATATTGAGTTTTGTAATTATAATGCTACCAAAGAAACTATACTAGAATGCAAATGTGTAGTTACTCATAGTATTGACATGAAGTGTACATATTTTGTTATGCTGCCAAGAATCTAGCTCAATAAAAAAATTATTAGGCCTCATGCTGCCATAAGGTTTACGTATTCAAAAGTATATGGAGGAAAATAACAATCATTTCCTATTTACTTCTTCTTGGTTGATCACCCTTCACCTTTTGTTAACATTCAAAATTATATGGAGGAAAGTAAAAATAATTTCCTATTTACTTCTTCTTGGTTGATCTCCCTTCACCTTGACAAAATAAAAGAATCATAAATGGAAAACCTTAGACAATGGGAAGTGTAGGACTACCAACCATACATTTGTTGATAAATTCTGACATAAACAGTTTACAAATCCAAGAAAAAATAATCTAGATCTACCTTTGGTACCTCCTAGAGGAATCACACATCATCATATAAAGAGTCTTCCAAATAAGGATCATTAGATGAATATAAAAAGGATACAAAGATTTATCATCTCATAGGAATTATTTACCAATCCTAGCCTACTAGAGTAATGCATAAAAAATGGTCAATTTAGCCTTTATTATAAACTTCATGGTTACTACATAAAAACGTCACCTATCAATATAATTACAAGTATGCTTAAATATGAAATTAAAAAAAAAATTTAATTTGTAGCATAAAATTATTCTCCAACACTTGCATTAGCATTCCTTTCTACTTTTATTTCTTTTAGAAATTGTTAATTCAACCTATCATCTTCAATAAGTCTTTTTAAAAATGTTTCATACCTCAAAAGCTCACCTTGTCAGATTGTAATATATTGTAACACTTAACCATTATCCTTGCACTATATATACATGAGGGGATATATTTTAATAGTTACCAATCAAAATTTCCCCAAGATAAAATCATGGCATTAAGAAAAAAAATCTCTAAGAGAGTTAAATATATGGTGTGTCCCTACTTTTAGGTCACTAAGAGAAATAGGTTTAAATAAATTAAATGACATCAATATAAAAATCTTAGTATTACAATGTGTTCGGAAATCTTTGAAGTACATGTGAATCTTAGAATGATCATGCATGTAAAACTAAAAAAGATCCATATAAATTAGGTATTTAAATACAAAGAATACAAAAAGAGATTCATATAAAATTCAAATGATATTTTTAAAATAATATAATATAGTCCTTACAATTGGTAAATTTTAAATGTTAAATGTGTTTATAATTAGAAAGAAATACAAATTAAATCTCAATATCAAAAATCATAAGACAAAGAGGAGAATCATGTATCTATATGGAATGTGGTACTGATATCTAGCTAATTGGGGGATCAAATGGAAAACATGGTGAATGGAGTATAAGATAGAGAATGTGTGCAATATAAATAAATTTAGGTACTTATATCTATCTATAAAACTCAAATGATTTTTGAAAATAATATAATACACTCCTTACAATTGGTAATTTCTAACTATTAAATGTGATAGGGAGACTCCTTGTTTCACCTTGAGTTGTCTTCAACTCTCCTTAGGTCACTTTAAGGACCTCTTAGGGATTCCTCAATCCACCCTCACACTCTTGGAAAGAACCAATTCTTTCCTACCTCAAGAAGTTCCCTATCCTGTCAGGGTCCTACTCATTTGTCTTCAAGGAGAATACTCCTAATCCATGACTCACAAGCCCCAACCAATGGATTGAATTGAAAGAGGCTAAGGGATTCTTTGAACTCCAATCTTGACTCCTAACTTGAGTCTCTACTTTCTAATTCCATCCATTTCTCCATCGCTCTCTAGATTCCTATGATTTAGGCCTTGTAGCCTTTTTGCCCCAATTAGGCCTCCTAAACTCTAGGATTCACCTTCACTACTAAATATTCTCAAAGAACCCCCACATATATGTTGGCAGTTCACATATATGTCCTAAGACCTCCAAGATTTTCTTTGTCTGAGGTCCCAACTCTATCCGTACACCCTGTTTTAGAATTCGGGCCTTCTACTAGGTTTTGGACCAGTCTTTGGTCTTTGGCTTCAAAACTTGGCAAGGTGACTTCTTGGGAACTCCTCTTGGTTCTTGAGTACCTGAAGATCACCAAAAAATACATTCATGGCCTTCTTGGCTCATGACACTATTCCTCCTGCAATATCTCTATTCAAACTCTAGGTCTTCCTAGTCGGGCTTCACACACAGCTCGCCTAGGGAAAGACCTTAAAAATAAATGCATGCATCTTCAAAGCCCAAACTTGGGGAATCTTGAAGCTCATTAACCCTAGTCTCCATTACCAAAAGGCCATATAGGAACTACGATGGGAAATAGAGCTAGGCTCACATCTCTACAACACAGTCAAAACTGGATAGAGAACTGTATGAACTAAAAGAATTTACAAAATGCTTGAAAACCTAGACTAAGAAACAAATCAAAAGCTTGAAACACACTAAGAAATGTTAAAAAATTAATTCCAAAAGCTACATTTGATAATTTAATCCATTCAAGGCTTAAGATAGCTCTGACGCTCAAATCTTCACTCCATTCACAGTCAAACTTGTTGTTACAGTATGTCAGTCCGTACACAATATGATCACCAACCCTCAAATTAGGGTTTTCAAAGCATATATAGTCTCACTTCATGAGTTTAGGTCCTTTAGATAACCCTAAACTTTCCTAAGGCTGAAACCCTTAAGGTTAGCCTTTTTTTGTTAGCAACTTTTGAAAGTTGTAAATGTTGCTCGACAACATTTTTACATCTTTTCACTTTTTATGTGATTTATCTCCAACCAAGCCTATCTAACCTTAGTTAGACCTCCTAGGGCATCAAGGACCCTAAAAAAACTAACAACAACATTTTTCCACTTGATGACATCATCAAGTACAGTGCACTAATGAAGAAAATTTGATCTTTTAGCCTAGAAAGAACCACTAATCTAGACTCACACCACACCACTCTTGGTCCACCTGATCTTATCTAATTAGAATGCCCTGCAAGAGTGTCTTTCACACCAAAATATGACATAGCCAACTGGCTTCCCAGGGGTGGTCCTGCACCATGCTACCAAGGCTAAGAACTTAAGTCACCTTTGGTGACAGGAGTTTAGGATCAACTCCATATTTCTTAAGTGCATTATCTGCTACCCAAGTAGCTTCAACTTTGGATTTCTCCTACCACTGAATCAGATGTTCCTTGTAGTTGCCTCACCTATTCTTTTTACTCTCTCTAGATTCTAGTATCTTTACTGCCACCAGTTTAAGTGTTGTTGAAATATGAACATCCTTGATGATACCTCCACTATCTAACTGTAACTCTACATTTTCTGGTGTAGGTCCTCTGTACTATATCAAATCCTTCACATTAAACACAAGAGACATTGCCAAGTCTGATGGTAGGTCTATTTTATAAGCATTCTGCCCATACTTTGCAAGGATCTTACAAGGACCTATCCTTCTCATCTAGATTTTGGTGGGGATGCCCTTCTACAACCTAGATTTGTTAAGATGGACCATCACAAGATCTCCCATAGCAAACTGAAGGTCTTTCCTTCCTTCATCAACTTTGGCTTTCATATTTTGTGTAGCTTCTTGGAGCTACTTCTTCACTTGATCATGAACCTCCTTCATTGATTGAGTGAAGTATTCTGCATATGCACTCCTTCCTTCCTCATTTGCTAAGTGTCTTAGCTCACACACACCTCTAGGATGTAGCCCATAAACAACTTCAAAAGGGATTTCCCCTATTGTTCTATTCACACTATCATTGTAGGCATACTCTGCATGTGGTAATAGTTGATCCCACATCACTCCACACTCCTTTGTCAAGAATCTAAGGAGATTACCTAGCACTCTATTAATAACCTCAGTCTAACCATCATTTTGGGGATGGTAGGCTGATCCAAATGATAGGTTAGTGCCTAACCTCTTCCACAGGGTCTTCCAAAAATGGCCCATAAATTTGACATCTCTATCAGATACTATGCTTAGGGGCAAGCCATGAATTCGTACCACCTCTTTAAAGAACAAATGTGCAATATGACTGGCATCATGAGTGGTTTTGCAAGCATTGAAGTGGCTCATCTTGCTAAACCTATCTACAACCACAAAAATACTATCTAAACCAGTCTTGGTTCTAGGCAATCCAACTATGAAATCCATACTAATGCATTCCCAAGGCCTACTAGGAATGGGCAAAGGTTGATACAAACCTGCATTAGTTGAGGTACCTTTAGCTTTTTAGCAAACCAAGCATTTCTCCACATACTTCCTGATGTCCTTCTACATCCTAGTCCAATAATAGAACCTTTGCACTAGTTCTAGTGTTTTGTTGAGGCCAAAGTGCCCACTCAAGCTTCCATTGTGCTTCTCTTGTATCACATTCTCCCTCATAGATCCCTTAGGAACACATAGTTGTCCCCCTCTAAATAAGAGATCATTTTAAATAGTATAATCTACAAATTGGCTATGGAAGTGATTCCTGAATTCTTTACATACCTTGTATGATTTTGCAAAGTCTTCATCTCCTTCATAAAGCTCTTTAAAGCTCTCTATAACTATCCTTTGTAGTTGTACCTCTTGGACTATCAAGAGTCTCCTACTTAAGGCATCAGCCACCTTGTTCAACTATCATTTCTTATGCTTTATAGTGAATGTATAGGCCTGCAAATATTCCATCCATTTGAGATGTCTATTGATCAACTTCTCCTGTGAATTAATGAAACTCAAGGCCTTGTTATTAGTATACACCACAAATTCTTTAGGCAGAAAATAGTGCCTCCATTTCCTCAAGGATTGCACCAATGCATATAACTCTAAGTCATGAGAAGAATACCTCTTCTTAGCCTGATTTAACTTCTCACTATAGAATGCTACTAGTTTATTCTCTTGATTCAGCACTACCCCAACTGCTATGCCACTTGCATCACACTCTAAGGTGAATAACTTATCAAAGTTTGGCAAAACCAATGTAGGTTGTGTAGCCACTCTCTTCTTCAACAACTCAAAACCTTTTCTAGCCTCTGGAGTCCACTTGAATTTAGTTTTTACTCCACCTTTAATTGTATCTAAGACTGGTGCACATATCTCACTGAAACCTATAATGAACTTCCTATAAAATTGGGCAAGTCTATGAAAACTCCTTACCTCAGCGCTACTTGTAGGTGTAGGCCAATTTAGTATTATTTCCACCTTACTAGGATCCATCTTCAAGGTTCCTTGGGACACCACAAAGCCAAGATAGATCAACTCTTGCTTCATAAATTCACACTTTTCCAAATTAATGGAAAAATTTTCCTCATGGAGTCTCTTCATCAAAATATGCAAAGGTTGGAGGTGTTCTTATTTAGTCTTGCAAAAAATTAGGATGTCATCCAGGTACACTACTACAAATTTTCCTGTGTAGTCTTTCAACACCTCATTCATCAACCTCATGAAGGTTCTTGGAGAATTACTAAGCCCAAAGGGCATGACTAACCATTCATAGAGCCCTTTTGTGGTCTTGAATGTAGTCTTCCATTCATCTCCCTCCTTAATCCTAATTTGATGGTACCCACTCTTCAAATCCAACTTGGTGTAGTACCTTGCTCCTCCCAAATAGTCCATAAGATCTTCAATCCTAGGAATGGGAAATTTGTACCTGATAGTGATCCTATTAATTTCTCTTGAGTCTATACAAAGCCTCCACTTACCCCCCTTCTTTGATGCTAGGACTACTAGCACTGGACATGGGCTAATGCTCTTCCTAATTAGTCCTCGGTCCAAAAGCTCTTACACTTGTCTATCTATCTCCTTGTTGTGATCAGGATTCATCTTGTATGCTACTTTGATTGGTAGAGATGCTCCTAGTATGAAGTCAATCTAATGACTTATGGCTCTAGGAGGTGGCAACATTCCAGGTGACCCATCACTGACTATGTCCTTAAACTCCTTCAACAACTCCTGCACTTCCCTTGGCAATGGTGCTTGTTCCACCTTCCTCTCTTCACTAGGCTTAACCATGATAGAAAAGTGTGTCCCTTCTCCATCCTTTATGTCTTGGATGTATTACTTACCCCCTTGTAACAAGATATTAGGTCTTGCTAATGTAGACCCCCCATCATCCATGAGTGACTGAATCCTATAGGTGACCCCATCTTTCTTGAAAGAATAGGAGTTCCTCTCTCCATCATGTATTGTCTTTCTATCAAACTACCATGGCCTACCTAAGAGTAGGTGGCATGCATCCATTGGGAGTATATCACACAAGACTCTATCAACATATTTCCCTATTGAGAAATCAACCCATGCTTGTTCATTTACAAGGACATGCTATCCCTTATTTAGCCATGTAACCCTATAAGCATTTGTATGAGGTATTTTGGTCAATCCAAGTTTTTTGATTGCCTCCTCTGATATGATGTTGTCAGTAGACCCTGAGTCTATAATCATCTTGCATACTTTTCCAAGTATCTTGCACTTCACTATGAAAAGTTCCCTCCTTTGTTTAGCTTCCTCTTTGACAGGCTCCTTAATGAGAATCCTCCTAATCATAAGATTCTCCCCACTCTCTGAATCAAGGTTAATTTCAGGAGATTTAATGCTACTAGTCTCTTCTTGGGCTATGTAGTTTACCCACTTCTCACCATGTGAACTAGAAGCCTTCTCAGGGCATCTATAGGCTAGATGACCTAGTTGGTTGCAAAATGTGAGGCTCTACCTGAACCTCCAAACCTACCTCTTCCTCCACCTTGGAAGCCGCTGCCTCTATTCATACTTCCTCTTCCACTAGGTTCATTGACTATCTCTACAATTTGGACTCTCCTTAAGCTCTAAATTCACTGCTCCTACTTGCAAAACTACCTCTATGTCCTTTGTTTTCCTTTCCTCTACCTCTTCCTTTTGAGGTTTGGTCATGCTTCTTTTTGCTTTTCTCTTCTATTTTCAAAGCCATTTGATAGCATTGTCTCACACTTTTGAAGGTAGCAAGACTCATGTCTTCTTGGATAGACCATTTGAGTCCATTATGATATCTATCCAATCTTATACTCTCATCCTCCACTATCTTTGACCTTAAGCACAATTTTTGGAACTCCTCGGTATAGGCTTGGACATCTAAGTCTTTATGCTTGAGGTTTTGTCTCCTTCTATGCAATTAAACCTCATAGTCATCAGGTAAATAATTTTTCTTTAGCTTAGTTGACATTCCTTTTCATGTAACAATGGGACTCTTTCCCTCTTTATCTCTCTTAGTCTACACATACTTCCACCAGGTGAGTGTTGATCCCCTCAACCTAGACTTAGCCACCTTAACCTTTTGAGAATCTATTACACCATTACATTCAAAGTAATTTTCAATGTTTTCAATACAATCCATAACTAGATCAGGATCCATTTGTCCACTAAAAAGTGGCACACCCTCCAATACTTTCCCACTTAAGGCCTTGAGTGCCTTCAAGAAGGGTTTCTCTAGTATGACAAGGTCAGGAGTTGGAGCTTCTTCCTCCAAGTCTAACTCCTTCTCCTTGGCATCTTGTTCTTATTTTTGGTCTACCTTGTCCTTCACATTATTATTCTTGTCTTGGATTTCACCCAAGAGCTGGTCCAATTGAGCCAATCTCTCTCTGAGAAACCGGTTATCCTCCTCTTGCTCTTCAACCTTCTTAGCCACTTTGTCATTAGTCACCATCTTGCTAGATGAAAATAATTCTTTAGGTCACTTTAAGGACCTCTTAGGGCTTCCTTAATCCACCCTCACACTCTTGGAAAGAACCAATTCTTTCCTTCTTCAAGAAGTTCCCTATCTTGTCAGTGTCCTACTCATTTGTCTTCAAGGAGAACACTCCTAATCCATGACTCACAAGCACCAACCAATGGTTTGAATTGTAGGAGGCTAAGGGCTTCTTTCAACTCTAATCTTGACTCCTAACTTGAGTCTCTACTTTCCAATTCCATCCATTTCTCCATCGCTCTTTGATTTCCTATGATTTAGGCCTTGTAGCCTTTTTGCCCCAATTAGGCCTCCTAAAATCTAGGATTCACCTTCATTGCTAAATCTTCTCAAAGAACCCCCAAATGTATGTTGGTAGTTCACATATATTTCCTAAGACCTCCAATATTTTCTTTGTCTGAGGTCCCAACTCTATCTATACACCCTATTTCAGAATTAGGGCCTTCTACTAGGTTTTGGACCAGTCTTTGGTCTTTGGCTTCAAAACTTGGCAAGGTGACTTCTTGGTAACTCCTCCTAGTTCTTGAGTACTTTTAGATCACCAAAAAATACATTCATGGCCTTCTAGGCTCATGAAACTATTCCTCCTACAATATCTCTAATCAAACTCTAGGTCTTCCTAGTCGGGCTTCACACACAGCTCGCCTAGGGAAAGACCTTAAAAATCAATGCATGCATCTTCAAAGCCTATACTTGGGGCATCATGAATCTCATTAACCCTAGTATCCATTCCCAAAATTCCATACAAGAACTATGGTGGGAAATGGAGCTAGGCTCACATCTCTGCAACACTGTTAAAACTGGACAAAGAACTATATGAACTAAAAGAATTTACAAAATGCTTGAAAACCTAGACTAAGGAAAAAATCAAAAGCTTGAAACACACTAAGACATGTTAAAAAATGAATTCCAAAAGCTACAGGTGATAGTTTAATCCATTCAAGGCTTAAGCTAGCTCTGACGCTTAAATCTTCACTCTATTCATAGTAAAACTTATTGTTACAGTATGTCAGTTCATACAAAATATGATCACCAAGCCTCAAATTAGGGTTTTCAAATCATATATAGTCTCACTTCATGAGTTTAGGTCATTTAGATAACCCTAAACTTTCCTAAGGTTGAAACCCTTAAGGTTAGCCTTTTTTTGTCAGCAACTTTTGAAAGTTGTAAATGTTGCTCGACAACATTTTTACATCTTTTACATCTTTTCACTTTTTATGTGATTTATCTCCAACCAAGCCTATCTAACCTCAGTTAGACCTCCTAGGGCATCAAGGACCCTAAAAAAACTAAAAATAGCATTTTGCCACTTGATGACTGTTAGAATAACTAAGAGAGGGGTGAATCAGTTATCCAGTGTCCCAAAACAAAATGTATAATTCAAAACAATTTCTTCAATTTCTGCTCATCGGTAAGCAATAATAACTCTCACTATCTATGCTTTTACTGATCAAATCTAACATGTAACATGCAAAGTATGATAACAAACAAATATCACAATTAACACATAACACAAGAGATTTAACGTGGAAACCCTCTAAATGGAAAAACCACCTGGGACCGACAACCCAAAATTGTTCACTCTTCTGAAGTGAGGTTGGTTAAGACCCAACCCTGTTAAAGGTTACAAACACACTATCAGGTGTGACCTTGTTAGAGGATTTTAGACTAGAAGTTATCATCCAACCAGCATTCACTATGGGGTTGATAGGATAACAATGTTCATTCTATGAATGATACATCATAAGACTTTCAAAGTCCACTCGGTTAAGAGATTT
This sequence comes from Chamaecyparis obtusa, assembly GCA_027943335.1. NCBI lineage: Eukaryota > Viridiplantae > Streptophyta > Pinopsida > Cupressales > Cupressaceae > Chamaecyparis > Chamaecyparis obtusa. Next base: position 782,077 of record BSBK01003684.1, on the reverse strand, counting down.
AGACTATATACAATGGTTAAATATGTAACAATAAATGACCTACCTTAATACAACTTCAATTGCAGATTACAGATCAATATTTAGTCCATACAAATCCTTCTGATCAATAATTCACTTCAGATTCAATACTGGATCAACTTATTGTCCATCGGTAATAGCTCTCTGTAGCTCAGTAATTGTTCTACAACTCAGTTCTTACTAACCAGTATGATCAGAATGCATGAAAACCTTATTCACGTGATAAACCTATAGCTTCTTCTTCTTCCAGCACTTTCTTAAATAAATTATGTTCTCTTATATAGACAAGTAAATCATTTTCTTCTCCACCATCAAATTTTGCCACTTAATCACATTCATAGATTTTGCCACTTAAAAATTTCTCGGTACTTGTGTCAATAACATGTTTCAATTTTCTCCGTTAGATCTTCTTTGAATTTTGTTAGCCATTGATCTGCATAACAAACTTTATCTGTTACCTTGATGTTATACTCTTTCCAGCTCATCAATCTTATCAGCTAAACTAATCATTTAATTCATTATGTCCTCCTTGGTTAACAAAGAATGTGTTGGTGAACACTGCTCGGTTAATACTGTAGTCGATATACACTACACTCCATCGGTGTATACTAGAAATGCTTCATTTACCGACAACACTCCTTTGTGTCTTTTAGCTCTATACTTCATCATAGATGAATGCAATATAATGAAGTCAATATCATCAAGTCATAGACTCATCAACAAGTTACTCAATGTGTTCCTTATCCTCATCTATCATGTACATCTTTCCTCATGTAGATTTCTTTGTTCTTCATTTCTTTTCCACTTTTCTTCAGATGTCTTGATGTAGTAACTTACAAGATAAGTGTTGTCAAGCTAGTTGACATCAATGACAACATAATACTAATTTAATCATATTACATATCTAATTAGCAACTCCTTAGTGATCTTTAATCATACATTCTTTAATCAGATTCCAAATCAGTTGTAGTCCAACAATCTCTCCCTTTGGCATTGATGGCAACACAAGTAATATGAAATGTACCATACACATACCAAACATACATTCTACAACTTTGTGAAAAAATGTTGTAAGTTGAATAGAATTAATATGTTTAATCACTATGTTACTGAACTAGCATTAAGTAATACAGCTTTACCATTCTGTAGTTGTAATCTTTTCAGTTCTTCTGTTCCATTTAGATTGTCTCTCCCTTAGATAGTTCTCATCAATGCTTGTATTTTCAAACCTTTCAACCTCTTTCATATTGTCCATCTCTCCCTTTCATTGTTGTACATTCCTTTCATATTTTTCATCTCTCCCTTTGACAACAATGCCAAAGAAACAAATAAACAATCAACTCTGTAGTAGCCAAGTAACTATTTGTGGTGTTCAGTACTTCCTCTGTATCTCTGTATACTGATATCTCATCGGTTCAAGTGCTCAAACTTAATCACAACTTTGAACATGATTCAAAGTGTGAACTATGCTGCATGAACATGAATGATCTTCTGATAAAAGTAGGCTAATGCAACATCCACATCACCTTAGTGACTAATAGATAGGGGACGGACCCCAAGTCTAGTTCTCAAGTATTCAAATGTGTCCTTTGGTAGAGGTTTTGTAAAAATATCAGCAAGTTGTTCTTTAGATGTAACAAATTCTAACTTTACTTGCTTCTCTTATACCTATTCTCTTAAGTAATGATACTTGATAGATATATGCTTTGTCTTAGAGTGCATCACAAGATTCTTTGAAATATTAATAGCACTAGTGTTGTCACAATATATAATCACCGAGTCAGTGATTACCTCGTTCATTCCTTCCAACACTTATTTGATATATGCAATGTTTGAACAGTTATTCGTAGAAGGAACATACTCTGCTTTAGTTGTAGACTGAGAAATACAAGCCTACTTTTTACTTGGCCATGTTACAAGTCTTTCACCAAAGAAAAATGCTCCTTCGGTGGTGATTTTTCTATCATCCACATTTCCAGCCCAATCAGCATCGATGTAAACATTCAGTTCAAACTTCCCTTCCTTAGGATACCATAATCCATAATTTTATTTTTTCTTCAAGTATCTTAAGATCCTTTTTGTAGCTATCATGTGTGATTATCTAGGGTTAGCAGAAAATCTTGCAACAATTTCCACAGCATGTGCTATATCTGGCCTACTGTGAACTACGTACATTAACCTTACCAATCATGGATCCGTAAAGTGTCTGATTTACCTCAGTAGTTTCATCCTCCTTTTTCAATTTGCATCCAGTAGCCATTGGTGTTCCCATAGGTTTAGGATCTTCCATGCCAAATGTCTTTAGTACTTCCTTTATGTATTTAGATTGTGTGATGAATATGCCATCACTCTGTTGAATCACTTGTAGTCCAAGAAAGAACTTAATCTCTCCAAACATAGACATTTCAAATTCCTTTTGCATTTCATTAGCAAATGCCTTGCAGACAAGATCTGAGCCACCAAAGATAATATCATCAACAAATATTTTAGCAATGATAATAGTATCATCAATATCACCTTTCACATACAAATTGTTGTTTTCACTTGTTCTTACAAATCCAATACTTAACAAATAAGTATGCAGTCTTTCATACCATGCTCTCGGTGCTTTCTTTAGTCCATATAAAGCTTTATGCAATCTACATACCATGTCTTTATTGTCAGGGTCAACAAATCCTTCAGGTTGTTCAATGTAGACTTCTTCTTCAAGTATACCATTCAAAAATGCTGACTTCACATCCATTTGATAGACTTTGAATTTCTTATGTGCAACATATGCAAGTAGCATTCTAACTCCTTCTAATCTAGCAATAGGTGCAAATGTCTCACCATAGTCAATGCCTTCTTCCTGTGCATATCCCTTGCATACTAATCTAGCTTTATTTCTTGTGACTTCACCATTTTCATTCAATTTATTTCTGTATATCCACTTAGTACTGATAACATTCTTATCTTTTGGTCAGGGTACTAAGGACCAGGTTTTGTTCTTTTCTATTTTTTCTATTTCATCTTTCATTGCATTAACCCATTCTTCATTCTCTAATGCAACTTTCAAAGTTTTAGGTTCAAACTCACAAATTAGACATGTACCTCATCTTGTTTTGCTTTTGGTTTGCATTCCAGCATGTCTGTCTCCAATGATTTGTATTTTAGGATGATGTCTTCTGACAAAACTAGCCAAGACTTGATTTCTCCTTTCCTGTTCATCTTGTTCAGGGTCATTTCCTTGCTCGGTAGCTTCTTCATGTTCATCGGTTTGTGGTGTCTGTTGTACTGCATTGTTTCCTTTTTGACCATTTGTTACAACTTGCGATGTTGGTAGATACTCTGGATGTTCAATGTAAGTGAATCTACCTTAATCTTCTGGTTCCTTTGTACTTTTCTCTATGTACTTGTCATCAAACTCATCAACATGAACATTTGTACTTTCAACAATCTTATTTATAGTCTTATTCAAACATTTGTATGCTTTACTTGTAGTGGAATATCCAAGAAATATTCCTTCATCTCCTTTAGAATCAAATTTTCCATTTCTCTCATCTTTCAAGATAAAGCATTTACTTCCAAAAATTCTAAAATAACTTATAGTAGGTCTGTGTCCAAACCATAGTTCATAAGGTGTTCAGTTGGAGTCCTTCAATTGTACTCGATTAAGAACATATATAGTTGTGCTGACAGCTTCCCTCCAATATGTCTAAGAAACATTCTTTTGTATCATCAATGTTCTAGCAAAGTCAATTATAGACCTATTCCTTCTTTCAGCAATGCCATTTTGCTGAGGTGTTCTCGGTGCTGATACCTGCCTCTTGATTCCATGCTCATTGCAAAATTTAGTAAATTCATCAGAGGTAAATTCACCTCCTTGATCAGATCTTAAGCATTTTATTTCTTTTCTAGTTTCTTTCTCTACCTTATCTTTATACCACTTAAACATTTTGAAAGCTTCAGATTTCTCTTTCAAGAACATAACAGTCATCAGTCTAGTATAATCATCAACAAAAAGAATAAAATATCTATCACCAGAATAGCTCTGAGTTCTCATAGGACCACACAGATCAGTATGAACCAACTCAAGTATCTTCTTTGTTGAACAGTCTTTTCTTTTAAAACCAGACTTAGTCATCTTACCTTTCTAACATTCATAGCACATGGCATGATCAGGTTTTGTCAAGTTAGGCAATCCTCTAACTCTTTTATTTCTACTAATCTTGATCATATTGTCAAAGTTCACATGGCATAACCTTCTATGCCACAACCAAGCATCTTCATCCTTTATTAACAAACAAGAAGATTGATCTATATCAAGATAGAATAGATTACCTCTGGATTGTGTACCAGTTCTGACAAGTCTTCCTCCATCATCATAAATCTTCACCTTTTTGCTCTCAAAATCCAGTCGGTGGCTTGAATTGTTTAGCTGAGCCACACTTATCAGATTATAGTTCAGTCCATCTACCCAATATGCATTTTCACATTGTAATCTATCATTAATCATTAATGAGCCTTTACCTCTTACCATATGGGTGCATCATTTCCCATTCTCACAGATCCTCCATTATATTCAACAAGATGATCAAACTCCTCTACATCATCGATCATATGATGTGTGCAACCACTATCTATGATCCATGTATCATTTCTTCTTACTTTAGAGATTAGTGTTGTCTCTTCATGTTTCTCTTCCTCTTCTGAGTCATCTTTCATAGCCACAAATACAACTTCTATATCATCATCAGAATCAGATTCAGTTTCAATATCTTTGGCTATGTAACATACCTTTTTGCCTTTTTCATCTTGGTTGTCTCTGTTGTTCTGTTGGTAACATCTGTTGACTCTTCTCCCATAGCTTCCTTCAAATCGGTCTTTGGATCTATCATTATCTTTCTTCTATGGACATCTAGCAGTGATGTGACCAACTTCTTTACAATTAAAGCATGCTAAAAGTAGCTTACCTCTATACCTTCCTTTTCCCATGGGAAATCTTCTGGCCATAAGTGCTTCAAGCTCATCAAGTTCATCATCAATATTGTCATCACTATCACAATTCTTATTATTCCTACTAGACTTTCCAATCTTCAGAGAAGACATGAAAGTGGATTCAACAAAAGGAACAACATTGTTATCAAAATTGTTTAATTCAAAGGTTGTAAGTTTATCAATCAAAGTGTCAACAGTGAGGTTGGATGTAGCTCTTGTTTCATGAATTGCAAAAATCCTGATTGCATAAACTTGTAGCAAAGTTTTGAGAATCTTTCCTATCACTGTTTCATCATCAATCACTCCATCAGATGCTCTAATAGCATGTACCACCTCTTTGAGTCTATTTGAATATTGGATAATGTTCTCACCTTCTTTCATTCTCATATCATCAAATCTGCCTCTCAGACTTTCAGCTCAGGCTCTTTTGACATTCAGATCTCCACTGTAGATTTGTGCTAGTTTATCCCACATTCCTTTGGTAGTTGTGCATGTCTTGATATCTTCAAATTCAGCGTAGGTACAAGCAGCAGCAAGTTCCATCATAGTAACATTATGTTCATCCTTATCCTTCAATTGATCAACAGTTAGGGGACCAGTGGGTGGTTGCATGTAGCCATTTTGCATCAGATCTAGTGCTGAGTTCCCAATTCCAAATATGTGCAGCTTCATTCTACTTTGCCATACTACAAAGTTCTCTTTACTCAGTTTCAGTACTTCCCTCTTATACATCTTGAGACCTTTAAGCTTAAGTCCTTAAAACTCTGTTCCAAGCAACACAGCTCTGATACCAATTGTTAGAATAACTGAGAGGGGGGTGAATTAGTTATCCAGTGTCCCAAAACAAAATGTATAATTCAAAACAATTTCTTCAATTTCTGCTCATCGGTAAGCAATAATAACTCTCACTATCTGTGCTTTTACCAATCAAATCTAACATGTAACATGCAAAGTATGATAACAAAAAAATATCACAATCAACACATAACACAAGAGATTTAATGTGGAAACCCTGTAAAGGGAAAAACCACTTGGGACCGACAACCCAAAATTGTTCACTCTTCTAAAGTGAGGTCGGTTAAGACCCAACCTTGTTAAAGGTTACAAACACACTGTTAGGTGTGACCTTGTTAGAGGATTTTAGATTAGAATTTATCATCCAACCAGCATTCACTATGGGGTTGATAGGATAATAATGTTCATTCTATGAATGATACATCATAAGACTTTCAGAGTCCACTCGGTTAAGAGATTTAGATTGTATACAATGGTTAAATATGTAACAGTAAATGACCTACCTTAATACAACTTCAATTTCAGATTACAGATCAATATTTAGTCCATACAACTCCTTCTGATCAATAATTCACTTCAGATTCAATACTATATCAACTTACTGTATGTTGGTAATAGCTCTTTGTAGCTCGATAATTGTTCTGCAGCTCGGTTCTTACTAACCAGTATGATCAGAACGCATGAAAACCCTATTCACGTGATAAACATGCAGCTTCTTCTTCTTCCAGCACTTAAATAAGTTATGTTCTCTTATATAGACGAGTAAATCATTTTCTTCTCCACCATCAGATTTTGCCACTTAATCACATTCATAGATTTTTCCACTTAAAAATTTCTTGGTACTTATGTCACTAACACATTGCAATTTTCTCTGTTAGATCTTTGAATTTTGTCAGTCGTTGATTTGTGTAACAATGACAACATAATATTGATTTAATCATATTACATATCTAATCAGCAACTCCTCAGTGATCTTTAATCATAGATTCTTCAATCAGATTCCAAATCAGTTGTAGTCTAATAGATGACATCATCAAGTACAGTGCACTAATGAAGATAATTTGAGCTTTTAGCTTGGAAAGAACCACTAATCTAGACTCACACCACACCACTCTTGGTCCACCTAACCTTATCTAATTACAATGCCCTACAAGAGGGTCTTTCACACACTTTCACACCAAAACATGAGATAGCCAACTAGCTTCCCAGAGGTGTTCCTACCCCAAAATGTGATTCTAGGATTTTAATTTGTTGGTGTAATTAAATATTCACTAAGTACACTTTACTTAAGCTTACTTAGAATAATACATACAAATTAATTTACATTTGAGATACTTCAGAGTTGCACCTTTGTTTGCACATGGTGTAGGAGATATTCCACTTTAGGTGGTAATAGTTGAACTATCAAATTCCATTTTATGTGTTGTCTCCACATTTAGTGCACTTATCACATTATCATCCTCCACATATTGCACATACTTCATTTCATGTTGGAGTATGATCCACCTTCGGTGGACATGTGATTCTACTTTGTGTAGGTGATATCTTATCTCCTCCTTATCATGGTCTCTTATTACCTTGCCTATATAACTAGGCACATCTACATTGTTGTTGGAAAGTGGTCAGTACATGCACACATATGCACATGCACATATATGAAATGTTGTCATTTATATCAATGCTCATCGGTTCTATGGTCGCACATATTGGATATCATGAATATGTTTGAATACAGTTGTTGAATGGAAAAATACCTAAGTCCACAGACTGTTCCTATAACCCAGTTTGATAGAAAATCTTAGCGAGCTTCATATAAATTTTATTAAGGCTTGTGATCTTAATGACATACTTTTAGGACACCAATGAATGTATGTGTGAGGTCACACATTTTAATAATGAAAGATCAAAGATATATGTTCAGTTGATTGGATTGGAAGACATTAAACAAAGCATTACTTGTTAGCAATCACTAAGGCCGACCTTGTGAACAATTGGGAAGTTATTTTTGGATGCTATCTTGTATTTAAGGCCAACTAAGGATGTTAATGAAGCGTGCAATTATGCATTAACTAATATGATGTTTAGCTAGATTAATTTCGAATAGCTTTTGTAATCATACCTCTAACAGGGTATAAGTATATAGACACTTTTGTATAAGTGCGCGATGATGATAATGATGATATGGATGGATGTTACATGAAAATTGTGAAGGCATCTTAAAGGAAGAGAAGAAATCAAGAGGAAGGAGAACAAGAGGAGTTCTTCCAGGAATAATTTGATAACTCTTTGTATTCAGAACAACAAATTTTTTGTAACTATTGTTGCACCTATTGTACACCCCTAACAGGGTTTTTTTTCCTTTAACAGGGCTAAGAACTTTAACAAGGTCGATTCCTTAATAGGGCTCTTATTGTATACATCCCCTAACAGGGATCTTCCTATATTGTAATAATCATCTCCTAACAGGGTTTCAATATTCATAGTGCAGAATTTAGTGGGCACCATCCCCACCGTGGATTTTCCCTTAACAAGGTTTACTCAAAAAAAAAATATGGTGTTATGAGTTCTTCTATGTTTATCTTTGTTGCATGGTTGTTCATTTTATGTTATATCCTTATATGTTGGTTAAAGAATTTTAAGAAGTTAAATAATTTAGTAAAGTATTGTAACACTGATTCACCCCCCCCTCTCAGTGTTACCAAATCCTAAAAATTGGTATCGGAGTGTTAGGCCCCCAAAGGAAAATATTAATGGCTTTGGGGAGATCAAGATGGATTTTTAAAACTTGAAGAAGAATTATGAAATAGCCTTAGAAGATGTGGACATTTCTAATGAAGATAGAGTGGATCTAAAGTACAAGCTAAGGAAGGAAGATGACTTTATCAAGAAGTTGAAACAACAACTTGAACATGAAATAAAATTCAGAGATGATCTCATGGAAGCACAAACTGAAGAACTATTAGATCAAGACCAAATTGAGCAGCTGAAACATGAAAAGGATTCCTTGAAGGATGAATTGGAGGTCACAAAATTGAACCTAATCAAAGAACTTGAAGCTGAAAAGGAAGAAAATGAAAAGTTGCAAAATGAACTATCAAATACAAGGGATAGGTTGAAAATTTTGAAAAGTGAGCTGAATACATTAAATGCAAAATATGACAAGGTAGAGAAATACTACATCACCATTACCAGTGAACTTGGTCAGACTGAAGGTCACATAGAAAAACTTCATGAGAGAAGAAAGAAATTGGATGAGAAAATTGACATGTAGAAACATGTTGGAGACAAGACAGGAGTAGGATTTAATGACATTTTGGATCAAAGGAAAGATAGAGTTGTGGTGAATCTTGATTCACCTAGGAAATCAGAATCTGAGGATGTGATAGAAAAACCTAAGACACCTCCTTGCAAGGACAATGACAAGGATTGTAGTCATGAAGATCAATCAAAGAAACCAACTAAAAAAGGTATTCCTAAGCCCAAGTTTACTGGTTTTTGTTTTAATTGTTACTTGTATGGACATGAGATAAGAGAATCTAGAAAACTAGATATGAGATCTCATGGACCTACATATGATCACTTGGATAATTTTCTAAAGAAGCAAAAAAAGAAAAGTTTGAATGAGGCAAATATGGAAAAAGGTGAATGTAGTAAAGATGCGGAACATAGACAACCTAAGAATAAGGAAACAAGTAAAGAAAATGATATTATGCAAGATGATGTTTCTACTAAAGATGATAACAAGATAGTTGAAGAAATTAAGAAACCTATTACTAGAACTAGAAAGATTTTATGTTACAAACGCAATAAATTTGGTCATATTGCCAAGTATTGTAAGTTGCATATTGATTATAGCCAATTGAAACCTAAGAAGAAGGTGACACATTTCAAGTGTAACAATGACGGACATGTAGTGAAGTATTATATATTTAAAGGACCAGTGAAGAAATCCTTCAGACCATTCACAAAGGAAAAAGAATTGAATAAAGAAGATAGAGAGCTAGCAAAGCTGAAAGTAGAATTTAAGGAGAAATGGGTCAAGCAGAATGAATCTGTGGAATTTAAAGTTAAGATAGATGAAGAGAAAAGTGTGAGCATTCATAAGAGTACTAAGAATCTTGTTGAATCATTTCTAGGGTGCATTGATTCACCATCTTTATGATGGGAAATGTATGCCTTATGGGGAGCATGACAAATTAACACCAATCAGATACAAAGCCCCTATATGGATGAGTTAAGTTGTGTGAACTTGAAGAAAAATTAGCTACTATTTTGTGTGAACTTGGACAAGATCACATCAGTTTTGGAGATGTTTGTGAGAAGGTCTAACAGTTTGAGCCAGCACTATTTTCTTACAGCTTTATGGGTAGTTTTTGGGACTTGTGCCAAATTATCTACAAGGGTAATATTGGAGTCAAATTATCTACCATTTACACTAATATCAGAGAGCATTGAAGAGCTTGGAGAAGTAGTTGGAACTTTAAGTGTTTGCAGCTATGTTTGCAAAACCCTCACACGGCCGCACGAGCTAGGTATTTGTGATTATTCCAAGAAATCTTTATCAATTGTAGTAACAAAGTAACCAATATGGATACACCTAAGGTTTTAAATTTACTAGAGAGGAATATATACAAATTTAAGAGTCATCCATTCAAATCCATTGAAGAGGATCAAGAGGGTGCATTTTCACACACTCCAATTGGTGTTCTTCATGTTAAAGACATCAGGGAATACATACCAAAAATCTATGATGAAATGCTAGGGTTATACAATGCAGACAAAACCCTAAGAGAAGAATGTAGGAAATTTCATGGGTTGCTTGTAGTCAAATATATGGAGAGATTTGAATTTGATGAATTAGACTGGATTAAGATTGTGCTACGTAGAATTCATGATGAATTTATATGGATTGGTGGAACTCCCACTAAGATTATCAAGGAACTATTACATATGATCACTGGATTACCTATGACAGGTAAAATACCTACTACAGAGAAAAACATAAGATTTGAAGTAGAAAAGTTGACTAAAAGCAAATGGAACAAAAGAGTTATGACTATAAATGACATTGTACAAGAAGATGCTAAGTTAGTAGCAAAGATATTGGGATACAAATTCCAATATAGCATAAGAATAAATAGTGTATCAGCTAGTTTTATTCACATGGCATACAAGATGGTAATTAAGGATGAGGAGTATGACCTATGTGAGGTCCTAAGACATCAGCTAATGGAAAATCTTGCAAGAATAAAGAGGAATAGGACAACACATTTTAGATTTGGATCACTGATTATGTACATATTCTTCCATTTTATGAGAATATTTTCTAACATGTACCTATGGAGATCTAATAGATGCTCCATACAGATGATTAGTGACCTTTACAAGAGAAGTGATTAGAAAAACATGTATGCTGAGATTGTAGGCATGATGAAACTCTTCCAAAAGAAAATGAATGAAAGGGAAAGAATCCCTTGGAGACTAGTTGATAAGTATAAAGATGACATCTATTTCATGGTGGAAACAGACAACACATGTTTTGAAGTAGTGGAACCTAGAACTTCATGGGCCACCCCTATGGGCTATGAAGTTGATTACACAATTCTGGAGCTTCGTATCCAACATGTACTACAATCCCCTAAAGACCCCAATGTTCCTAGATGGGGCACATATGAAGAAAAATACACAACAGTAAAGGAAGAGATGGTAAAAGGGAGAAGGGAGAAGAAAGTTGAGTCCCTTGTTGACAAAATAGCAGGGCAACATGGTATATCAAAAGAAGAGATGAAGATTGTCAGGGAAAAAGTGGCAGAACTTGGGGGAAATATAATATTCCCCCTTGTCAACCCAATATTGAGGCACCTCAAGTGGTGGAGGTTGAAGAAGAAAAGGACAAAGATAACACTCCTACACCTACTAGGTGAACATCACAGAGGTAGGTTGCTAAAGAAGCTACACAAAGTCAGATACCTCCTAGAGAAAAACCAAAGGCCACATGGCTAGTGGACCAGGAAGGAAAAGGAAAACACTTCATTCCCCTTCATTTTTGCATGGGAAGGATAAACAACAAAATCTTGCAGAAGAACGGGAACAAGAAGAGGATGTTCAAGTAATGGATACAGAGAAGAATGGGGAGAAAAAGAAGGAAAAATAAGATGAAAATGATAGAAAACTTCAAGAGGCCAACCTAAGGGAACTTGAAGTAGATAAGAAGAAAGTAGAAGAGGCAGAACAGAAGAAAGGATAGGAAGCACAAAGGTATTTATTCAAACCCTTCCTGAAAGTTTTACAGAAGAGAGAAGTGAATGATGGTAAACTTGCCTCTATTGAAAAATACTTTGATAGATATGATGAAGAAGAGAAAAACAAAATAGAAGATATAGTTGTGCAGCACATGCTCGTCTTCAAAAAGAATTTGATTGAAATAGAAGGTCAAATCAATAAGGACATGTTTGAGAGACTAGAAGGAAGAAAGAAGAGAGCCCTTGATGAGGGCACCAAGATGAGACAAGATATCCTATTAAAGAATATTCTTACCATGACATAGAGTGAGATGGGAGAGTAGCTTGAAAAGTTAAGGCCAAAGATAAGGAAAAAACCCAAAATCATTAAGTTTATGGCCTGAAAGTATGAAGAGGTTGAAAAGGAAACACATGACAAGGTTGGATAGCTACTCCTCGAGGAGCGACCTAACCTTGGCAAGTCTATAAGGATCCCAACCCCAGTAATAATCTCCATAGATCCTACAATTGCCAAAATTGTAGAAGAAGCTAAAGTTCCAAAGGAGACAGAGATAGTTGATACTACCTTACCTGATTTCTACATTGACAATTTTGGAATTTTACTGGACACAAAGTAGCATACATCTGATCCATTTCAGATAACTGAAACTTTGGCCAATATTGATGAAATAGTAAAGAATTTTGAGCCTCCCGAGATTGCTCAAGAAGAGTCAGTTGAGAAAGAGAAACAAGAGAAGAAAATACCTGAAAAGGAATAGGTATCAGAAGAAAAAGGTGAAGAAAAAGAAACAAAAAAGGAGAAGGAACAAGAAAAGGTAGAGGAAAAAGCAAAAGGACTGCTACCTATCACCCCTTTTGCTACACCTAGTTTGTTGGCAAGTGGATTTCAATCACTTCCAACCAACTTAGAGGATATGGATGTCACAGATCTCATATAGTGGTCAATACTTTCTTTTGCCAAAGCAAAGGAGAAATCAGAGAAAAGGACTGATAAAACTACAAAGACAATCCAGCAAGAAACAACAGTGTTAAGTAAGTTTTTTATTACTCTTCCTATAGATATTGGAGATCATGTAACTAATCTAGATAATGTTCTAATTACTATAGAACAAAATTTTGATACATTAGAAAAAGTAGCACGAATAAAAGTAGTAGAAGATTTCAAAACGTTAAGGATGAAAGATACTCTTGATGAGATCAAGAGTGATCATAATACATTGATTGCCACTGAAAGGGAAATCAAATATTGTCTTAAGGATGGATAAGACCTATATAGACTCTCCATGACTTCACATAAGCATGTAAAGAGAATATCAAACATAATAGCTCAAGATGAAGAGGCTTTGGAAAACCTCTCTAAGGATTTTGAAAGTAAGAAAATTATGGACATAAACAAGGAAGTAAACATGATCATAGATAAAATCCATCCCCTACAGTTGGAAAAGGATAGAGTTCATAGAATATTCTCATAATTAAGGAGCTTTTTGACTCCAAAGATCATTTTCTTGGAGAGTACTCATGAGGACCTTTAGCTTGGCCCCAAAAAAATTTAGGGATGAGTACCTACTGATGTAGAGGAAGCAGACAAGGCCACATTTGGTCTCAATGGAATGATTCAGGTCGCAGAGGTAATCAAACCAGCTTAGGATGCTGACATATAGATTTTGAAGATAAATTACAAAGATGTACTGTAGACAATTCAGTTGTGATTTTGTACCCTCCATTTTTGTTGTTTTTGTAACTTTATTTGACATTTTGGCACCCTTTTCCATTGATGCCAAAGGGGGAGAGATAGAAGGAAAAAATGAAAAATGTACATTGAGAGAAAGAGAGCAAGTGTGTGTAAAATAGAAATACATCAAACATAAATAAAAGGAAGTTTCTTTTGAAGTCTATGTGTTGCATTTCGATCAGTATATTTCCCTTACATTTTTCCTTTGATGATGCACTTAATCAATTTTTCACTAAGTGTTTCCATCAATGCTAAAGGGGGAGATTGTTGGCAAGTGGTCAACACATGCACATGTATACACATGCACATATATGGAGTTTTTTTAATTTATGGAAACACTCATCAATTCTATGGTCACACATATTGGATATCATGACTATGTTTGAATGTAGTTGTTGAATGGAAAAATGCCTAAGTCCACATAATGTTCCTATAACCCAGTCTGACAGAAAAGTTTAGTGAGCTTCACAAAAGTTGTATTAGGGATTTTGATCTTAATGACATACTTGTTGGACACCAATGAACACATGTGTGAGGTTGCACGTGTTAATAATGAATGATCAAAGAGATAGGTTCAATTGATTGGATGTGAAGACAGTAAATAGAGCATTACTTGTTAGTGATCACTAAGGCTGACCTTGTGAATGATTGGGAAGTGATTTTTGGATGCTATCTTATATTTAAGGTTGACTAAGGATGTTAATGAAGTGTGCAATTACGCATTAACTAATATGATGTTTGGCTAGAGTAATGTCGACTAGCTTTTGTAATTATACCTCTAACAGGGTATAAGTATACAGACACTTTTGTATAAGTGTGCGATGATGATAATGATGATATGGATGGATGTTAGATGTGAATTGTGAAGGCATCTAAAAGGTAGAGAAGAAATCAAGAGGAAGGAGAAAAAGAGGAGTTCTTCCAAGAATACTTTGATAACTCTTTGTATTCTGGTAAATGCACAATAATCTATCACCTTTTAGGCTAACTTGACAGACATGACTCAGTTTGACATGACTGAGCCATACACAGATGATTATACGTAGGCACCATGCGGTGCTGAATGGTACCTACATGGCCTTGTTGACTAGGTCGAGTGGTACTCGACTTAGTAGAACTCGATCGAGTCCAAATGCTATTTTAAATAGAAAAAAGAGCCCCAAGCCCCTCATTTGTACATTGAGGGACAATGGGTACTCGGCCCAGTAGGACTCGGCTAAGTCTACCTAGGTGGCATGCCATGTTGGCAGTGAAACCTCCAAAAACACAAAAAATTTAGACTTTTGTACTTATGTTGTTCATTTCTCTGATCAAAATAGAAAATGTCAAAAACTAAAAGTACCTTTTTTTAGATCTTAGAACTACGATTCTGGACTTATAAATTTTATATTGTTTCAACTACAAAACATTAAACAAATTTCCTAAAAACTACATGTAGGTATATTAAACTTTGAGAAGACGTTGATTTAGAAAATATCTAGAAAAATGCTAAATCAATTGAGAAATTTTTTTAAATCATATAAAACACTAGAGAAGAGAGTTCTCTTCAAGAATATGTAATTTATTTTGTTTTTGGTATAGTTTTGATAGGATAAAAGTGGCGGGAGACAAAAACTATTGATTTCAGGTAAGTTCGACTTTGAATACTTATAACAAGTAAACTATAGATCAAAAATACTTCTTTCTTTTTTCCCGCACTAGATATACATGTCATCTAAAACATATTTTGAAATTGGAGGGAAAAATAATGTTTTACTTATAATGATTTGATGGGAAGTAAACTCCCTGATTTGCAGTATTTTTCATGATTTAAAAAATAGACCTAAAAATTTAAAAAAACATATTAATTTTTGCTCAAATTAATTTTTAAAAATTATAGGCATACAATTCATCCTATTTCACACATTTCATCAGTTTACATCATCTTGAAATTCTCAACAGAAATGTGACTTTTATGCCCTTGAAATTTTTCAGTTTTGGTGATGTTAGCCTTTTCCTTTGTAAAAGGGTGACAGCTTATTGTGCTTACACCCATTCAAGACAATAGATTTTTTTTAAGTGATGTTGCACCTATTGTACACCCCTAATAGTATTATTTTGCCTTTAATAGGGCTAGGACCTTTAACAGGGTCGATTCCTTAACATGGATCTTATTGTATGCATCCCCTAACAAGGATCTGCCTATATTGTGATAATCAACTCCTAACAGGGTTAGAACTCCTAATGGGGTTTCAAGATTCCTAGTGCAAAATTTAGTGGGTACCATCCCCACAGGGGTTTTTCCCTTAACAGGGTTTCCTCAAAAACAAATATGGTGTTATGAGTTCTTCTATGTTTATCTTTGTTGCATGGTTGTTCATTTTATGTTATATTTGTATATGTTGGTTAAAGAAGTTTAAGAAGTTTAAGAATTTAGTAAAGTATTGTAACACCAATTCACCCCCCTCTTAGTGTTACCAAATCCTAAAAATTGTATATCATTGAATTCAATTAATTCATCCATTATCATTGAATCCAGATGGTTCACTATTGCACCATTGACATGGTATCAAAGAAATTCTTACAATTTTCTTCCCCTCATAAGCATAAGGGTGAGGATGAATTCTTTTAATTCCTAGCTAGCATTGACTATGACCCTTTCAAATTTTTTTCTCTAAAATATTGAGTGATTTCCCCTTATCAAATTTGAGACTTTGAGATGGTAAAAGAGACTTCAGTATCTTCATCTTCTACCATAACTTAATTTGTCAATTCCTCCATGAGATTGTCCTGAATTTTCTCATGACAAATTTGGATAATGGTCTTCATTTCTCTTAATGAAACTCTACTATATTATGGATTTATAAAGTTTTTAGTATCTCTATTATCCCTTAAATTTGTTACTTGGGATTCTAGTTCCCAATTTTCAATCCCTTGAGAGATGAGAACCTCTACTATAGGTTCATTCTCTAGTGTCCCCTTAGGACTTCTTATTTATGGAAGTCCACTACTGAAACATTATTTTCATTCAACATTAATTTATCCCCCTTCACACCAAACTCAAATCTGTTCACTTCTATTGCTTGGACACCATTGCATAGTCTTGGAGTAGAGAACAAGTTCTTATGTATAGCTTTGTCATATATACCTTTAAAGAACATATTTACTTCTAAAAGCATGATCTTACTCTCAAAGGACCCTTCCTAAAAACTTATGAATCTCAATCCCGCATCTAAAGTCTTTTTAATCATAGATAGTTGGAATGAATATTTTGATAGTAAGCCCAAGTTCCTATCTCCTCCTTTGAGAGATTGATAGTGAAAAGTTCTCTCTCCATTCTCCAGACATATTTTGGGCCAAAGAAGAAAGTGCCTTAGAAAGAATCTGAGGAGATGGTGAGACAATTGGACATAATGTAAGTAACAAGTATTATCTTGGTTTGATAAGACTTTGTTTATCTTATTATTCTTACAATGTACTTCACCCCTATTTCTAGATAAAATATGAAGTTTTCTTTGAAAAAGAGAAAATTTGTTGAAAAGAATTTGGGCAGTCTGAAGAAACGTATGTGATAAGATAATATTAAACTCTAAAAACTCTAAATATTTAAATTGCACATAAAGTGAGGGAGAATTTCAAATTTCAAATGTAAAATATCATCATTGCTCGTGTATTATATTTTACTGTTGGCATGGCTGATTCTATACCATTTTTTTCTTGAATTCACCATTCAAATTACTGTTATACACTAGGTCTGCACCCTTGTTTCAAGCTCTCATAGTCTTGATAACTTAGTATAACATGAGAATCATCTCCAGGTTCTGGGACCTATGCTAACTAAGATGATACCTCCAGGTTCTAGGCTGGTTCCTCTTGGATAATCACCTTAATTTGCTTCTTGACATGAAAAGTAAAACTTTTGAGGGAAAGAGATAAAAGGAGTGCTTGGAAAGGGAAAAGACTTGAAAGCAAACTACCTACTAGGTGATACACCAAAATGAAGGGTATGAATTGCAGCATAGAGGGATATAACCAATGAAAGGTTTAGGTCTAGTAGGTCACAACTTACTGAATAGGCTTGCATAAGTGTTTCATAAGAGGGCCTGAACATAAGGCACAACCTATGACCTGCAAGCAGACATTCACTTCTGTAACTCAGTGTAGGATTCAGACAAGACTATTAGGGGGCTGAAGTATACCCACAAAAATATCTAAATCAAATCAAACACAATAACACACATAATTATAGAAAGTAAGAGGGATCAGGAACCCTAAGTTGTCATTGAAACATGCATAGACTTCAATTCATTAAGAGATACTTCAAACAATGAAAGGATAGGGATAGAGAAAATGTCACAAATACCTTGGAGTTGTTTAAATCATCAATGGGAGATTACAAGAGTAGAAGACCAGAGTGTAGAAGAAATACCACGGATAGCCTCCTGAGAAAGGATTCTTTCTTTTTACAATTCCAACCTCTGAGCACTAAGGCTCCAAAAAGAACTATATACAACTCAACTGCACGCAGGCAAGAGTCAAAACTAACCTAACTAGGGTTACAAGATTTACAACAATATCAAACCCTAAAGGTACACTGATTACCATCATCCAAAATCTTTGAGAACACCGGTGATCAAATCATATCTTTTCTTTACGTGTTGATCCTGTACTGAGCCCTCCTGTAGACACAACAACCTCAACTCATCCACCCACCTACAACTCCACTAAGCCATGAAGGCTCTGAATCTGATCTTATTTCCTTAGGTAATAGTACCATTCAAAAGGTGGTGCCACCTCTTTCTAGCATCTCCTGGCGTGAAAATGTGGCACAGTACCCTGCAATGCCGGCCAATAGTCATCTCCATCAACTTCCCCACCCATAAATGTCCTGAGAATTAAATTCTTGAGCTACCCGACGTCATGCATGGTCGAAAGAATGCAAAACCCTAGTGAAACTAGCAGAAATCATTTGAATTTTTGAAATATAACGAATAGCGGCAAATTTAAAATATCACCGTCGATGAGAAACCCCTCCTAGCAGATCAACGACTATGATGCACTCAAAAAATAGCCTAAACTTCCCCCCCTGATAGGTCAACTACCACCTGGAAGTCAACAACTAATGAAATGTGAGAAAATTAGCACATCTGATAGACTTGGACCCACGACCTGCAGAAAGAGCATCAGACGGTCGTTGCTATACTGTGATGCTAAAAGTTGAGCATCTCGAATCCCCGGTATGACGACAACTGCTAGATCAAACCGGATGTTAAGCTCTTTAGAAATCCCTAACCCCACGAACCCACTGACAACTACCACGTAGCATACCAATCAGCCAATCACAAGCTGCCAAATGAGACACATTGCAGACCCTTCTGACAACAGGACCCACAATAGACTAAGATCACATCGGATGGTTGTCGCAAGATCACAAGGGCTTGAAAGATCCCTTGCGATCAAGCGATAACCATAGATCTTCAGTCTACTGACACGGTCCTACCAATAGAGCCCAGTTGTCATTTGACCGACCAATGAAGAATGAGCACGTCAGAGACCAAGGACCCACCTGATAGAGCCCGAAGATAAAGTAAGATCAACGGTCATCGCATGATCGCATGTGTCAGAAAAGCTCCTTGTGGACATACGCCAGCCGTCGATCCTCTATAGATGTCAGACCCTCTGGCTGCCGAAAGGGCCCGGTCTAACATGGTGTCGAATCACAAGCTTTTAACCAATCAAAGGTGTATAGCTCGGACAACGTGGCAGGACCCACTAACAAATAAACTCTATAAGCAAGAAGATCAACGATCATCACAAGATCTCATGGAATCTTTCAAGGCCATGAGATCATGTGACAACCATCAGATCTATAATCTTGATGGCCATTGAACCGAGACCGCCAACTGAAATGGTAACCGCTCGCCAAATCGCTAAGTGTTAAGGGGTTGACCACCAAGAATTAGAGATTTGGTGACTGAAGGATTTTAAAATGAACATGCAAAATGAAGGGACTTAAGTGGTCGATAAAGTAACATGAAAATAGAATGAAGGCTAGGGTTTGCAGGGTTACTTCTTGGCAACGGCTACTTTTATGAAAGTTTAACTGCAGACCAGGGGATAAAACAATTTGCAGAGGCCAGAGGACAAGGCACAACTTCATAAAATTTTCAGGGATGCTTGGCAGGATAAAAATAGAGACCTTGGGATAGATATTAGCCAAATTTGCATGCACAGGAAAATTAGGGTAACATTTTGGTGATTTCTGCTAGATGTCAACCTACTAGACATGGAAAACCAGTGGCCTTGACATAAACCATTGGGCATGGGGTCAATCTGAGGAACACAAAACTTGACAGAGGGACAAAACTGAACCAGCAAAACAAACTTGTGCACAGGCACTTCTTGGAAAGCAAGAAACTAAGCTAGAAAATAGGGATAGAAAGTAGGAAAAACTAACCTATCCTAAACTAACCAATTACAGAAACCTGGTCAAATAAAACCATTCACCGGTTGTGAAAAATGACAACCCTTCCTTATTAGGATATTTTGCATTGGACACATGAGGATAGCTATAAAGATATGAGGCACACAAAAAAATTTCAAATAATTATTAACTGCCTCTGCAAAAATAGGATCAAGTTTACCCTCTTCTAATTGATCATATGGAGGGGTCTCGGTAAACTCCTTCTGGGCCAACTATCTGATGGGGCAACCTCTTGAAAGTCTGAAGGTAGAACATTCCCTGATGGCTTCTTCTTTATCTTCATGGTTTCCCTCCATCATGGATGGCCATGTCAACTCATCCTCTATGGACAGAGGATTCTCATCTTCTACCTTTAAACAAGCCAAGAGCTCATCAAAGTTGTCAATATCCTGAGGTTCTGGAACTAGCTCCAACTCTTGCTCATGTAGCAGTCTCCTAGAAAGAAAGCAATCCAAAACTAAGCCTCCTTCTATAGGCACATAACTTTGAACCTCCACTCTAAGGAATAGGGATTCATCATTCAATTTGTTACAAAAGACCTCTATTATATTGGAAAAATCATACTCTTTAGGGCTTTTGTCTATGTTCTTTTCTTGGAAAAGCTCCTCCATAACTTAATCATCCTACTCAACAAAACTAGGTAGCTTATCAAATAAAAGCCCAGCATCCTCCTCTATATCAACCTCCTGTTGATGGTGAACCTTTTGTTCTGATTGACCCTCACCCATAGGTAATGGCTTGGTCTCTTCTTCATCATCAACAAAGAGGGGAAGCTCATTCAACAAATCAACCAAGAGTTCAGGCTAGGCATCAAACTCCACCTCCTCACCTTGTTGGCCCACTTCACCACAGTCATCGCTCAGCACTGATACCTCAAACTTTTTCTCCTCTTCTTCAAATGAAAGCTCATCTACCATAGGTCCTTGCTCAGACACTAAACTAGTATCTTTGAAAAGATCTGGCATCTAACAGCCAGGAGGCAAAGTCCATTGGGGTATCCACAACACTTCATCATCTTGAGAGACCAGAGGGGCCTCTTGGGATAAAAAAATTTCTTGAATAGGTTGTTCTTGCAGAGTGGTAGGCTGCATCTCAAGTAAAGGCTCTTGGGAAGAATTTTTTGCCTTAAAACTTGGGATGTGAAGTTGAGAGGGCTCAAAGGGAGGCATAGAAGGAATACCTGTCTTGAAGCTTGGAAATGAAGGCTTCGTAGGCTCTTCATGTGTAGGCTCTTAGGAAAAATGGGTCCTCTAGCTTGGAATTTTAGGTCTAGGAGCCCCTTGTTGAGCAATTTGTGATCTCAACCTTGCTGTCTCAATGTCAGTTCGATGTCTGATCTCTTCTTGGAATTTTTTAATCTATTTCTCATTAGCAAGAGCCTCTACCACTTGGTTGGAGATGAACCCTAGCTCATAACTTTGAGCTTCCATTTCCTGCTACTCCTTGATCTCAGACACTTGCTTAATCAAACCAAGTAATAGATTCTTGGTCATTTCTTGCTCTTTCATTGAGTCTGAGCTCTAAATCTACTGCCAATTAGGCTGAGAAGGGGGGGGTGGGTGGTAAGCAAGATGAGGCAGTTGGCTTTGCATTTGTTGTTGTGCCCTTTGTGCCCATGATCCATCTTGTCAAAGGGCCCTTTCATAATCTTGCACAAGGGAAAAATCATTTGGGGCATGCTGGATATAATGACAGCCTTGTATTGTATGGAAGCTTGGGATAAAAGCAGGCTTTAGGTGGCTTTGATAAGGCTGATGACTAGCCCATTGAGCATTATTCTCATAATAGGATGTTGAGTAACCTGACTATCCATAATAACTTCACATGTCTACTCATGCAATTAGCTGGGATTTGAATATGAAAGATTTGAAACATACTAGCACTTGATCTTTGAAAATAGTAGAGCTTCCAGAGTCACCAAATATGCAGCAGAATGACCTCTTCTAGGTCTGTATTATGTTATCATCATATCAGAGATAGCATACCTTGAACATGAATCTGAACTTTGGTCCCACCGGGCGTGCCAAAATTTTTATACACTAGGTCTGCACCCTTGTTTCAAGCTCTCGTAGTCTTGATAACCTAGTATAACATGGGAATCATCTCCAGGTTGTGGGACCTATGCTAACTGAGATGAGACCTCCAAGTTCTAGGCTGGTTCCTCTTGGATAATCACCTTAATTTTCTTCTTGACATGAAAAGTAAAACTTTTGAGGGAAAGGGATAGAAGGAGTGCTTGGAAACGGAAAAGACTTGAAAGCAAACTACCTACTAGGTGATACACCGAAATGAAGGGTATGAATTGTAGCATAGAGGGACATAGCCAATGAAAGGTTTAGGTCTAGTAGGTCGCAACTTACTGAATAGGCTTGCATAAGTGTTTCATAAGAGGGCCTGAACATAAGGCACAACCTATGACCTGCAAGCAGACATTCACTTCTGCAACTCGGTGTAGGATTCAGACAAGACTATTAGGGGGCTGAAGTATACCCACAAAAATATCTAAATCAAATCAAACACAATAACACACAATTATAGAAAGTAAGAGGGATCAGGAACCCTAAGTTGTCATTGAAACATGCATAGACTTCAATTCATTAAGAGATACTTCAAACAATGAAAGGATAGGGATAGAGAAAATGTCACAAATACCTTGGAGTTGTTTAAATCATCAATGGGAGATTACAAGAGTAGAAGACCAGAGGGTAGAAGAAATACCATGGATAGCCTCTTGAGAAAGGATTCTTTTTTTTTACAATTCCAACCTTCGAGCACTAAGGCTCCAAAAAGAACTATATACAACTCAACTGCACGCAAGCAGGAGTCAAAACTAACCTAACTAGGGTTACAAGATTTACAACAATATCAAACCCTAAAGGTACACTGATTACCATCATCCAAAATCTTTGAGAACACTGGTGATCAAATCATATTTTTTCTTTACGTGTTGATCCTATACTGAGCCCTCTTGTAGACACAACAACCTCGACTCATCCACCCACCTGTAACTCCACTAAGCCATGAAGACTCTGAATCTAATCTTATTTCCTTGGGTAACAGTATCGTTCAAAAGGTGGCGCCAACTCTTTCTAGCATCTCTTGGCATGAAAATGTGGCACAGTACCCTACAACACTGGCCAATAGTCATCTCCATCAACTTCCCCACCCACAAATGTCCTAAGAATTAAATTCCTGAGCTACCCAACATCGTGCATGGCCGAAAGAACACAAAACCCTAGCAAAACTAGTAGAAATCATTTGAATTTTTGAAATATAATTAATAGCGCCAAATTTAAAACATCGTCATTGATGAGAAACCCCTCCCGACAGATGAACACCTGTGATGCACTCAAAAAATAGCCTAAACTTCCCCCCCTGATAGGTCAACTACCACCTGGAAGTCAGCAACCAATGAAATGCAAGCAAATCAGCACGTCTGACAGACTTGGACCCACGACCTGCAGAAAGAGCATCGGATGGTCGTCGCTATACCGTGATGCTAAAATTTGAGCATCTCAGATCCCCGGTATAATGACAACTACCAAATCAAACTGGACGTTAACCTCTTTAGAAATCCCTAACCCCACGGACCCACTGACAATCGCCACGTAGCATACCAACCAGCCAATCACAAGCTACCAAATGAGACATGTTGCAGACCCTTCTGACAACAGGACCCACGACAACCTAAGATCACATCGAATGGTTGTCACAAGATCGCAACAGTTTGAAAGATCCCTTGCAATCAAGCTACAACCATAGATCTTCAGTCTACTGACATCCTTGCAGATACTCTGACATGGTCCTACCAATAGAGCCTAGCTATCGTCTGACCAACCAATGAAGAATAAGCACATCAGAGACCGAGGACCCACCTGACAGAGCTCGGAGATAAAGCAAGATCAACGGCTGTCGCATGATCGCATGTGTCAGAAAAGCTCCTTGTGGACATACGCCAACCGTCGATCCTCTGTAGAGGTCAGACCCTCTAACTGCCGAAGGGGCCTGATCTGACATGGCGCCGAATCACAAGTTTTTAACCAATCAAAGGTGTACAGCTCGGACAACATGGCAGGACCCACTGACAAATAAACTCTGCAGGCAAGAAGATCGACGATCGTCGCAAGATCTCATGGAATCTTTCAAGGCCATGAGATCATGCAACAACCATCAGATCTAGAATCTTGATGGCCGCTGAACCGAGACTGCCAACGGAAATGGTAACCGCTCGCCAAATCGCTAAGTGTTAAGGGGTTGACCGCTGGGAATCGGAGATTTGGCAACTGAAGGATTTTAAAACGCACATGCGAAATGAAGGGACTTAAGTGGCCAATAAAGTAACATGAAAATAGAATGAAGGCTAGGGTTTGCAGGGTTACTTCTTGGCAATGGCTACTTTTATGAAATTTTAACTGCAGACCAGGGGATAAAATAATTTGCAGAGGCCAGAGGACAAGGCACAACTTCATGAAATTTTCAAAGATGCTTGGCAAGATAAAAATAGAGACCTTGGGATAGATATTAGCCAAATTTGCATGCACAGGAAAATTAGGGTAACAATTACAATTCAATCTTTTCGTATGGTATATCCATAATTTGTTCTCTCCATTATAGGGCTCGTTTGTTTACATGAAGATGGCTAGAATTGGAAGTGGATAATCAGGTTTTGACATGAATCCACCGTTTGGAACCCTAATTTTGAAAATTGGGTTATACCATCAAAACCCGAATATACCACCAAAATGGGTGGCACCATCTTCCCATCCAAGAAGTGGAATTCGAAATCATAATATGGTTTTGGCATTTTATGAATCCCATTTTAATTTATGTCAGGTCCGTGGGGATTTGAGGCGTATCCATTTTGTGAAGCGCGTGAAGAAGAGCTGTGGAAGGTAGAGTGGGAAGGATTCAAATTCAATTCTTTATCTACTCTACAATTCATCTTTCAAAATTTGTAGTCTCTCTCAAACAAGGTGAGTTTAAATCAAGTGTAACCCTTCTCTTCAACAATGTTATGCTATAAATCTTAGAAATTATCCATACACGATGGCCAGATAATAGAAATCTGAGTTGTTTGTGATAGGCAAAGGAGATGATGGATCGCGGAGTAATGATGTTGGTCTGCGTGGGTTCAGCTAAAAAGATGATGGAGCTCGCCCCCGACTTGAATCGAGCTTTGACAATGCTGGAAATGGAGTTGCAAGTCTTTTATGTTGCTCGCAGAGACATCAACTTTTATGGTAATGATCGCAGAGACATTAGTCCAAGTGATGATTATGATGATATGCCCTGCAACTTCTTAGAACAGGGGATGGAAGATGTATATATTCATGGATTGCCCATTGATTCTTGATTATTTGGTTTAATGGGACTTTGTTATGTACAAATTTTCTATTTAGTATGTCCTATGTTAGTTTTGTCTGAAACAATTTTCTTTATCATGATAAATTCAAGTGGTGTACATTTAGTTCACAGGAGGTCAAGAATTCAAAATGGGCTCATTGTCCGTCTAAGGGTCATTTATTCTCTATATTGTCTCAGCCATCGTCTGGGTCAACCAAACGGTCCAAACTATCTTCCAAATACACAAAACCAGAATTTCAAAACCTAATTTTGAGATAATCAGGTTTTGACTCAAATTCCAATTCCTGCAAACAAACGGGACCTAATAGAATTGAATTTAAAATGGAATCGCAGACTGTTTTAGGCAACAAAAGTTGGTGGCAAACAACCAAGTTACAATCACTACAACCAAAATTTAAAAAAAACAAAATTTAGAAAAAAAATTCGAAAAAAAATAAAAGATCAATTTTTTTAAAAAAGGAAATTTAAAAAAAAAAAATCAACAAAAAATTTCAAAACAATTTGAAAAAAAATTCGGCAAAAAATTTAAATTTTATTCGAAAAAATTCGAATAAATAACAAAGTTAAAAACCACCAAGACAAATAAAAAATAAATTAAATCCCTCCCCACACAAATAAAAAATTAAAAAATTAAGTTTAAACATGAAAAATTTAAAAATTTGCTTTCCCCATTCAAATTCCAATTTTAAATTCCAATTCCATTGAAGATGTAAATGCTCATATTCTTATTCTATTTTCATATTGCACTCCCAAACTGAGGATTCGACAAAATGGGAAATAACAAATGCCAATTCCAGACTAATTCCAGCTACCAAACGGGCCCTTAATAAAAAAGAATTATTAAATTCAAAAATATTAAAATAATTAAAAAAATAAAAAATAAAAAATCATACTCAAATTCCAATTCCATTTTCAAAAAGTGGAACCAAACGATCCAAACATAATCCAAAAATGAAAAACCGGATTATCAAATCCATGATTTGACCATTTTCAGCATTTGATCAAATCCATCATTTCCTAATTCCCGTGCTACCAATCATGGATCATTGGAGTAGTTGTGTGCTAATTTTGTCAATTATATCAATACAATCTTTGAAAAAAACCATTCATCTAACTTTGGATATTTATAAAAAAAAATAAAAAACTCAAAATGAGATGAAACTCAAAACTCTAATATTTTTTTATATTGAACAATAGAAGATAAAAAAATTGTTTTAATTTTGTTTCAATAAATCACTCTACAGGATTTTTGAACCAGTATTCTTTAAGCCTCGTCAATGACATTGAATTTCGAGCTTGTTTGCAAGCCTCGAGATTGAAGTTAAATGATAATGCATAAAATGAAATCGAAAGAAAAATAACAGATTTCAACGCAATATTTGAAGATTTTCAAGGAGGTTGATATTTGCAATGTGATTAAATATGCAATCTTTGTTGCAGCTTCTGATTGCCCTGATGAATTAATGAAGAGGCGAGATAAGATCGCTGAGATGCTTTACACATCCAGATCTCTCGGGTGCCTTGAATGTGATGTTGCTGAAGATCATATGCATAATATGGCGAAAGTAAACATGATGATGGTGTTAACAAGAATTTCAATGACAATAAGATCAGCCAACAGCAATGATGGTGTAGACAGGAATAAGATTAGCAGTTCCATCTAATTGGATAGGTTCTGTAATTTCATTGCTTGAAGTCAGCATAAGTTATTATCTGCAAAAGCATTACTAAATCAATATCGATGCCCACATCATGATTTAAATGTTTCAGAAATGAAAACAACAATGATTCAAAATACAAAACCTTTTCTGCTTGATAGCCTTCTTGAAACCTTTTTTTTT
The DNA here is from genome assembly GCA_027943335.1 of Chamaecyparis obtusa. Classification (NCBI taxonomy): domain Eukaryota; kingdom Viridiplantae; phylum Streptophyta; class Pinopsida; order Cupressales; family Cupressaceae; genus Chamaecyparis; species Chamaecyparis obtusa. The sequence goes on along the minus strand of BSBK01003684.1, from coordinate 754,645 downwards.
TGCTGCTTTGTTCTAGGCACTTCTTCTACTGTAAGGTCCTTTTGACCCTTTTCATCACCATCCTTTTCAGTTGTTGTTTCAGGAATGCTAATGGCTACATTAATTTTGAAACCAACAAAATAGAGTAGATCAACATAAAAGAACAGAGAAAAGATGCTGAAATATTTAGAAACTGTGACAAGAAAGATCTGTAATCCAATTACATGTAACAAACTAATCATATGTATCAAATCCCATATCATGAAACTCAGAAACAAAGACGGTTATCAATCTAAACATTCTAAGGTACAAACATATTTCACAAAGGAACAAAAACATTAACATCCCTTAGTTTGCATGGCAAAACAATATATTTTGCCTTAGCATTGTACAAAAAACATTCAACTTTCATGTTTGTACTATCTGGGATATTTCTTTTGAAGTGGTCTGTGTTGCAAGAAAAGCAACAACCTAGGAAGGGAATCCATTTTCATCATCAACACTTGCTAGTAAATCAGAGTCTGCAGATGTTCCTACCAAACACAAAAGGTTATGCATGTTATAGAAGTTGTGCTTCGATAAAACCTGCCAATAGAATGAAAGAATAAAGCACAAGGAAAAAAAGTTTAATCCAACATGAGAGGACACTTGCTATTGCAGCTACAGCAACATTTCCCAAAGATTTCATCTATACATTTACGAGCTCTTTTCAGATAATGTAGTACACAAAACAAGTAGCAATAAAGTTAAGTAAAACATTTTTATGTATTCTTTTTTCTGAGTTCAATTTTGTAACAGTTTTTTAACATCAATATTTCAGATCATACTACATGATCTATCGTCAGGATCCTTATGTATTCTTTTCCTTGTCTCTCTTGCATCCTGATGATAGATCGTGTAGTGCAATCCAAAAAATTCATGCTAAAAAACAATTGCACAATCAAACTTAGAAAAAAGAATACATTGATATAGATTATGGAAATCTAATAACATTGAAAACATCTTTATGTTTAGCTTCTACAATAACAATAAACATGAGTAAACACTGACTTCACTAAAACTAAGAGAACTTTAACATGATTCATGACAATTACCAAAACCAATTTCATTAAGAAAGATTTAAAGCACAATATAAGAAAATTGGGCAGTTAAGAAAACATGAGCAAGCTTTGATTGAAGCCTAGAAATTCAAACTAATATGACAAGAATTGAAAATTTTACCTTATCTTGAATTGCAAAGATCTCTTTGATCCTGGTGGCCTCTCTTGAAATTTACTCTTTCTTCCAAAAGAAAGTTCAGCCTTATTACAGCTGTAATTTATTACCATATTTCTGTCTGCTGACAAAATTATTATTCTCCAAAACACTATACATATCATCATCATCTTTATTTTCACCATATCAATATGATCTTCAAATTGACTACCATTGGTATCACATTCACAGCATCTGAGAAACATAGATGTGTAAAGCCTCACTGATCTTATCTCTCCTCTTCATCAATTCATTAAGACAATCAGAGGCTGCAACAAAAATTGCATTTCAATCACATTCCATAGATCAAAACACTTCCGCCATAGATCACATTTTATGCCCTTACATTTAACTCCAACAACAGAATAAACCCTAGACTCTGTTAGAGATCAGGATTTTAAAAAGTAAAAGTTAAATGACTTTATAATACCAATTAATCAGTATTTGTTTCAAAGAAAACCTCGATTGAGCGGAAACTTATTTCTTTACAACCTCACAAAATAAAACGCTGTTAAAAAATCTCAAAGGATCTGGTCTTGGGTGTGCCATAACCTATTCGAACCCTAACCCGGAAAAAAACTTAAAGATGAACTCGTGGTTTTTGCTAATTTTGCTTAGCAAACCCAAAACATATTCAATGCTGAGACCCTGAATATTAGTGAATTTGGGAAAAAAACCCACAAACTGGTATGAATAATTTTTTGATTGAACAGAGACATCCAAGCAACAAAAAAAAAATTCGATTTTATTTGCAGCAGAAGAGTTTAATACCCCAAAATTTTATTTTCAGGAAAAGAATAGAGAAGGCCCCTAAATCAGGCAATGAAAACAGCAGAAGGAAACGGATATATATAGAAATGGATTGGACTGGATTCAAGATGGTAGCTGCAAAATTACAGGTCTTTTCGTAATGGTTTTCAAAGAAACGCCTAATTTTGTGAGAGCTGATTTGGAAGTTTCCATAATAGTGGAATTTTCATGATTTTTTAAAATTAGCACTTGCACCTTTTAAGGGTGCAAGGGTTACGCTGATAGTATTATATATACTAAATGATGTCATTTTATTGTTGATGTAGAAAGTTTTCTCATAACATTTTTTGTATACAGTAAAACATTTGGTAGGATAATTCCATCTTATCCTACCCTTCTGTTGACCTTTTACCTTTCTTTATCTATATGTCATCTCTCTCTCTCTCTCTCTCCATTTTTATCTCTATCAATATTTTTGCCTCTCTATCACTCTTCTCTCTTTCTATTATTCATCTTACTCACTCCCCCCCTCTCCCCTTATCTCCCTCTCCCTCTAACTTCAATCCCCTATATAAAATGGACAACCTATCTTTTCGAAATCAATAAATCGGAATTAGCTATATCGCGCTTCATCTCTATCTCTTCCTCTCCATCTCTCCTTTTTTATCTTCATACCTCTCTATCTTTACATATCCCTCTAATCCCCCCTCTCCATGCTTGTCTTCCTAGACCTTTATGTGTATGTATATTTACATCTCTATCTGTATTTATCCGTACATCTATTTCCCTCTATCTTGATATTTCGTTGTAACTTCAATTCCCTATACAAAATGGACACCCTATCTTTTTCGAAATCAATCAATCAGCATTAACTATATCTCATCATCTCGATCTCTTTCTCTCGATCTCTCCTTTTTTATCTTCATACCTCTCTATATTTACCTATCCCTCTAACCCCCCCTCTCCATCCTTGTCTACCTAGACCTTTATGTGTATATATATTCACATCTCTATCTATATTTATCCATACATTTGTTTGCCTCTATGTTGCTATTTTGTTGTCTCTCTCCACTACTATATAACTCCCCTTCTCTACTTCTCTCTCTACATCACTTCTTATCTCTATTTGCATATTCCTATCACCCTTTCTCTCATTCCTTGAACATCCCTCTCCCTCTCCCTCTCCTAAGTTTCATTATTATTCATAAAAAAATAAAAATTAGGAAGACAATTCAAATATTATTAACATTAACATAAAATAATTATCTGTAAATTATTACCACTAATATTTAAATACTCTTAGCCATGAAATGACATCTCCTTGAGGAATTCTAATGAGATGATCTATGATCTATTGTTCATGTTTTGTTTTTGGAATATGTTGGAACCCCTTATATATGTGTCCCCATATATATCTGTAGATCTCTTTCTCTCCATCTCTCCTTTTGTATCTTCATACCTCTCTGTCTTTACCTATTCCTCTACCCCTCCCTCTCCATCATTTGTCTTCCTAGACCTTTATGTGTCTATATAGTTACATCTCTATCTATATATATTCATACATATGTTTACCTCTCTCCTACTATTTCAAATATTGCTAATGTCATCTCCTTGAGGAATTATAATGAGATGATCTACTATTCATGTTTTATTTTTATAATATGTTGGAACCCCTTATATATGTGATGTCATCTCCTTGAGGAATTCTAATGAGATGATCCACTATCTATTTTATAGGGCCCTATGAGGTAAGTTTAATTGTGTCGATTTGGCTAGTGGGCCTAAAAATAAGAGAAAAACACATTCATCAATTTACAATTAATAGATGGCACTCCACAGTCTATTGATATTTTTGGAAAAAAATAAATAAATTAAGTTGTATATGTTTTTTCCTTTCAACATTTAGAATCACATATTAAAGAAAAAAGTCAAAACAAATATTAAGTAATAAATAATAAAACAAATTAAAACTTCTTTTTAAAGAAATAATATTAAAATTTAAATCTAGATTTTTAAAAATATTTATGGACGTTCTTTATATAAATGTCTTAAAGGTATTTATGCTTGTTATTATTATTATATTTCTCTTCACTTAAATTTTATTTCTATTAAATGTAATATTACCATGATATTAATTGTTAATATATCTCTCTCTACACTTTTACCTTATTATGGTAAGGGTTAGAGTAAAGGTTAATGATTGAATTATGGTTAACAATAGAGTTATAGATAAGGTTACTGTGTAGGTTAGACATGTAAATGGAATTAAGATCAATATTAAGATTAACATTAACATTAAGGATAAAATAATAATTAAGATTACTATTAGAATAAATTTAATTTTAGATTTAGAAATTAACATTCAATATTTTAACCTTTAGTAAACTTTAAATTAATATTAATTATAATCCAAATACTAAGTGTAATCCTAACACGATTAAAACTAAATTTTAACAATAAATTTACTCATAATTCTAATTCTACTTACACCCTAATCCTAAAATTTTATACTAATTCTTATCTTAATTGAATCTTAAAATACTACATTAAGAGTCTCTCTTACCCTAAATGTAATCTATCACAAACTCTAATCCTAATCTAAACTTTATCTGAATCAACCCTACTAATTATCACAAAATTGAGTGCTTAGAGTGCACTCAATTCAGCTCAACGAGAGGATCATCCGACTATGATACATCTCTTGCAATGGCTCAAGCATTGATGGAGCAATGAAATTTTACACTAATTCTTATCTTAATTGAATCTTAAAATACTACATTAAGAGTCTCTCTTACCCTAAATGTAATCTATCACAAACTCTAATCCTAATCTAAACTTTATCTGAATCAACCCTACTAATTATCACAAAATTGAGTGCTTAGAGTGCACTCAATTCAGCTCAACGAGAGGATCATCCGACTATGATACATCTCTTGCAATGGCTCAAGCATTGATGGAGCAATGAAATTTTACACTAATTCTTATCTTAATTGAATCTTAAAATACTACATTAAGAGTCTCTCTTACCCTAAATGTAATCTATCACAAACTCTAATCCTAATCTAAACTTTATCTGAATCAACCCTACTAATTATCACAAAATTGAGTGCTTAGAGTGCACTCAATTCAGCTCAACGAGAGGATCATCCGACTATGATACATCTCTTGCAATGGCTCAAGCATTGATGGAGCAATGAAATTTTACACAACTTTTAGGTAGGCTGGCAAAAACCATGTTCATGAAGATCATGATGAGGAAGCCTTTTCAGGTGGTTTAGATTTCCAAAAGTGAGTCGTTGAAATAGTCCAGGGAGAAAACTCAATCTCAATCTATTTTTCCTCTCCACAAAAAAACTACGAGCGCCCATATTATAGGCTTTAATGGAACGTAAACACTGCTTCTTATTATGTTTGCTGCGTGCAAATATGCAAAAACCTCAGAGAACGAAGCCATATTGAACAATGATGCAGAAAATAGTTTCTCCATCTCAGATCTAAACTAGCGTTCAAAGCTTTTTTTAATTTTCCATTTTTGGTTTCTTAGTTAATTTTAGAAGAAATGTGAAAAAGCATCAAATCTGAAGAAAAAACCTAAATAATATGGGATTCGATTTGGAAGCATTGGAAAGTATTCCGCCAATTTCTTTTGAACATATAATTGGTTTAGGTCTTCCACCGGCAATAATTTGTTTGGGTGTCCTACTGGCAACAAAGAATTGTTATTTAGGTGTATAAGGGAAGTTTGAAAAAGTGTTAATATCATGTCTTTACCATTTCATTGTAATGAACATTGGACCAATTGGCAGGAGATGTGGGAAATACTTACGAGGGTATCACAGCTGGAGTGATAAGCAGTCGACATTATTTATGGAACAAGCAATACTTGTAGTCATTTTCTTTTCGTTAAAGCAATACCTATTGGCACGCGATTCCCGATTAACATTGTGCCTAGAAATGCAAGCGATTGACTTTACAATTGCATGTGATCCACAATTCTAGAGTAGATATTAAATGCACAGTTAAGTGGGTCTGATATTTCATTCTGAACTTTGGTCTTCGGTTTCCTGTTATCGTCAGCAATGGCTTCCATGCTCGAAAATGAAGTTCATCTCCCTCTTGTTGATATTTCCCAATTTCAGTCGGAATTAGAAAGGGGACCGCCAAATGATCTACACAACTTTCATAGTGTTGCACTCTGATATTACTATGTACTTGCAGTTGCACATGGTTGAAAATGAAGATGGTCTAGAGAATGCAACTGTCAAAGATGTCTTAAGGAAATTGTGCAGCCACACTGTATAGAAAACTCATGTGGTTTGTTCAATAGTAATAAATGGCCAACACTTCGATTGTTGTCTTATTAGTTTGACATCACTTTCCTCTTGTTTTTCCTTAAACTCTTTACTATTTTCATGCAACATCCTGTGGTTTTTGTGCTAGCTGTGAATTGTACCCAATCATCTTCCACTCACCTGCTACCGTAAACTTTTCCTGCCGATAGCTTTTCGCGGCGTAAGACTATCAAAAAATCTGAACAATTCGGCGGGCATCTCCTCGGGAGAAAGCCTATTGGCTTAATTAGAATTTTTGTAACAAAAAACAAGATTTAGATTTTTAAAAGAGATGTTATAATTGTGTGCTATAAATGTGTCACACTTCTATGGATCATTACATTCAAGAACACTCAAGAATGAGGTCTCAAAAATTGATCCATAGCTCCCTAGGCATGGAGTGCAAGGGTTTTTAAGAATGCCTTCAGCTAGAGCTATTTAACCTATAACCTTGCTAGTAAACCATGCAATGGGAGATTCAATGAAGACAAGGGCAAGAATGCCAATATCCTCAAGAATCAAGAATGAAAATGCAATGCCATGCTATGCTAGAAATGGAAATGCAAGCTAAGCTATGAAAGGAAATATGCAAGTGTTACAACCCAAACTAATTAATCTATGTGAGCTAATCTAGAGCATAGAAATGAAGCTAATCTAAGAAAGCATAAATATGAAGCTAAGCTAAGAATGAAAGAATGAGATGTAGATGCTAAGAATGCTCCAAATGTTCAAAAGCTCCAAAGTGACCTAGAAAACTTGCAGCATAAAGTTAGCATAAAAAGTTGGGGATCTAGAATGAAGAAGAGAGCTCTCCTTTTAAAGGAAATGAGAAGGAATGGACCATGGAGATTAAGAGGCAAAAGATTTAATCAACAGTGGAGCTTGAAGAGGGATCAATCCATGTGCACAAATATCCTCCAATGAGAAAATAAGAGTTGACTTTATGTCCATATAAGACAAAAAGTGCTTTTCTCCTTTTTTATAAAATAAGAATAATGCTTTATTTGTGCAACTTAGGATAAGAGGAAAAGTAGGGGCTTTTATTTATTTAAAAGGGGAGGAAATATTCTTTTTAATAAATAAAGACTTAGGATAAGATGGTTAGCCCATAGAAAATAATCGAATAAATGATAGAGCTAGGATTTGATCAAGAGCAAGTAATTTATGATTTAGCAAAAGGGGCTAATAGTCTAGGTGACCATTTTTAGGTGTATACATTTGCCCCTCTTTGACTAATGTGTGATCGATCTGGGAACACATGTAGTCAAAGAATGAAGTTAAAATGTGAGATCGATTTGGGATCACAAAGAAACTTAGATTAGCTAAGAAAGCAAGCAGATAGCGATCTGACTCCAAAGAATGAAGTGCAGAGAGATAGCAAATCCTGCATGATCAGCCTGGTAGCGACAGTATTGAACACTTAGGAAAGAGATAGCCAGTAAGATATGATGTGTCTGTCCCCTCGAGATCGAAAGCGAAATCCAGGTAGAGGGAAAGCAGAAGCAAGAGAGACATGATCAAAATCACTAGAAATCATAATCGAAGAAAGAGAACAGAACAACCATCAAGCAGTGAAGGTATGCCCCACACATGGGACACGGGGCACGAACCAAGCGGTCCCTCAACCCGAAAAGACCACGGAGGGGGAATAATTTGAACTCGAGATTTGAAAGTGAATGAAAGACTAGAAGTTTGAAAGAGATGGGGATGAAGAGGTGAAGAATGCCCCAGTGAAGATCGAAGGATCAAACCTCAAAAGGTTAACCAACTGCATGGAAGAAGGAGAAAAGCGACGGAAATAATCAAAGTGAATGCGGATTTCGATTTTCATCCTGAAATGAAAGGAAAATGATGTGATATGAAAGACAAGAAGCGAAAGACATGATCAGGAAGAAGCAAAAGGTGAGCGCAATTGATTAACAAGTCCATGAAAGATGAAAGGAAAGCTCTCTCCATATGCAAGATGCAAAACTAACTAACATGGACTTAAGAATGCAAGCTACATGAAAAGTGGTTTACTTGCAAGGTTACAAAGCCAATAGACATCTAATTATCATCATTGAGCATTATTGGTAGTGTTGCAAGATCATACAATACACACTAGCATAACTATGTGGATCTGAATATGATCTATATCAAATAGAAATGTGGAAATCCCACCTAGGCATTAGAGACATGTAGGTCAAGATGACTAGTGCGGTGAGATTACCTAAGTTTGATATAGCAAGATTATGCTCGCATCGAGACACATGAAAAGTCAGGATAGCTATAAGCATGCACTTGCGAAACAGTCAAGGATAATACCTTGTAGATCCAAAGTGTCAAGTAAGACCAGCATAAATGCTCATGACAGTTAGGACCAACAAAATATACCCACAAGCAGAAAAAGCAATAAAACATGTTCTCATTCCCTCAGTCTTCTAACTATGCATCATCGAAAATGATCATAGGGGGAGAACACTTAGCAAAGAAAGCATCATAGACAACACACAAATAAAATAAAGCCAAGAAAGTCTCAGTGAGTCAAGTGCGTGTGTGTAGGTCATAGAGTCAAACTTTGAGTATCGCATCTGCCAGTGAGAAATACTGCATCATCTAGACTGCGGGTAGGACATCTGATAAGTGTTAAGAAACACTCGATGCTAGGGTAGTGTTGAAAAACATAGTTGGGGTGGTGTTGAAAAATGCCATTTGTGAGATGCCTAAGAAACCAGCTAGATGCACAAAGAGACCCAAGATAAGCTTAAAACAACGTATGCCCCCTAGACTAAGACAAGAGTCAATTCTAGGCTAGGAGAGGCAAAGCAAGAAGTGGATCGAATGAGCGCCACCCAAGACTGATAGACATAGGTGCAGAGGGTCTCAAGTAGTGCCTGTTTCAAGGTTTTCACCACTTGATAGATTTATTGCAATTTTTTCAAGACTTTTTATAATTTTTTTATATTTTTGCTACCAAGGAGCCTGTTTCCAGGTTTTCACCAAGGCACTTTTTCAATTTTTTATATATTTTTTTGAATTTTTTGATTTTTTTGGTGAGACATCAAAGCGCCTATTGCTAGGTTTTCACTAGGATGCTCATTTTTTTAGTACTTTTTATGCTTTTTAGGATTTTTTCAGCATCATATATGAATTTTTTTAGAGTTTTTTCAGGATCATAAAATATGTACAAAGAATGCCCCAGATAGAAATGGGCATCAAGAATCTGCTTCTTCTGATGTAGAGAAATGATAGGCCCTAGGCCCAAATGCTACAACTGTGACAATAGGAGGTCTCAACTAGTTTGACCAATAATAACCAGCCCTAAGCAATGTATGAGCTGGCGGAGGATCATTAGAATGTGATCCACATATGCCATCGTGGATTTCAGCTAGCACTTTTTCTGACTCCTCTATTTCTAGACACTTAAGGAGAGTTTCGTCTAGACCCTTCCTATACAAGTCACCAGAGACAAAGGCAAAGTGTAAGGGATGGCAGAAGGAATGGCGTGGTGGATTTGCAAGAGGAATATGAGGTGGAAGATATGAAAAGATGGTAGGATTGTAAGATTTGTGAGCAGGATAGTGTAATTCATCCACCAGGAACTTGAAGCGAAATTTATGCTTTTTCATTCATAAGATGGATGTTGAAGTAACCAAGGCATTACTAACTTTGTTCTTAGCTCTAGGAATGGACTGAAGTATAATAGATATGAGATCATGCTTGAGGTAGTGCATCATTTTTTTGTAGAGAATCAGCTTGTCATCTTTTATTTGAGAATCATTATTTTTGAGCAGATTTTTATTTTTACTTTTCTTAGGTGCGGATACTGCCACAATGTGGTTTTCACCATCCGACCATTGCTCTTTTCTTTTGACTTGATCACCGTGATGTGTGATTTCTGATTCAATCTTTTTTGTTGCTAGTTCTTTGGTGGAAGAAGTAACAGTGTTGATGTGAGATGAAATGAAGTGACCGGTTCAATAGCATTTATGTGAGGGGTGTCATCTCTGGTGACATAAGAGGTTGAGCCTATAGAGTAAGCTCCAAAAGTAGCTAGATCTAGACTTGTCATAGAAGCACCAGCGTGGTCCACTAAGGCAATATGAGGAACAAACTCATCAGACCCCACACAAGACCCATCAACCATGTCGGGATGGTTACTACAAGAATGAACCATATCAACATCCATATCATCAGTAGATATACATTTTTCTCCCCAAAGAAGTGAAGTAGAGGGAAGATCATCTCCCATTTGAACCATAGTGTGTAGTGGTGACTCATCTGTATCTGTGTCTGAATTACTGAGTATGGGAGTATTTCTAGAATCCTCTCTATAGATCCACTCTTGAATAGCTTGTTCTTCTCTGTCTTCTTCTAAAGGAACGGATGAAGGAACAAAAGCATCAAAGATCACCATAGTAGAAGTGGAAGGCTTCATGTGATCAGAAGGTCTCCCATATGACCTAGGAGAAATAGGTATAGAAGCAAAGGAACCCAGTGTATATTCACCCATACCAAGGCTCATCATCTTAAGTGATTTCTCAGTAGCAACTAGAGACGTACTAGGATCAACAGAAGGTTCGTTGTGAGGAATAAATTTTTCAGCAGCAGCAAGAGCATTAATAGCAATAGTATGGTCTCCAGGAATCACAACTTCAGTGCCATTGTACAGAAATTTGATGCACTCATGATAAGTGGAAGGAACAGCTGCATGTCATGGATCCAAGGATGACCCAAAAGAATGTTATATGCGAGTGGGATGTCCAATACTTGGAAGCTAATATCTTTGGTGACAGGGCCCACTCGGACAGGCAGCATGACAAGACCTTTGGAAGATCTTTCCACTTCATCATAAGCTTTTATAGTAATCTTCTTCTTGGAATCCATAGCCGATTCTGACAAACCCAATTGTTGTATGACATTGAAAGAAACAATATTTAACCCTGCACAATTTTCTATCAGGACTCGGCGGACTCGGGTATTGTAGACTAGAACTTCAATGTGTAAAGCTAGATTATGTGGGTGAGCAATAGATATGTCATCTTCTGTAGAAAAGGAGAGAGATAGCGGAGATGAAATGTGGTTGACCATAGCCTGAAATTGATTTGGATCAATGTCATTGGGAACACATGTTGTACGTAGAGCCTCATCAAGAATCTCTCTATGCGAAGAGGATAACTGAAGCAACTCAAGGATAGATATCAAGGATAACAAGATCATAGCTAGGGGTGGTTGAAGGAGCCACTTGTTTGGAAGGCAAAGCTTGCTTGGGATCTTGCACAGTTTTAAGGACAATCTTGGCTTGCCCCCTAGTAACAGCATTCAGTGTCTCACTTCGGGAAGATGAACTACCACATGTTTGCAAGACTAACTTTGGCTTACCATGATTGGTGTTATTATCATCTTGAGACCTCATCATTAGAACACTCTCAATGGGCTCTACCATGTTAATCACAAGCGTATTAGAAGGATACATGTAATTGATCTTTGCATCATGATTCTTCTTATGTGTTTGAGAGGTTTCCCCCTTATCATGCTTAGGTAGAGGATCTTTGAAAGCTGTGTGATCAGAATTTTTAGTTAGGCCATCAGTGGAGATTGTGTCATTCTCAATAAGATCTTGAATATCATCCTTAAGCCTAAAACAATTATCTATTGGATGTCCCTTGTTTCTGTGATAATGGCAGTAATGATCCTCTCTCCACTAATCAGGCTTATTTATCAGATCCCAGTTACCAAGTTTATTAGGAAGCGTAAGATATCCATTGTCAACCAAAGTCTTAAGGATCACATCGTAAGGTTCTGCCAACTTGGTATAGACTCACTTTCGAAATGACTTCTTAGGCTTATCTGCATATTGAGGTTTAGGAGCATTGTGAGTGTTGCTAGCTTCTTTTTGTTTTGCTACATAGATAGTGTTGGAGAGATTGAAAGCGGGCTCTTTAACTTTAGGAGCATCAACAACCCCATCATTAACAACATACTTGTTCTTATTCCAAGGTTTTTTCTTGTCTTTACCATTGCCTTTAGCATCTTTATTAATAACAATATCCCCTTTTCTTATAGCTACATCCTCAATCTGATATGCACTTTCAACCATGTCATGGAAGGAGGAGAACAGTTGCTTCCTTAGATCATAAAATAGCTCAGGCACAAGTGTGTTGATGAAAATGTCAATATTTTCTCTTTCAGGTAGCTGACAAGGATATCGAGAATACAATGACCTCCAACGTTGTAAGTAAGTTGCAAATGGCTCACCTTGATGTTGTCTTAGATTACCGAGATCTATCACAGTGATAGGTTGTTGGATGTTGTAAGAGTACTGCTGGGTAAATCGCTGAGCTAACTCATCAAAAGTCTTAAGCGGTGGTGTCAATTTCGCAAACCATTCCAAAGCTTGGCCTCTTAAGCTTCGAGGGAATAAGCGTAGGAGATATGTGTCTTCATGAAGAAAGTCCATACTAAGAGCATAAAAATGACGCACATGGTCATGAGGGTCACCATTTCCATCATACTTGTCATATTTAGGAACCTCAATATCCTTAGGAAACGGGACCATGTATAGATCTTTATCAAAAGGAAGAGCACAAATTGATTCTACAAAAGAGACCTTTGGAGGCTCTCTTTCTAATGCCATTTGGGTAAGGTGTTGATTTGTTCGATGTAATTCTTCTTGAAGGACTTCCAATTTAGTTGGTACTCTTTGTTGGACAATTTGTCTGACATCATAGCTGGGAGGAAGCTTGTATCCTCTAGAAGTCATATATTGAAAATATTGATCGCCATTACACTCTAAAAGCTTATGCATCATTCATTGGAAGTCCACATCTTGTTCACATCTCATAAGATCCTCACTAGAAATCTCATCATTAGCCTCTACATCATGTTGAGAGGGAGGAGGTCTAGGAGGTGAAGAAGGCATAGCAAAAGTTGGCCTTGGAGGAGATCTTGGTGGCGTGTTGTTGCCCTTGTTGCCATTGTTAAAAAGAGGTCTATGCTCATGATTACTAGTCTCAAGTTGCTCATGAAATGTCCCTCTATAAGCCATGCACTGAGTAGCATCCATCCTTTGTTGATTGTGTTCTTTTTCTAAGCATGCTTGGTTATCCTTACGCTCAAAGTGTTCTTGCAAGAGTTGAAACTTTTCTTGTTTAGTCAAAGTGAGTGAGACACTGTCTGTGTTTTTGGGGGTCTTGAATGCGGAAAAGAGGAAACCTCCTTTATACCACGGTGTAGCCTTAGAATTCTCAGATTGGTCAGAACTAGAACTGTTGTTGCTAATGGGTGCTTTTGAACGTCTAGTTGGAGAAGGTAACTATGTATAATTGAATGGAGGATGACTCTCTTGCTCAAATTGAGACCGGGTTGTAACCGGCATGAAAAGAGATGTTGGTTGACTAATAGAATGAGACAAAGTTTCTTAGATTTGAGATAAGAAAAGCTAATAAAGATCACTTGTCAAAGTAGAACAATAGAGAGAGATGGCTCATCAAAAGTGCTCAAGCACTTACAGCAATTAATTGACTAAAGCCGAGCAATGAGCAAGAAGCTCAATAAGCAAGTAGCTAGAGAGGTAACCATGATGCGACAAGTGATCAAGAGTAGCATTTATTAAACTCAAACCCAATAGTTTTAGCTCATTTGTTTCAGTCTAGAACAAATCTAAGCATGTAGGTAACAAACCAGTTTCAGGTAAGAATAGAAAAAGACACTCTACGACAGGTTAAAGTGCAAGTTTAGCCACTCCAAATTACAGCAATGACAGGACAGCAAAAAGATTCTAGGCGATACTTTCCAGGCAGACAGGGTGATACTTCACCTTAAGCCAGGCGATAGACTACAGTATGGTTGGGTGATAGACTCCAGACTAGTGGGGTGATAGTCCAGAAGGCACGAACTATCACGCGATATACCTCAGCAAAGCACGCGATAAAATAGCAGGGCACGAACTATCACGCGATATTTCTCAGTAAGGCGTTCGATACTGTTGCAGATTCGTATGACAGTAGGTGATCAAACATGTCATAGAACACTTGAAACACGGGCAAAAGCAACCTTGCCAAGACAAGCACTTGTGATATCAAAATAGAGAACCTTATGAATGCTACCATTTGTTTGAATGTTGAGGACGTTTACATTGGTATAGCACAATCGAAGACAATTCAAGAAATTACTACCTAGAAGGAAAAGGCTCATTACTTAGCAACGTGGCCCACAACTTGATGCTCCCTTGCCTCACACCAAGTGGTTGCCCACAAGAGATATTGGAATTGTCATGGAAGTGTCAAAAACACAACCAAAGGAACACATATGGTGAGTGTCTTGGGGTGATCCAGGTAAGTCCACTTGGATCAATCCTTGCACCAAGAAGCTAAGCGGCTAAAATAAGGTGGCCTCTATCTAATGGTTCATAGTAAGGGTTTCCATTCATAGCACCCCTCTTGCTCCTCATAAAGGACTAGGACCTCACGGCCTCAAGAGTACCTTAAGCATTCTTGCTTAATGCTTTCCTCATGGTCACAATCCCACAAGTTACTCACATCAAGCCAAGATAAGTACTATGTCTACCAAGGTTTTGTGTCCTCGATAGCCTTGAGATTATAGTGAGTTGGAATCACTCGCCACCAAGGAAAATAGATAAAATAGCTCAAAAATAGCTCGCTGCCAAGTACAGACACCAGTATCACATGATACTTCACACTATACTGGGGCGATACTTATCAGTCTACATGATATTTCACCCGACACCAAGCGATACTTCGCCCGAGACCAGGCAATATACTCTACTATAGCCAGGTGATACTTCTGATAGGCTAAGTATCACACACGCATACAGAGGTATATCACGTGATACTTCTAGAAAGTATCGCATGATAGTCTGAGACAAAAAATAGAGACTAAAAATTAAGCTAAAAACATGCCAAAAAATTGACAGAAATTGACAAAAATGTAGAATTTAAAGGACAAAGTCTATCTACTCTGCCCCACGGTGGGTGCCAAAAAATGTGTGCTATAAATGTGTCACACTTCTATGGATCATTACATTCAAGAACACTCAAGAATGAGGTCTCAAAAATCGATCCATAGCTCCCTAGGCATGGAGTGCAAGGGTTTTTAAGAATGCTCTCAGCTAGAGCTATTTAGCCTATAACCTTGCTAGTAAACCATGCAATGGGAGATTCAATGAAGAAAAGGGCAAGAATACCAATATCCTCAAGAATCAAGAATGAAAATGCAATGCCATGCTATGCTAGAAAAGGAAATGCAAGCTAAGCTATGAAAGGAAATATGCAAGTGTTACAACCCAAACTAATTAATCTATGTGAGCTAATCTAGAGCATAGAAATGAAGCTAATCTAAGAAAGCATAAATATGAAACTAAGCTAAGAATGCAAGAATGAGATGTAGATGCTAAGAATGCTCCAAATCTTCAAAAGCTCCAAAGTGACCTAGAAAACTTGCAGCATAAAGTTAGCATAAAAAGTTGGGGATCTAGAATGAAGAAGAGAGCTTTCCTTTTAAAGGAAATGAGAAGGAATGGACCATGGAGATTAAGAAGCAAAAGATTTAATCAATGGTGGAGCTTGAAGAGGGATCAATCCATGTGCACAAATATCCTCCAATGAGAAAATAAGAGTTGACTTTATGTCCATATGAGACAAAAAGTGCTTTTCTCCTTTTTTATAAAATAAGAATAATGCTTTATTTGTGCAACTTAGGATAAAAGGAAAAGTGGGGGCTTTTATTTATTTAAAAGGGGAGGAAATATTCCTTTTAATAAATAAAGACTTAGGATAAGATGGTTAGCCCATAGAAAATAATCGAATAAATGATAGAGCTAGGATTTGATCAAGAGCAAGTAATTTATGATTTAGCAAAAGGGGCTAATAGTCTAGGTGACCATTTTTAGGTGTATACAATAATTATTAAATAATAAAAAAATTAGAAACAAAAAATAGTATAAAAGTTGACATGGAAACAAAAAATAGTATAAAAGTTGACATGGACTTCATAAATTTAGTGGAACAAATTTGTATCTTCATTTTAAAACAATTGCAACAAGTGCCACATAATGGCAAGTACTTGCCGGAATTAATTATAATTTTAGTTGTAAATAAATCTAAATCTAATATTATTATATTTATTATAAATACTAATAGTTATTTAATAAAAATAAAATCAAAAAAATTAATTAAATTTGAGATTATAATGTAATTTTAAGAATCTTTTTTTTTTAAATAAGCTCTACCTCGGGGGCAGTACCCTTTATATTTTCATGAAAAACTTACATACAATATAAGAGATATATCTCCCTTTACAAAACAAAATGTCAATCTGGCTAAGCTACCCAACTCAGTGATACAGATACCCTATTCATTTACCAATGGAAATCAGTCTAGCTACTATTTCTTCAGGGAAGAGTTTGTCATTTTCCTAGTAGAATGCCACAAACTTAGTCATGTCATACTCCTTCATGATGCATGACTTGTATAATGCCCAAGCCTGCTTCATCAGCGTCTCCCCTCAGCCTTCAGGCAAAAAAGACTCAACATGCCGCCTCCAGATAGGTTGGTATCTATCAGATCCAAGACATGGGTGACCTCCGAAAATAACTCCTCTGCTATCATCCTATGGATCATACCATTTGTGTATACCCAGTGGCCCAGGACTTGGATGATGGGCTGGAAAAGGTCAAAGATGAGCTTGCCATCGTGAACATGGTCTCCTACCCAATATTCAACTCCCAGCAAAACCACCATTGTTTTCTGCTCATGCTCATTAACATGCTTGAATATCCGGTTGATCTGCACTTCCGACATCTCCACCAATGCCTCCACCTGCAACTTATGCCCAAGAACGCCATCTAATGCTGTGAAATTTCTCCAGGCGATGATCCTTATAAAGAGCATGGGAGTATCATGTGTTGATCTGATCCCAAAGAAATCTTTGGAACATATTCAAAGGACTGTGGCAGTATGGTCAAGAGCCATGTGATGTACTGAAACTAATCAAACTGTCGCCTTCCTTCTACCAAGTCATCAAAAGATGCCAAAGCTATCCAATTCATGATCTCAGGAAAGAGGCTATGTCAGCTAACAAGACATCTTACAACCCCTTCAGGATTTGTTCATTCTGACTGAAAATCCGCTCTAACTCAGATTCGACCCCCATGTTGGCTAAATGATATGCGACTCTATTTCCTTCCCAAAAAACATGTTGGATACGGATGTCATTCAGCAACTTTATAGACTCTGCTATCCTTGGTAACCAATTAGCTAATTTCCAATTACTGAATTTTTCTTTGGCTACTTCATTTATAATGACTTGTGAATCCCCTTCTACAATTAACTTGTCTATGTCATTTTGCGAACATCACCTTAACCCTGCCTCCAAAGCTGATATCTCTACCACATTGTTGGTGACAACACCCATGGGTCGATCAATACCTCGTAACATCTTACCTTTTTCATTTCTAATGATAGCTCCTGCTCTTCTTTTTCCCAGATTTCCTTTGCTCATGTCGTCAAAATTCAATTTCTTCCAACCAGATGGGGGAGCCTGCCAGACCGTGTCACACCTCTGTCCTTTCTTCTTTTTGATCATCTGATCCCCTTGATGCTTGAATTCACATGTTCTCTCCATGTCTATGTCCCATCCCGACTAAAAGTGGAATTGTTGACTGGCCATTCTTGAATTGATGACCTCCTTGATAGCTACTTTGATCATCTGCTTGACCTAATTTACTTCCATGCTTTCTTCCTTGAAAATCCTCAAATTTCATTCCTTCCAAATGTGCCACATCAGCATTGAGGGACTCACTATCCAAAGTAATCCCCATTTAGATTTCACTCTATCTATGGGCCACAAAGA
This sequence comes from Chamaecyparis obtusa, assembly GCA_027943335.1. Classification (NCBI taxonomy): domain Eukaryota; kingdom Viridiplantae; phylum Streptophyta; class Pinopsida; order Cupressales; family Cupressaceae; genus Chamaecyparis; species Chamaecyparis obtusa. The sequence continues at coordinate 736,481 of BSBK01003684.1, read as the reverse complement.
GAGAAAGTCTAGAAAGGTGTGATTTCTGACTGGAGAGCAATGCATCTTGTTGAGCAGTCATTCCCAACATGCACATGCAAAGGGGCACCAAAATAGCAGGTGATCTACCATTTCCTCTACCTTCTTGTAGAGAATGCACCAATTTGGGCCTGCAATACCTATAGATTTCAGTCTATTACCCATCAGAATCCTACCATGCAAGGCTACCCATAGAAAGGTGTCTACCTTAGGTAGCGGCCCTTTACCCCAACAAAGTTTTGATGGCTAGTATGAATCGGATTGTCTATGCCTAAGTAGTTCATAGCCGAGATGAACCTTGTAGGTGCCTAATTTAGAAGCAGACCAGATAAGGAATTCTTCATTTGATGAACGAAGTACAATTCTGTTTGAAAGTAGTGATTGAAGTGTATTGAGATTGACTGAGGAGGATGCTCCCAAATTCCTCCAACTAGCCCTCAAGGAAGATGAGATCTCATAAACCATGTAGTCTACTACCCATTGACCATCTAAAGCTTCCAGCTAATTAATCCAATCCTTGTTTGAGAAAAAAGATTCAATCGGTGGCTCCCCATTCCAAGAATCCCTCCAAAATCTCACCTTCCGCCCGTTACTAATCACCCACATGAGATGTTTCATTATAATCTTATGGCTCTCCCATATATGTTTCTAGAAATGTGAGCCACTAGGTGCATTGGCTACTATCAATATTCTTTTTCAGTTCTCATGAATCTAAGTACTTCGCCACCATAATCCGACACCACGGTTTCTTCGGAGACTTGTATAATTTCCATGCTAGCTTGGCTCCCAGAGCCTTATTCTGAAGACTCATTTTTCAAAGACCTACACCTCCATCCTCTTTCACCAAACAGGCAGTATCCCAACTAATAAGGGGAATCTTCTTCTCTTCTTTTGACCCCTCCCAAAGGAATTTTTTGAATATGCTTTTCAGACCGCTAGAAGCTCTGTTTGGAAGTTTGTAAATTGACAAATAGTAGATTGGTATGGTTGTTAACACATATTTAACCATAAGGATCCACCCTGTCTGTGATAACCATTTATTTTTCCATGATGAAGCCTTCCCTCGACATTTTTTTATGATCTCCTCCCAAAAGCTATTGTCCACATGACCCGCATATAGGGGAATCCCTAAATATGTGATCGGGAATGTGCCTTGCTCAAAGCCTAGTATCGCTGAAATTATTGATCTACTTCTACAGCTGGTATTGAGGAAGAAAACCCTTGATTTGTTTATGTTCATGCTCTAACTTGACTCTCTTTCATAAATATTCAGCACCTCTTTGATGATCTCCGCCTCCTTAATGGTGGCCTCTCCAAATAGGATAGCATCATCTACAAATTGGGAGTGTGTAAAAGGCTCCAAACTGTTGTGAATAGAAATCCCTTTCCATTTACCAAGAGAAGTTTGTTTCTTGATAAATCTACCAAGCACTTATTCCATCAATACAAATAAAAATGCAGAC